>CAMTDV010000002.1:23653815-24253815 GCA_947069175.1 Scalesia atractyloides
GCACTTCACGGTGGGTTTTCGGACAGTATCTGTACAGTTTCTTATGATACCGGTATGGTATTGACACTCGATATAGTTTACTGTGTTCAATGAATTTTATACCGCTACGTCGAGAAAACAATGAAAACGAATAAGTTATTGGTAATATGTTGTTTGGTTGGTTTATGTTCAGTTCGTGACGATAACTTTTTTACTATATTTGACCCATTCGAATACAATTTTATTAAATAAGCTAAGCCAAAAATACTAAGAATATATGCTCAAAAGGACAATGATAAAAGATTTAAAATTCTATATTAAACAAAAGTTAAAAATATATTTAGGTGCTCAGTTATATTTCTTTTTTATTAGGTAGGAGAGGGTTAAATATAGTAAAATAGTGGAGACCCGTGGAACACTTTTAAAATTCAACTTAACATGTTAAAAATCATTTTTTAACTTTTTTATCAGCATTTTTTCTTATAAATACATGTAAAATCATTTTTAATAAAAAATGTTTAAAACAGTTAAAAAAAGATATCTTATAAAATCAACTTAACATATTAAAAATCATTTTTATAATATTTCAGCGTTTTTCTTATAAAAAAGGGTAGAAAGTATTCTAATAAAAATCATTTTTGTAAAAAAAGCCTTTTTAACTGTTTTTTAAACATTTTTTTAAAATTTTAGTTTTTATTTTTTTATGAAAAATGCTTTTACAAGTATTTATAAGGAAAAAAGCCAAATTTTTTATAAAAAAATTTAACATGTTAAGTTGAATATATAAGACTATTCCTCATTTTTTAGTGTTACTCAATAAACCTCAAACTGTTTAGGTAAAGTTAAAGAAAATACAAGTACACATACATCTATTTTAATTTTTATATAACATCTTTATTAAATTTCATAAAGATAATAAAATTTACAAGTATAATATATCGAACCATTCATGAAATTGTATGTAACAATAAAAAGTTCTAGTTAGGTAAAAATGCATAGCAAAGAAAAGCTTAGTGAAAAAAACCAAAGTCACAAAGGTTGATGGTAAAAACATGGTTGTAAAACAAGGTCTCAAAAGAGTATTCTTTGAGTAGTCGCTCCAAGTTAGGCTGCCGATGTGATTTTCTTTCAACTCCACCTAATTATTTGAAATCGATCAAATGTGGTCAACTTCGGTCAGAATCAGATCTAGTAGGTCAACTCGGCCCGAGTTTAATTAAAAAAATAAAACATAATTTCTATGCCTGTTAGATCAAAGAATTAATATTATTTTCACGTATTTTGTTATAAATATTAGTAAAGTTATGTTATTTGACATATATTTAATTTTCGAAAATTAATTTCTTTATAATTTAATATGTCCAAGTACTCTCCGCCTAAGCCGAATACTCTCAACTCCCAGACTGATCGACTAGGGAACATCTAACGACTTTTACAACCATTGATAAAAACAAAAGGTTAAAAATGTAACTGGTGTTAACCATTTATTGAATTATATATAATAACTATACGTTCGATGTATCTGAATGATAACTATGAGCATTGAAGCAAATATGACGCGCTCATGACGCCATGTAGACACGTGTATATTTCTTTTGAGAGACGACATTTTATTAGAAACCGGACTAATCAACAAGAAACTATAGGACCAACAATGAGAATCACTATGAGTTGTGAGAATCATGAGAATTAGATCATTCATAAGGTTTTTTTGATTTGTTTTTCTCAAACGTCATTAAAAAGATCATTTTTTTCAACAAAAATAAATAAAAAATGCCGTATACCCACATTTACATGAGGCGTAAAAATTATTTATCTTCATGTAAAATTTACGCCAGCACGTAAAAAAAACTTGCATCAGTCAAAACTACGGACTCGACAATTTTTTTTTACTTTTTTTGACAGATGTGTTTATAATACTTTCATTTACATTTGTGCAAATGAATTTTGGCCCAACTCGCGCGAGAACAAAAAGTTTTCACGGTTTTCGCAACTCGTGGTGGTTCTCATTTGAACCGAGCCCTATATATATAGGGTGAGGTTCAGCTACAAAGTTTATTTTTCCTACAAAGTGTACAAATTCATAAAACACTATAATTTCAGCCATAAAACACACTCAAAACCCACAAATAACAGAGTGAAGATCATTAAAACACAATATCCAAACTCTAACATTCCATAAAAACTTCAAACACACTATCATAGAACTATGAACATAAAAAACAATAGGATAATCAACATAAAACACTTTAATGTTAGTCATTCGATAATTAAAACCTTATCATCTAAAACACAGCACAGATGCCACAAATATGACGTTTTAGTATTCTTCACTTTGTTATTTGTGGGTTACAGTGTGTTTTATGGTTCATTTAATGTGTGTATTTAATGTTATGAAAAATGGTATATAGGTAAATCTATAATTGTCATTAATTAGCTAATTAATTAAACTTGTAACTCATTTTTTCATATACTTTTTCAAGATAAAATAATTTATGGTTTAGGACAATTTTCGACATGTGTAGGATAAATTTTAGTATGTGCAGGATAAATTTTAAAACGTGTAGGATACTTATATGTGTGTAGGGTAAATTCCGGTAAATGTAAAACATATGTAGAATAAATCATGAAATGTGTAGAATAAAATGTTTTTGCTTCATTAATGAGAAATAACATAATTAATAAGAAGAGTTATAAACTATTTAATGTTTTACTATTATGTCATTTCTTCTTTTTCTTCTCATATTAAATTTCTTTTCAAATAAACCTTCATATATATATATATATATATATATATAATAAACAAAAATTACCATAACTTAACATGATTCATCCCTTTTATACTCATTCTCACTCATTTACGTAAAAATTAACATAAGCGCCACATCCCATAATCTTAGCGTTACAATAAATAAAAATTACCATACGCTAATCGCATGATGGATCGCCGCCGTTATTAATATAAAAAAACATGTTGGTTCGCCACGAAAACGAGACTTTCACCACCTAATCCTACCAAACCCCTAGTGTTCGGTAAGGTTTTTTTGTTAACGGTCTAGATTATGCCACTTGTTTTTATATAATAAACAAATGTAATTAATGCCCGTGACATTTTTGCCGGATCGCCTCGGGTTTTATGGGTCATTTGTGGACCGCCCATGGTTTCATATTGACGTTGAAATAAAATTAAATCTCGATAAAAGAATGTGACTTTCGGTTTATGATATTTGGTGTGATGGCTCATATGACTTGGTCCATCTAATTAACAACTTTGACTATTTTCATAAGGAAATGATGTTTTTAGACCGGACAACAAATTGTTTTTTTTGAAAAATAGATTATTTAGGGCTCGGCTTAATAAAAACCATAACGACTTGTAATAATTGTGAGGACTTTTTCTTTCCGTGCAAGTTAGGCCAAATTTATTTTACACAAACGTAGATGAAAATATTATAAACACATCTGTAAAAAAAGTAAAAAAATTGTTGAGCCGATAGTTTTGACTGAGGGCAAGTTTTTTTACGTGCTGTTGTAAATTTTGTACGAATATAAATATTTTTTTTACTCTTCGGGTAAATGTAGGCATGCGGCATTTTTTTAAATTTATTTCTGAAACAAGTGATTTTTTTATGACTTTTGAGAATTTTTTTTGGAAAAACCTTTTGGATGACTTAGTTCTCACGATTCTCATAACTCATAGTGGTTCTTAGTTTAACCCATCCCTAGATTATTTATAGGTGTTATTATACAAATATATATGGCATGTCTGTTTTTACTAGTGTCGCTAGTCTTTATAACGTGTATGTCTGCCCTCCGACTAAAAGGTTGTTTAGGATTGCTTATAAAACTGATTAACTGGTTATTGTATTTCAAATAAGCGTTTTGAAATAAACAATTTGCGTTCTTTTTATACGGCTATTTCTTTTATTCCATATTGTTTATGTGACTTGAACCCATTTGCTTATTTAATAAGAAACGTGAGAATGACCAGATAAACAATCGGATATAGTTTTATTAAACAAAAAATCAACATACATCCTAAAAAGAAAAAAACTTGTGGTGATTCTGTGTCACTGAATAATCAGAATACAATAGTAACTCTAATAAAAAATAAAATTTTATAAAAACAATAAGAAAGCGGTTATTACATATTCAGTGTGAAAATAAAAAACCTTATGCTTTCGAGCGGATATTTAAATACTTTTAATAAATAACATTTTTAGGTATATAGGGTTTTTCAAAAAAAAAACTTGATATTTTTACATTTAATTCAAAGGTTTTTATTTTTTGTAATTTTGATCCCACACAATTAGTTTGTTTTTTTTTTTAATTCTAACTCAAAACTTTTCATTATTTACAATTTAAGCTTACAATTTTTTACTTTCAACTTTTGTCCTCTATACTTTTCATCTTTCGCAAATTTTCGTTTTACGTTTCGTTCTAGATTTTCGGGTTAATACAGCGCAACGTACGTGTTTGGTTCAATGTTTTTATATTTTGTTTAAAATTTTGCAATCTAACCGGTGCAACGTATATATGTGGTTCAACGTTTTCACGTTTGACAGGTTCATCGCAACGCACAGGTCCCATCGAGTTAGTGTTGGTGTTCGCTGGTGATGGTATGATATTGGTACTATTTGATATAGTTTTACACCTCACCGTAATACGAAGGTGCTTAATTCTAGTAAAAAAAACATTAGAAAACTTATATTTTGGAAGGACAAAACGAAGTGGTTTTACTCCAAGAGTCAAAAGTCATAGTGCAAGTAGAGATGTGCATAATCGGGTTTTATTATTACCCGGAACCGGTTCCAACCCGGACCCGGTTCTGCTTGGATGTCATTGGAACCGGGTATGGTGTGGAACCGGGTCCAGTTCCTACCCGGGTTTACACCCAAGAATATGGAACCGTGTAGAACCGGGTACGGGTATTATGGAACCGGGTATGGTGCGGAACCGGTTCCTGATAGTGTGGGAACCGGTTTCTGGCAGTCAAACCTGCCATTTACTGTTCAGAACCGGTTCCTGGCAGTCAAACCTGCCATTTTACTATTGAGAACCGGTTCCTGACAGTCAAACCTGCCATTCACTGTTCAGAACCGGTTCCTGACAAAATGTTACCGTTGGAACCGGTTCCTGATAAATGTTACCGTTGGAACCGGTTCCTGATTACAGAATCGGTTTTTCTATATAAACCCCTTTACACTTTACAGAATCGGTTTTTCTATATAAACTTAACACTTTACACTTCAAATCTAATACTATCAAAGAGATAACGATAGCTTGCAACGATGAGGTCGTGGTTGTTTTAGAAACCAAAAGAAACCCCGCTATTTGGAAGCACTTTGACTTGTGCTTGATGTCGGATAGCCATGAAATGGCTAGATGCAAGGGGTGCGGGAAGTTCATGAAGGCGTCGGCCAACTCGACGCTCAAGAAACACACCGACCGCCATTGTCCGGTGACAAAGGAGAAAAACAATGAAAAAGGTGAAGCATCCGGGACCGGGTCATCGAAATTTTAGTTTGTTTTATGTATTGTAAACCCATTTGTGTTTTATCATTAGTATGTTTAGTGTTTTATATGTTTTGTTTAACGTTTCTTGTTTAGGTTGTTTGTGTAACCGGGTACTTGTTTCTAGCAAAGACTTATAAAAAAAACTCACATTAAAAATATGTTGATGCCGGGTCTGGAAGGTTACCGTAGAAACCGGGTATGATAAGAACCGGTTACGGGTACAACCCGGGTACGGGTTGGAACCGGTTCCGGAACTTATTTTTTTCCAAAAATGTGGAACCGGGTAGGAACCATCGGTATTTTGAACCCGGAACCGGTTCTACTATATGTCGGGTAGGAACCGGAACCGGTCCCAGGTAGGTTCCACCGGGTCGGGTTTGGAACCGGTTATTATGCCCATCTCTAATGTATGTCGGGTAGGAACCGGAACCGGTCCCAGATGGGCATAATCATCGTTGCAAGTTATCGTTATCTCTTTGATAGTATTAGATTTGAAGTATAAAGTGTTAAGTTTATATAGAAAAACCGATTCTGTAAAGTGTAAAGTGTAAAGGGGTTTATATAGAAAAACCGATTCTGTAATCAGGAACCGGTTCCAACGGTAACATTTTATCAGGAACCGGTTCTGAACAGTGAATGGCAGGTTTGACTGTCAGGAACCGGTTCTCAATAGTAAAATGGCATGTTTGACTGAACAGGTTTGACTGTCAGGAACCGGTTCTGAACAGTAAATGGCAGGTTTGACTGCCAGGAACCGGTTCCCACACTATCAGGAACCGGTTCCGCACCATACCCGGTTCCATAATACCCGTACCCGGTTCTACACGGTTCCATATTCTTGGGTGTGAACCCGGGTAGGAACTGGACCCGGTTCCACACCATACCCGGTTCCAATGACATCCACGCAGAACCGGGTCCGGGTTGGAACCGGTTTCAGGTAATAATAAAACCCGATTATGCCCATCTCTAGTTGGTTGAGGGGAATTCACCAATATTATTGGGCCATAAGACCTCTTGACGTTCTGAAACATTTAACCATATAAATTAAATGCCACACTCATAAATGTCAAAACTATCTATCCTTGTAGTATGAATGTTACAACATGATTCCATACAATATGATTCGTCAAAATAAAAACAAGTAGCATAGTTGCCGTATTTATTATAATTTTAGGAATAAGTCTCTAGACAGTCTTATTCAATACATAAAATGGTCACACAAACAAGTTGAGTTTAAAGTGACGAAGAAAGTGGTATACCGGATAAAGTTAATCCTGTTTCTACGATAAAAATGTTACCTGTCACGTAATAAGATGAGCCATGGATTAAGTATCTAACCAACGATGTCATGGCTGGGTCAACAGTACCAAATTCTCTTAATGGCACTGCTTTCGGAGCTAAATTTTTAAACCACTTCTTTTGCATGAGTCCCTCCGTAATCTCAGATTTAAAAAGACCTGGACATATAAGTTTACCCTTATTGTATGTTTTCCAAGTTCCATTGCCATCAGCTACAACAAATCACTTAATAAAGTCAAATAATAATAATAATAATAATAATAATAATAATTAATAATAATAATAATAATAATAATAATAATAATAATAGTAATAATTTAAACTTCCGATATATAAAGCGTTGTAAGCATCAATCGTGATCGATGTAAAGTTAGGAGGACAAACTTTTGTCATAGTATCAAGGGCTGATTTTGAAGAAGCATATGCAAGAGATCCTGGACTATATGTACGTTGAAGACCAGCAATCGAAGAGATGTTAATTATGGAACCTGCTTGATTAAAAGCACGCATTTGAAGGCAGACATACTTTGACACCAACCATGATCCTTTTACATTTGTCATAAAGGTTTTATCCCATTCTTCTTCTGACCAATTCAATGAATTTTGCGTTGGACTTGAAATGTGTGTGTGGCAAGGGGGGGGGGTGGGGGGGGTTTCGTCTTGAGTATTTTTAAAACATTATGTAAGTATACATTTTCCCTGTGTAAAATTATATTAGTGATTCATATTTAGATAACCATAGGTAATGAGGGAGAAAGAAGTTGTCTAACTTATACAAGAGATGAATTTAACACATTGACTCAAGCAATGCAAATGTGGTTATGATGCATGTATCATTCTCATTTATTTCGTGTTTAATATGTCTGGATTCTTAATGTGACATCATAACTATTAGGTGCTGGATCGTACTTAAAGTACTCTTCAAATTGCTACCGACTCGTTTTAATTGTTTTGATCGAGCCAATTACCAACCTGTTTTTTTGCCCATACCTCCTCCCCTCTCCCACCCGATGAGAAGTCTTGTATCTGTCACCGGTGGTGTATGCATACAGCCAATAATACGAATTTGAATTAAAAAGAATGGAACTTACATGCAATAATAAGAATTTGAAAGTAAAAAGGTATTGTAATAATAGTAACAACAAAAAGTGAAAGTAAGTGATAACAACAATAATAACAATTGAATGTAAGTGATATCGTATTGGCAAAAAGGCTTGAAGCATGTATAAATCCTTAAAAATTATCTAGTGGTTTAGTGTTATTGAAATTACTTGTGTATTTAAGTTTTTCAAAGTGTAAAGTTAAATCATATTTAGATGTAAGATATTGGTTTTATATGTATAAATAAGGATTTTGTTTCAATATAAGTGTATATTGCTGATCCTTCCCTAAAAGTACAAAATTAGCTTTGAAAAAAATGCTTTTGAATGTCAATATTTTGCTAGAATGTTTATCCTGATTTAAATTCAGATTATATAAGAATATTTTTTATAAATATGTTTAATAAACCACAAGTTCGAGCCAAACAACAACAATCTTACCCAGTTTATCCAACCTACAGCTAAGAAGCTTTTGATAGGGTCTGCAGACATCTACGCAAAATAATAATAATAATAAAACATATTTGGTTTAAAAACTCACCCCGCCAAAAACTACAAAAGCTAAAGTTCCTAAAACAAGAGAGCCCCCTACAAGTCTCTAACCTTAATCCTACGATCACACGAACTTCTATCTCCGACCATGTCCTCAAAGAGGTGAAAGTATAACAATTTTTTCTATCCAAATTAATTTCGGCCTGCTTCTACTTCTTTTCCCCTCCATAGTGAGAGTTTCAAATGTTCTAACTGTAGCTGTTACTTTTCTCCTCTTGATATGCCGAAACCATCTCAATCTCTACTCCCATATCTTATCTAAGACACCAGTCACTCTCTATCTTTCCCTAAAAACTTCATTTCTTATCCTATCCACCCTAGTGTGCCCGCACATCCACCTTAGCATTCTCATCTCTGCTACTTTCAGCTTCCGCGCTTGTGTCTTCTTGATGATTCAACAATTTGTTCCGTATAACTTAGCAGGTCTAACTTCAACCTTATAAAATTTCCCTTTTTTTAGCTGGGAATTTTTTGTCGCACAATACCCCTGAAGTTGCTCTCCACCTACACCATCCAGCCTGAACGCGATGGACTACGTCACTATCTATCAACCCATCATTTTGTACAAACGATCCTAGGTACTAGAATTTAGTTACCTCCGGAACCACTCGCCCCTCAATGGTGATTTGAGTGACTGGGTCGTCGCCTGCACCGCTTAAATCATAGTAATGATACTTAGTCTTAGCGCGACTAATCGTTAAACCTTTACCCTCCAGAGTTGTACGCCACTCCTCTAGCCTTGCATTCAGACTTTGTTTACTCTTCGCCACCAACACAACATCATCCCAAAAAGCAAGCACCACGGAACTATCTTCTGAATCAACTTTGACAACTCATCTAGAACAACCACAAAAAGAAACGGACTCAACACAGACCCTTGGTGGAGTCCTACTTCCACAAGGAAGAAATCGGTATTTCCAATAGGTGCACACACACTAGTTTCACTCCTAACATACATATCCCTAATGATGTCTATATATTTTCAAGAAACCATCTACACTCCAAACTATCCCAAATCAGGCTGTGTGGTACACTGCTATATCCCCTTTTAAGGTCAATGAACACCATATGCAGATATCACTTCTTCTCTCTATACTTTTCCATCAACCTCCTTAGAATGTATATTGCTTCCGTAGTTGACCGCCCCGGCATAAAACCAAATTGGTTTACCAAAATCTGTTTTTATGTTCTTAGTCTATTCTCAATTAAATATATTAACTATTAGTTTAAGTTTGGATTCCTTTAAATTTGTTTTTTATGTGTTTTACCTTATTTTTAGGGCAAACACCTTTTTTAATAAAACCTACCTTATGGTTAAGCTTATTATTAAGAGATAGTGATATGTGAAAGTTAGATCGGATGGTGTGGTGTAATGCTCTTAGTCACCTTTACTGGATGACGTTTTTAACACTGCCCCTCTGTCATTTTGGGGCGCTAAAGAAGCCCCCTCATGCCCTTAAAAGGCATTAGAGCTTTAAAAGTGATGGGACACCCTTTTGACTGTTTAATACCATATATATATATATATATATAATATATATATATAAATCGTGAGGGTTTAAATGCGAATAAATTCTTTATTCAATATTCGTATTTGATAAGAGTATATTTGTAAACTTACATAATAGATCATTAATTTGTCATTTCCCTTTTAATAGCTAACTAAATTAAATTTGTAACTTATTTTCAAAATATATGTTAAAAAAACAAATTAATTTAGGGAATATGATAAATTATGAGGTGTGTGGATAAATTATAGGATAAATTTTGATATACGTATGATAAACTTCGAATATATAGGATATATTTTAATGTATGTGGCCAAAAAATTTAGTGCGAAGAATGATAACTTTTATAACTAATTAACTAGTCAAAGATCATAATAAATAAGATGAGAGAAAAACTATTTAATGTTTTACAATTCTATCATTTGTTTTTTCTTCTTAATTATATTTTATGTCTCAAATGATCTTCCCCTCTCTCTCTATATATATATAAAAAAACGTGGTTGCTATCACTATTCATTTTAATCAACTAGATTGTGCCCAACCCTTATTTTTTTTCATTTTTTTAATTTTTTTATTTACTTTTAAGCCCTTAAAACTTGAACTTTGTTAATTTTAAGCCCTTAAAACTTGAACTTTGTTAATATACATGCTAAGTTCCTCAACTTTATTACAGTTTTTTCTTGTTAGTTAACTTTATTTATATACATTTCTAATCTCACTATTTTCATTCATTTTAGTAGTTCGTCTTTTAATGTTTGTTTTCTTGCCAACATGACGAAACAACCCGACTCCCGACGCAACTCACGTTCTAATATTACTAGTTATATTCAAATTCTCAAATCTTATATATATATATACACACACACATTCTACATTTTATCAAGCCAAACCATAACTCATACGTAAATCTTTCACTCCTAATTCTTTTTCTTTAAGTTTTCAAATGACAATATGTTGGACCGGAGAAGAGGAATTCACTTTTGTTATCGGCTGGGTTGTTGTCGCCGAGCAAATGCGGTCTAAAGCATTGTTGGCGTTCTAGAACACCGTTTTTGCACAGCTTCGCCTACATATGGCTGAAATCCACCGCATAATATTTTATATTCATTTAAGATTTAGGGAGATCCAAGCAATGTCTAAGAGTTTTGAGATAGTCTCCCAAGGATGTGCTAATAAAGGATGAAGCAACTACGATGGCCCATCGTCAGTACCAACGCCATTACGCCACCTAAAAAATTGCGAACGTTTTAATGTAGCGAATTGTGAGAAATCATGACAAGGGAGATAACTATTAGAATTAAGTAATTTTTATTTTAATAAGTCGTATTTTATGCAATCTTATTTTAATTTGGTATCTTTTATTTTAATTAAGTAATAAACGAATGAGAAATGATTAGGAGGTTTTATTACACACCATAGTGGTTAAACCATGCATAATGAACATTATAGGGACATAAAGGGGTTTGATAACACCCAAGCACCGCCCCCTATGCGTTAGAGAGGCATGAAAAGGGAGAGTTGTTTCAATTACAATATCAATTGAGAAGAAAAAAAATTGAAAAGTAACGATTGAAAGGGCATTAAGACTGGACCGTGTGGGGCAACGCTCTCAGCGACCTCAGCTGGGTGGCGGCCGCCACATCACTCTGTCAAGGGGGGCGTTATCCATGGCCTCTGTCAAAGCCATAGTGGGCGTGAGAGGAAGAAAGCCATGGGGCCCACTTGCATAAATCTGTCAGATTTTGTTGTTATTTAATTATTTTTTTCTTTTTTTAATATAATTAAAAGAGGCTTTTGGATGTTAATTTACACCGTGCAAGTTAACATAAAACCTTTGCTTATGTGTCGTCTACGTGGCGTGATAAAACCTCTAGGAGACATTAATCATTAAGTATGTTCTTAAGGATGTGGGCTTTAAAGCCTACTTTGTCTACGTGTGCAAAGGTCAGTTTCAACTCATGTTTTGACTTGTAGTTAATTGAATCAGATAAGTCGAATAGTTTATTTCTAGGTAAAATTTGAGTTTGAGCTGGCTCATTTATTTTTTAAAAAACATAATAAAAATAATGTGGTTTACATAAATGCAAATTTATAAATAGATTCATTACAAACCCTACGAGCTTAGATTGAGGAAAATCTGGGTTCAAAAAGGTTAAAATTAAATCATTATAGAACTATAACTTATAAACATTAATATTTAGATTTAATTTAATAAAAGGTGAATTATCTATTAGAAAAATTGATATTCAGTGGAACCAAAATATCAATTTCAAATCCACTGTGCATCTTTAATATTACCAATATTGATACTGTAAGAATAACATTGGCACCCATACCGTATAATACATATCTAGAGTTTTTATTTTCTGTTAGTTCAAACATGTCGTCGTATAATTTCCTTTGTTTTCATTTTGGCCACTAAGATTTTCTTTGTTTTCACTTTGACCTTTTGAATTTTTGACCTTTTGAATTATTGTATTTAGATTTTTCCGTAGAAAACACGTCATGATTTCAAAAGTGAAGCTTTTTGGTTGTAAGATTATGGAGTGTGGAGTCTCTTTCTCTCATCTTCATTTTTCCTTTCCCCTTCACCTTAAGGGGGGTTGTGTGGTTCCTTTTCATAACCACCAATGAACAACCAACAATAACAAACATCAACAACAAAAACAGATCTGGGCAGATGGTGCTTCCGGCCACCTCCCCAAAATCACACCCACTAGTCTAATGATTCTGTAAAAGTGAAGTTTTAAAGATATTTTTTGAAAAATGCTTTTTTTGTATTAGGCTACCGCACTCCTTAAATTGGAGACACTCGTTGCCTCAATACAGCTAGACTATGTTTTCTTAATCAGGTCCACTTGGCTTCAGAGATTGCTTGGGCGTTCCCCTAGAAAAGCATATTGCCGACTGCCACTTGACAGATGTTGTACCACCACAAGAGCTGAATACTCTCTGGCGTAATAATGATGGACGAAAAACCGGGTAGGCTTCGGATAGAACTGACACCTCTACAAGCAGGCTAGGTTCTATCCCTTATTGTCTAATCCAATAAATTATACAAGTAGAGATTTAAAAAATCCCAAAACTCTTACCACTAGGCCATAAGAGTGTTGCATAGCTTTGAAGATAAATGGCCTCAAGTAAATGTATCTTTGTTGGTTGTAAACTCTTCATAAATTCATAAATTAAAGTAGTTTGATTTTTATAATAATATATCACTTTTTTCATATTTTTTACAACAGATTATTATCATTATATTTATTTTTAATATTAAGCAAATTTATAAATCTTAACTTTTAATGAATGTTTTTTTAATATTATGCAATAGAAAGAGGCCATGAACAGTGCTTTTTATTATTTTTTAATATTGTTTTCTTTTTAAAATTTTCTTATTTTATTGTTTTATTAGTTTAATTGATTTAAATATATTTTTATATAACTTTTAAGATACGATTAAAGTACCCGTCATCAAACAAGAAATCATAAAAAATGAATGTATACTAGTACCGATGTTGTTCAGTATGTATGGAGCAAAAACACTAAAAATAAATATAGATACTGATACAAACGTTTTCAATCGATTTTGATTGGATAATAACATCGATACCGGTACCGTATAACATCAATTTAGTATATTTTTTTATTTATATAAAATGACGACGATGACCCTTTTTAATTTTTTTATTAATATAAAATAATAAATTTTATATAGTCGTTATATGCTTATTATTATGTACACTTCGATGAATATATGCTGAAAAAAATACAATCGGTATCAGCACCGTATTCTTTTTATAATTTTCTATCATGACAAACTGAACATATGCTGAACAAATAACATCGGTGCTAGTAACATATTCTTTTCTATATTTTTCTCGATGTGACAAATAAATTCGGCTAACAAAGAGTTATATTCGTAATAAAATATTTTTGGTACCTAAGCTATATATATCGAGTTTCTGTATGATATCAGTATCGTAATGAAACAAACCGATGTCGGCCGAAGAACCATGATACAAGTACAGGTATTCGTTTTTATGATTTTCAATCAATCTGGAATACGTGTTGATTGTTATGCCGAATGTTATATCGTACTGATACTATAATAATGACAAAAAATCTACAACAAAGTACACTTCGATGAATATATGCTGAACAAATAACATCGGTATCAGCACCGTATTCTTTCAATCAATCTGGAATACGTGTTGATTGTTATGCCGAATGTTATATCGTACTGATACTATAATAATGACCAAACATCAACTTAGTATATTTTTTATTTATATAAAATGACTTGATGACCCTTTTTTATTTTTTTATTAATATAATATAATAAATTTCGAATATATAGTCGTCATTTGCTTATTTTATGTACACTCGATGAATATATGCTGAACAAATAAATCGGTATCGGCACCGTATTCTTTTTTATAATTTCTATCATGACAAACTGAACATATGCTGAACAAATAACATCGGTGCTAGTAACGTATTCTTTTCTATAATTTCTCGATGTGACAAATAAATTCCGCTAACAAAGAGTTATATTCGTAATAAAATATTTTGGTACCCTAAGCTATATATATCGAGGTTCTGTATGATATCAGTATCGTAATGAAACAAACCGATGTCGGCTGAAGAACCCCGATACAAGTACAAGTATTCGTTTTTATGATTTTCAATCAATCTGGAATACGTGTTAACTGTTATGCTGAATGTTATATCGTACTGATACTGTAATAAAGACCAAAAATCTACAACAAAGTAGAAATCCCATTAATTAAAATATAATTCCAAATATATGTATGGAAATTTAAAATAGTATAAGAAAACTTTAACTACCCCTAGTGAAAAATAAATCGTTTTTAATAAAGAGAGCATATTTGATCAAATCTTAAGATAAAGCCAAGGAATTATATAGATAAAAAAAATTAACTATGACAATAATAATATTAACAATGGTTTCGTTTTTCGTACTTAATCTATATATATGTATATGTATATATATATATTATATATATGTATGTATGTATTATATATGTATATAATGGGATCGATCATGAAAAAACTAGTTTAAATAAGAAAACCAAAAAACTAATTAAAAAAGTTTAAAAAACATACCAATTTTTTATTAAAAATCGCTATATTTAATATATACAAAAAATTTCAAAAAAAAAGTTGTACTACACATGTGCAATAATACGAAAAAGCCTAAACCACGTAACCCACCCCACCGACACCCCGCTAAAACCTAAATCCACCCTCTCACTCAAAAGCTTAAACCCCCCCACCTCCAAAAAACCTAAACCCCCAACCTCACCCCCTAAAAAATCTAAAACTAAACCTAAACATAAATCCTAAAAAGAACTAAACCCCCACCTACACCACTCAAAAACCTAACCCCCCCCCCCCCCCCACACAAAAAAAAACCTAAACCTCTTCCCCCACACCTAAAAACCTAATCCTAAACCTTTAAAAAACCTAACCCTAAAACCTAAACTAAACTCAAAAGCTAATTATAAGCATAAATGCATATGTGCAGCATGTACAAATAATGCACATATGCAGTACAAGGTTTTTATGTACTTTTTTTGAAAAAAATTCTTAACACATAAAAATAGTGAATTTTGATAAAAAATGTAAAAAAAATTGGCATGTTTTGTAGGCTTTTTTAATTTTCTTATTTATATTTAGTTTTCTCATGATTCTCTCCCTATAATTATATATATATATATATATACATATATATATATAGGGCTCAGTTCAAATGAGAACTAGCAGAGTTGTGAGAACTTTTTCTTCCTTTGCGAGTTGGCTCAAAATTTTGTTGCACAAACGTAGATGAAAATATTATAAACACACTTTAAAAAAAAGAAAAAAAAATTGTCGGGTCAATAGTTTTGGCTAATGCAAGTTTTCTTACGCACTAGTGTAAATTTTGTGTGAAGATAAATATTTTTTTACGCCTATGTATATGTGGGTATGCAACATTTTAAATTTTTTTCTTGCTGAAATAAATGATTTTTTTATGATTTTTGAGAATTTTTTTTTGGGAAAACCTTTTGTAAGGTTTAATTTTCAGGGTTTTCACAACTCGTGGTATTTTCATTTTAACACATTCCTATCTATCTAGCTATCTATCTATACAATATAGCAAAAGAAATTAATGTGTAATACGTGTCATTTATTGGATATATCTATTTTTTATTTTGCCGCATCTTTTTGATCTTATTTATATTAATTATTTAAATAAATAATAAATTAAATTAAATTTTATCCTACTTTGAATTTCAAATAACTAGAATACTTCTATTTTCTCTAATAATATATTATCCTCAAATTTAAATTGTTAATTTAAGATATTTTTAAATAAAACAATATTTACCATGAAAACCAAACATTGTATTAATATATTATTTATTTTTATTTCCATTATTAAAAAATTATTTATCAATATAATTACATAATTTATAAGTCAAATTGTTGGAATCGATATCAACATTTTATCACTTAAATGACTGATGATTTGCTTCTTGAATAACGTATCTTTGCAATCACCCTATGCATCGCAGTATCGAGTATATCCATTAGTATTTTTAAAGATATAACTTTCTTTTATTATTTGATATATAAAATTACATGTATTCAACCTGTGTAATACACGTGGTTTTTAAAGATATAAATTTTTATTATTTAATATACCAAATTACATTTATTCAACCTGTGTAATATACAAGGTTTTAAAGATATAAGCTTTTTTCTATTATTTAGTATATAAATTAGATTATTCAACCTGTACAATACATAAGGTTTTTCTTTAAATAAATAATTTTTTTTGTTATTTGTATACAAAATTATATTTATTCAGCCTGTGTAATATATATGGTTTTTAAAGATGTAATTTTTTTATCATTATATCGTATATAAAATTACATTTAATTAACCCATACAATACATGAAGTTCTTAAAGATATAACATTTTTATTGTTTAATATATAAAATGTAATAATAAACGAGCTTTATAGAATATATTGTTTATTATTTAATATATAAATTTACATTTATTTAATCCGTGTAATAACGAGTTTCTAACTTATTAACCTATTAAACTAAGTATAATCTATAACAACAGTAATCAAAGTTAACAAAAACCCTAATAATAATGATAATAACATAATATTGATGCATTTTTTAAAGCTTTAAAAGATATTTAAAAACGGTAAAAGCAAATTTCTATACAACGTCAAATATACTTTTGCTTACTTTTACACTTTTCTTATTTGGTAAATAAAGTTTAGGTGACGATTAAATATACCTGTAATACCGGCGTTGTTGATCAAAGCATCGATACGGCCAAAAGCATCCCAAGCCTTTCTCACAGATGCTTCAATGGTCGGAGCATTGGCATTGACATCAAGCTCCACCGGCACTGCCAATACACGATGATTCCTGGTTTCACTTTCGTTATCGCGTACATCCAAATTATTGATTTGATCACAGAGAGCCTTAAGGCGGTTGGTTCGACGGGCAGAGGCAATGATCATACAACCGGATTTGGCTAAGTCGATACAGAACAACCAAGGACAGAAGATGCGCCAGTAACCATCACGATCTTGCCACTCAGGTTTCGCCACGGTTCAAGTTCAAAGGCTGCTATCTGTTGAGAAGATCTTGCCGTTGATCTCACACCGTTGGTAATTAGCTTTTCAAATGTTAAATAAACTAATAGCATAAAGTAAACAATTTAAAGGTTATAGAGTTTAGGGGGTGGTGCCCGTAGTAGCCGGAGACCGTACAAATTATATAAAAGTAAATAATTAAATGAAGCAATAAACATTTTCGGGAAAAAGCTATTGTAGGTTGTAACATAGAGTTATATTGTCAATAAGTTACGATAGCGCAAAATTTTCATTCAAGTGTTAGATCAATTCTTCAATAACTAATGAAAAACATGAATAGATAAATTATATGTACCTGATTAGCTAGTACCCATGGAGAGGGAAGATGAAACACAAAGTTGACCATGGTCCCTGGCTGGCAAACACAGTCCGTGCTTTGCAAACTAGCTACAATAGGTTATTTGACCAGGCACGCCCCGGTGTCTGGGCCCCAATAACCTATAAATAGATGCCATTATCACCATTTTTATTTGCTCAATCCTCACTTCTTTTCTCAATAACACATTTATCTTAGTTTTTATAAGAGTAACTAGCTTAGAGAAATTGATGACTCACGGATGGACTCATAGTAACAAGTAATTAAAACCCCTTAACTATCTAATTAACTTATAATAAATGATAGTGCTATATACTTTCCTTGCTGATTGGGCGGTACCATTATCGTTTGATTCCGATCTTGAGTAGTGTTTACCTGTCAATTCAATGCGATAGCTCGAGTGTGTTAGGATCCCAACCCAGGTACTGCACAACCTTATGAATTAAACACTTAGTTACTCGTTTGATAATCGAGCTCTTGTTACCTCATGGTACGAGTTAGGGGCTGCTTGTTTAGCTTTTAATGGGGCTTTTAATGGTTTAGATCTCTTATTGGTTCAACAATTAATGGTTCAGAGTGTTTGTTTCGCAAGCAGATGTCTCAATGATTCAAACATTTGACTCTGATGGATTAAGCATTATACTGAGTCTGAATGATTAAGACCTCTAATTGAACTGGTCAAACATTTGCCTCCAAAGGTTAAGCATTATACTGGCTCTTAATGGTTCAGGCCTCTTACTAGTTCAACACTTAATAGTTCATACCTCTTACTAGTTCCGCACTTTCATTCATAAGTTGCTAAACAACCCTTAGTTAATGACGCATCAAGAGGTACGTTGATCCTAAACACCCCCTTTCCTTATCATTGATTATTAACTTTTTATTTACCTGTTTATTTTATTTTGAACCATTTTTTACTTTTGGTTTGACTAGACGCTAACGGAGACTTGGTACTAAAACTCGTTATATCCTTGGATGACCTCGGTATCTTACCATCGCTGTATTATGCCAACTATGATGCACTTGCCCAAAGTGAAGTATAGTGTGATAGTATTTTATCGTGTTATATATATATATATATATAGGGTAGGGTTATTGTAAAAAGGGTCGTGTTCAGTGAGAAGTGTAGGAATGAATCTACACCCTTTAATCTATAATCTAATGGTTGACATTATAATGGCAAAATTGTAAAATGTTTACCATTAAAATAATCAATTTTCTATAATAAGGATATACACGTAATTTTAACATTTTTAAATTCAAAAACACACATGCAATGCACATGCAAGTTCCATCCTTCTTTTTTAAACGTCAATAACTTTTTATACGTAACTTTTAAAAAAAAATTACATCATAATAACGAGTGTTTTTTTATCATTAATATGAGTACATATTGCTATACTTATATAGAGAAAAACGTTTTGATCATATTTTTTAGTCCATGGTGCTTTGTCTATGTTGTTTTAATTGTAGAATGATTCAAGTCATTGTGTTTTACAGTAAAACACCAAACGTATATAAGACACCATAACATTGCAAATATCATTGAATTCAGCAAACTACTTACAGTAAAACACCATGAATGTATATAAGACACCATAACATTGCAAATACCATTGAATTCAGCAAACTACCATTTTCTTATACAAAAACACCATGAACTAAAATAAAACACCATAGAAACAAGACACCATACAAGTATACAAAGACACAATTTCATTAGCAATAAAAATATCATTAAATTCAACGAGCTATCTTTTTCCTTTTACAAGACACCATAATCTGTTTTGAATTCCTAAATAAAAACACCATTGAAAACAAGCTTGAAAGATTATATGTAAATGATATTTGCAATGTTAGTGTCTTATATTCGTTTATGGAGTTTTATTGTAAAACACAACATCTTGGATCAATATACAATTAAAATAACATAGACAAAACACCATGGATTAAAACATTCGATCAAAAGTATTTTTTCTCTATATAAGCATATCAATATGGTACTCATATTAAAGATTAAAAAACACTCGTTATTAAGGTGTAATTTTTTACAATAGTTCGTATAAAAAGTTATTAACGTTTAAAAAAAGACGGAGTGAAACTTGCATGTGCATTGAATGTGGGTTTTTGAATTTTATATTTAATTAGTTTTTTATTAAATTACTTAATTGCCCTTATCCTAATAAATTAAATAATGACACATGTCTTCATCATGTTCTTTCTTATCCTTCTCACAAATTTCATCTTTTTTACAGGTCCTAAACCTATACATATATACATATATATATATATATATATATATTAAAAGTTGAACCATTGTATAAAGAGGCTAAAAATATACCATTTTCATATACACACCATGACACGTCAATAAACATATTTAAATTCAAATAAATTTTAAAAGAGTTGGGAAAATTCAATAATTAATTATTCAGAGTACGATGTGCAATTATGCATGGTCATAAGTAAAACCCGTTTTTATTATAAGCACTTACATAAGACATGTGGGTGATAGACCTTTAGTTATTGGATCCATAAGCATGTTGATGTATTGTAAAATACATCTGTTTTCTGTGTAAATTTTGTATAATCGAGTCAGTTTGTGTCGTTTATGGTTAAAATTGATTACTACTAATAGGTTTGTGATTTGCAGGTCTCGGGTGTTGAAATTACTGAAAAGTGCGAAAAAATACACTAAATAAGAAGAAAATCCGAGCACCGGGATGAGTATAGCTGAATGGGAACTGACGAAATAAGAAAAGTTGGAAAAGTGAAGCGCGGCGTCGAGCGGCCACATACAAGTTCCACCTTCGCGTGACGCGAAGGCATTAAAATACAAAGAAAAAATTAAATGAAGCGCCACGCCGCGCTACGGGAAGCCTAAGTCTAATGCCCTTCGCATGACGCGAAGGGTCTATTTTCAAAGAGAGAGATGTTTGTTTGGAGCTGGATGTTTGCATGAAAACTTATAAATACATCTCATTAAAGATGTCCAACCCTAACCACGAAATTAAGAGAACTTGGACGAATTTTGGAGCTTGGAGATCAAGGTTTCCAAACGGTTTTCAAGCTAAGAATCATCGGTGAGAAGCTAAAAGACTCAAGATTGAAGAATCATCGAGTTTTGTCTTCCAGTTTGTTTCACTTTTTTGTTTCTTCATAATTTTACCATGAATTCCTCATCGATACTTTGTGTTTTTATTTTTATGAACATGATTTGTGGCTAATAACCTTAAACTACATAGATTCTGATGAACGAATTGATAAATTTGTGATATCTAGTTTGCTTGTTTATTTTTGGAAAATTTATGTTAAAGTAGCAAACTTTGTTATTAATTTGCTGTATATGCATGTCTAGAACTGTTTAATCGTTGTTTATTGCTTAATGTAATCTTTGGTGAATGTCTTTCACGGTAATAGGGTCATGCTAGATCATTAACTTGTGTTTGTGATTTGTTTGGTTAATTGGCCAATATACTAATTTTAATAGCCGAGAGGTGCGAGATTATCGGTAAGTCTAAGTCGGTAAATTGTTAGGTAGGCCTTCGAGAGGAGTCTGTCTTAGTTTCCTTGTCGACCTTTGTCTATCAAGTCGAATCAAGAACCCAAGTTACCCTAGGTTTATAACCCGAGATAGAGAGAGAGAGAGAGAGAAGAGAGAGAGGAGAGTAGGTCAATTAGGGTACTTTCCATAAAACACTTAGACAACCGAGAGGGAGTCTAGACTAAACTAGTGTTCTCAACAGCCTTTAGAGTTCCATAGGTATCTTCCCGAGAAGGGTCGGGGTCCTGTTCGGTGTCTCGGTAGGTTTAGCAATTTATGATCCCGGTCTATAATAACTTGCATCTGATTAAAACACAACTAGTAGCATTCCAAGATTCCAGTCTAAGTAGTCATCCATCATTATCAGAAGTATATCCAAGTCTTTTTGTGTCTTAGTTAATTTAGAGAATTAGTATTTAATTAATCGCAATTCTAGGATATTTAGACCCCCCTAAAAAAATATATATAAAATCAGTTAGAGTCGTGTCAGTCTAAGTCTAGAGAGTCTAGGTAACGTAATCCAATAGACTCCTATGGGTTCGATTTCCGAACTTGCTTAGCTTACTAGAGTCGATAAGTTCACTTGCCTATTAGTAGTTTAGTTGAGTTTTAAAGAGTCTAGGATATTACTTAGTGTCAAGATTAGGTTAATTCTGTAAGTTTTAATTAAACTACTTTTAGCACATCACATGTAGATACAAATATTTTGTTTCCTCTACTTGTTCATAAGCTTACAATGATTTCATATTGAAATTTAGTACAGCTTCGCTCGAACTGTTACAGTTCAAGAAATAATGGTAGCTGACTTATCACAATAAGTCTTCAATATGGTATTTATGCGGAGTTACTAAATTGTGAGTCCATTGATGAATTTTCTAACAACATTTAATGACAATTGTGTTATGATTAGCAACATATTATGTTATTGTAACTTAGGTTGTTGGAAACTGTTCCTTATGACTCCTACATGAGATAGGCCTGTCTGCTGACACAAGAATATACCTCGAAATTAACATTATGTTTCCTTTGAATACAACTTATTGGAAAGCTTGTGGGATGAAACTAATGTCCCATTGGGTTTGTCTCGATGTATTTTGATATCTACCACGTAATAGGTATATCCAAGATCCATCATGTCAAAATATGTGTGATTAATGATTCGACTCATGTCACATATGCTTTTCGAAAAATGTCATCTATATAAGGACAAGTTTGTATTAGTTGCTGCTACTCATCTTGAGGTAGGTGCAATAATATACTTGGTTCTTAATGAAGATATTTGCATCATAATTTCATCACGTTTTGATGCTTGTATTAACCCATACAAGTGTTCTTGACCTTCAGTTTAGAACTTTCAGGTTGTGTAATGAACATGTAGGTCACTGTTAGGGAAAGTTATTTTAATGTCCATATACTGTGGCTCTAAATTATTATAAGCTAAAGAAACAAGAAGGTTTTTTTGATAATTTATCCCTCTGAGTGTAAGTGTTAGCGATCAGTCGTGCTTTTTAGTGTTTCAATGTTTCTGTTTGGACTTAGTTTAGTTATTAACACCCTTAGGTAATTCTACCAAATCCCAAACATTGTTCTGATTCATGGTGTCATGTTTGATAATAATACCTTTATTCCCTTTAAAGGATTGATTAATGCTAATGGCTTAACTAGAAGAGGTAGGATCGATCAAACTTTCTAGCATGCATTTTTAGCTTCGCTCAGGTAAAATACATAATCATCAAAGTTAGTATGCCTTTTAGACCTAGATGACCTCCTAAGTTGGTGTAGTATGGTGTACAATAGGTGTAACCAGAGTTGAATTCGGAGTAAATTTAACTAGCTTCTACCCCATCCCCCAAGCGCCTCTTGTAGTTTTGATAAGTCATGATATAAGGACTTTTACTGCTTCCACGGATCATAAAAGTCTTTAGGAATTTTGTATGCTTATGGACAACATTATATCCAATCACCCACCTCAAATGTATATTTGTTATTTTTTTGAATGATGAACAAAAGCCTGATCACCCGTGTGAACCCAATGACAAAAGGCCACCCACGCCCATAAACGCAGACGACGCTAGTGACCCGGCCCGCCACCATTGCACAGGAAACCCACTGCCCGAAGGCCTAATGTGGTAAATCCCTGGCTCAACATAGTAGCATTCTTGCTCTAGGCGAGACTAGAACCTATAACCACAATTTTGAAGGTCATGCAGCTGCCAATGCACTATACGGTGTAAGTCCTATGATGAATCTTGAACAATATGATATCAAGTAAACACTTTGATTAGGCGGAATAAAAAGTGGTGATTCAATAAACACAAACACACGATTCAAAGCTCCAGTGCATACTTGTATTATCAAAACAAGTTAAGTACATAAACTTCTAAGAGCCTCCTGTGATTTTCTCTATACTGTAATTGAGAAGTCTAACCTAGAAATAAAGTAAACAAACCAGTATATACTTCATAGGTAGCCCATGCCCCACATGAGATTCTTATTGGTCAGTCTGGCCCACATGGCCTAGACAAGGCTCAAACACTATAAACCCAGTACAAACAAACCCAATAAAGCCCAAATTACAATCCATTATCCACCAATGGTATTTGATACCAAGGCTCAAATTTTTGGTCATAACATAAAGTTAATAGCAACGTACATTTGTTACAACAAAGCTATATGAACGAATATTTTAAATTTGAATTGCCGAAAATGAAGATGATTTCAAAAGTCAAGTGTAAGACCCTATCTTATTACATTGAAATTTTATTAAATATTTCACATTTAAAAGAGTAAAGGCGATTACACGTCACTTCAAATCTTCAGTTTATAAAAAAACTATATTTATGTTAAACATTTTGACGTGTCCTTACTATTTTGTTTTGTAATATTGAAACCAAATGCGAAAGCTTGATCTTTGATTGGATTCGGTTCTTCATCGGCCTTGATCGTCATCCAGAAGTGATTGCGATTACCCTGAACTGGAAATTTTCTAAATGTTAGTATTGTAGCAAATTACCGAAAAATACAACTTAACGAGCTAGTCAAATAAATCACACAAAAATTTTAAATTTTAAGGTGGCGTCGGCGACGGCACCTTGCCGCGTCGGCGACGCCTCTTGTAAACTAGCGTCGGAACTAACTGCCGTAGGCAGTAGGTTAACACGTCGGAACAAAGACATTGCGTCGGCGACAGCCGAGTGTACCGTCGGCGATGGTACCTTCTGCAGCAGTTTTGCAGCAGATTTGGTTAATCTTCCGCTCGACCCGTTTCAAGTCCCGAACCTTTAAAACACAACTCGGAACTTATGACGACACGTCAGTAAAACATTATTTCCTGTTTTATTCAACGGTTGCTAACCGTGGGCTACGACTGGCCATCGTAGCTTAATATGGCAGTCGTAAGAACATTTCTAGTTTTTGTTACGAAACTTTTGTAACTTATTAAATCTATATCCGTTTCTCATGAAACTTGTTTCTAAATAACTACAAAATGGTTTCTTACATATTTAACCCGAAATCGTTGACCGGGGTACTTATTTCTTATAAATTATGCATTTATTCCGATTTATGCTCAACATTTCCGATTTTGCCCTTTAACCACATTTAAACTAAACTATATATTTACGCATCCATTTCGGTATGCATTAACACTCCATTATTACCCGTATAGTTTCCTTAGAGAAATACATCGCTTTATACAAGTAAACCTTTATATATTAATTATTTTGACCCGTTTGGTTGTTTTAGCGTAATTCAACGCTTATAACCACCAAACCTTCTATCTTATCATTTCCACACTAAGATGTCTATCTAATTCCCACCACAACATTATTTGTGGTGGATTTATTATCAAAAAATTATTTTATCTAATTTCCATCATTTGGTTCGACAGTTTACGGAAAAGACCATTTAAAAGGCATTAAACCAAAAAGGCTTATGCTTTTCTCTTTTACGTTACCGAAAGGGTTATTATATTATAAAACTCAATTATAAACTTATATTAGAGTCGTTTACTTAACTTCATCACTCAAGGGCATTTTGGTCAACTTAGTCTTTTCTTTTACGACGAAGGACTTACCATATCATGTTTTGACCAAAATGAACATTTAACTATAATCTATTTAAAATCATTATGTTCTTGAGAACATAATGTCTACGAATTAGATTAATAGATTTACCTTACCTTAGGTAGTCTATTGCTCATTCATAACTCGTTTACCTCTCACGAACCGTAATCCTCTTTGAGAGTTTGACCCATTACACGTACCTGGCTCGGCTCATAGCATTAATCCGTTCTAATATCATGCGCTATTCTTTCTATGATCACAGAAATTAACAAGCAATATTAGTCATCATTGTCAAATGGTGATAATATCACCATTTGACCCGTTCGGTCTAAATGACCATTTGTCATTATGAGATGGCACTTATTTGCCATCTCACATATTTAATCCATTTCGTTTTACACTGTATAATTATATTACTTAAACATCGTTTCTTAATTCGCCTGACTCATTATGACTTACACCATATGGTATCTTTTTCAAAACTCCTTATTTATTCGTCAACACATGGCTAATTTACTGTTTTACCCTTTTTACCGTAAATCATGGTTTAATACTATATTCACTTGTTCCAACCAGTATCTATCCGTGTTGGAACTTTATATTTCGAAATCTCGTCCCGAATACCCAAAACGCTTGTTCAACTACATAATTAAATCTACTATTTTAAAGATGTAAGCTTTACTTACCATTGAAGTCCGATTATGCATTTTTCCGCGTATTCAATCCGTTTGACCTGCTTCTCTCCAAGCTTCCTCCTAGCTTGTCAAGCGTCAAACTACCTTTTATAATTTCACAAGATGGTTAGATTGTCATGATTTATCAAGACCATTCCATCTTACGGACTTTATATCAAAATCACCATTTGATCTTATTATAGGTTGGTTTGACTTTTAAAAGTCAACTGCCTATTAACTCATACAAATCCACAAACAAGTTTAACAACTCATTTATGCATTTCGTTAATTACCTAGTAAGCACTATTCTTATGCCACCATTAAAGTTACGTTCCCCAGACCAAGTTCACATGATTACTAATAACAAATTCACATAGTTTCTACATACAACTAGTAGAAAACATGATCTCAAATCTCATTAATATTGACTTAACATCAATTTCATCATATACAAAACTCATTTCAAGTCGTATATGAGCACTTATTCGAACCCCTAAATGTTCAAATATCTTCCACATACATACAAGTATGATGATCATGAACACTTATGTATCGTCTATTTCATCACATAATCAAAACCCACTTCAACATCTACTTGTAAATAACCTACAAGTAATCTTACATCAAATGGTGGATAATTTATTTAAGTCTTAAGATATTAAGCATACATATACACTTAATTTCATTTTTGGATCATAATCCAACAACCTTATTGCAAGTATTCTACTTGTCTCACATTATAACTTTCACCAATCTAAGTTATTAGACATACCTCATGATCCCCTAATCAAGGTGGTCGATAATATGCGTTCATGCATCAATTTAGTGTCCAATTCCCCTTTCAATTTGGTGATTCTTTGAAGAACAAGGGTTTGGTTCCCTTGTTCATCCCCTGGTCTTTTCACACACACTAAGTGTGTGTTGTGTTTTAATTTCCCTTTTTAAAATACTACTTTCCTTTTACCAACTTTGGTCCCTTTAGTTTAGTTTTGATTATAAATGAGAATATAACTCATTGTCTTGCTATTTATATACATGTTATTAACTAGGTTAATTTGTTCCTAGTTATTTTATTTACGGGTTCACTTTCACCACTAACGGTCTTTTACCCATTCTTTAATATTAATGTAGTTTGATTACCAAACCCGTTTTAGGGGTGTTACATCAAGCATGTCACACCCCGACCCGCAGCGGAATAAGAGTCGGGGCATAATTGGGTTATCACCAAAGCTCATGATGTTTACTAAAATGTTTCATATTTATTAAATTCAAATTACAACTTAAATGTTCAAACCAAATTCATACAATACAAGGAAATGAAAACTAAATAAAACAATCCAAAGCCTAAACTGATTTATTCTTCTAGGCCGTCCTATGTGTTTCTTGCTTCAACTGGATCACCTGTATCATGTGTAAAAATGGGGGAATTTTGGGTCAACAAAAAGTTGGCGAGTGAACCTTGTTTAAAAACATTGTTATTGATTTCTTGTTGTATTTAATATTGAAAAGTTGTGCAATAATCATATGTGAGCAAACGTATATAAACAAACAATCACAAACCACCTTGAATGAGTATATGACATGAACGATAATGTATTGTGAGATCCAGGCTCAATCAAACGGAGCTGGCCTCGTATGTTGGCAACGTCACGTTCCGCTCATAGGTAATGGGGAACAGACGAGCCTATGATGATGTATGTGAGATCAAGGCTCAATCAAACGGAGCCGATTGAAATGAGGCACCTGTACTCAACCCGTCTCCCACGGGGAGCTGATGGGCCTAATGGAATGTATGTACTGAAAATGATAAATTTAATCTAAACATAAACCACACCACAATTGATACATATTGGATACACATTTGTTCATGGATATGATGGATGCACAAGTGTTTAAATATAATAAATAATTAAGCGACACATGATACACCCCAAAATGTGATTAAAACGGGGAATTGGTAGAGTTTCACTCACATTGGGTGCGTTCTTTTGATGATGTTGAATGTGCACGAGTTTTGGGATTTGATCGACGAGGAAAAACTAACCTAAAATAATAACGAAATGGTTCGGTAAATAAGTGGATTTTATTAACAATTTTAATAGGATTTTTAGATTTATTTTTGTGAGTTTAAGGTCATTTTCTAACTTTAAAAATATTATTTTAAGTATTTTTAATTGATTTTTAAATTAAATAAACAAATAAATAAAATAAAAAATTTGACTTTTGTTGACCGTTGACCGGTCTGTTGACCGTTGACCGGACCGTTGACCGGTCAGACTGTGGTCTGAGTGTGCACTGAGTGAGGTTCGAACCCGGGACCTCTCGTACGCGTGCACGCAGCTCTACCAACTGAGCTACGTGTCTAACCCGAAATATTCTATGTTTTAATTATATATATATACTAATTAAATGTTAATTTATTTGGTTTATATTAAAAGGATTTAAAATGGTCGAACCGGTTGTAGGGACCCGGATCGAACTCGGGTCCTTCGGTTTGTAAGCACACAGCCCAACTAGTTGGGCTGTGTGTCTTATCTGTTTAACTTACGGTTTATATTAATCTTATAAACATACTGGGACCTGTTCTGATTCAGTTTTAAAAAAATTGGTTTTAATACGGAAAGTCGGTGCGTTTGTAAGGTTCGAACTCGTGACGTGCGCTATGTGTTTGCACACAGTCCACCGCTGGACTGTGTGTCTAACCCGGTTTAATATCCTGTTTTAATTATGCTTATACAAAATGTCCGACTTCGTCTTCTTCATTCATGAAGACACAGACAAAGATGTTCGACTGTTCTTGTTTAAATCGTTCGTCGAACATTTTATTGATTGAAATGTAATGGATAAAGAGAGTTACGGAATCGAATGTACCGAATCGAATGTTTTTCTCAGAATTCCAGCAATGGTCGTCGGCTCTGATTTGTGAATTCTGTCTGATTGAATCAATTAACAATTTTGATCGGTGAGTTGTGAAATTAAATGACTAAACAAGAGATATCAGGTGGTTTAGATGATTGTACCGATTTACAGTGTGATTTCGGAAATTTCCAGAGATTTTCCGGCGAGTGCAGAATATCCGGTAACGTCGTCTGAGACCGATTCTGGTTGAAGGATTGAAGTTAGTATATGTCCAACAATGGATTGAAAACGAAAGAATCGAGAAATTTACCGATTTGATGTATGTCTTGGTTTTCCGGCGAAAGTCCGGCGATTGCAGAATATCTCCGGCGAGTGCTATTGCTTCGAGAAATTGTGCGATTTTGAGCGAAAAGATTTCCAGAGACTTGGGTGTGTATTTATAGGGAAGAATCAGGATGAATTGAGTCCGATTTTGGTCTTTATTCGTGGTCAAGGTTTTCTCCGGCGGTTATGGCTGAGATCGCAGGATTAGACATCGGTCATAACCGATATCGAAGTTAATATACGCGTTCAGTCAAAGGAAACCGTCGACAATTGGCGAAATCGTCGGTATTTCCGGCGACTACGAATTGGGCGCGCTGATTACCGAATTTGAGTTTTGAGTTTTATTATAAGTATTAATTGTTTTATCATTTATCACAAACAAGTCAAGTTGCGGAGTGGTTAAGTGTTTGTTTGTTTCTTCCGGCTGACCCGGGTTCGAAACCCGGCAGCCTCTTTTCTTTTTTTACTAACTTATTTTTACTCTTTAATAATTATAGTTTTTAAATTCTAAAATATTTATTAATTATGAATTGTTTAAAATTAATATTAATCATAAATACGCAACGAAATTTTATAACTGATTATTCGATTAATAAACGAAGCGGGTTTGGAAACCCGTTTTTCGACGGATGTTACAGTATCCCCTACTTTTAGAAATTTCGTCCCGAAATTTAAGTAGTAGTGGTAACAGGAAAAAGATGTGGGTATTTCTCGCGCATTGAGTCTTCACGTTCCCAAGTAAACTCAGGTCCTCGTTTCGACTCCCAGCGTACCCTGACAATTGGAATACGACTTCGTCTTAAACGTTTCTCTCCGGAGTCCATAATTTCTACTGGTCTTTCAATGAAATGCATAGATTCATCGACTTGAATGTCTTCTAGAGGAATATGGAGGTTTTCATCGGCGAGGCACTTCTTCAAGTTTGATACGTGGAATGTGGGATGAATTCTATTGAGCTCATCTGGTAGGTCAAGCTTGTATGCTACAGGTCCTACTCTTTCGAGTATCTTGAAAGGTCCTACGTAGCGTGGTGCTAGCTTGCCCTTCTGGCCAAAACGAACCACTCCCTTCCACAGTGATACTTTTAAAAGTACTTGGTCACCAATGTTAAACTCCAAGGGCTTTCGTCGTTTGTCTGCATAACTCTTTTGACGACTTTGTGCCGCTAGAAGATTGTTTCGAATTTGATGGATCTTGTCTGTTGTTTCTTGAATTAATTCTGGACCGGTGATTTGTGCTTCTCCAATTTCGTGCCAACATACTGGAGATCGGCACTTACGACCATATAGAGCTTCGAAAGGAGCCATGCCGATACTTGAATGATAGCTGTTGTTGTACGAAAATTCAACTAATGGTAGATGAGCGTCCCAATTCCCTTTGAAGTCTATGACACATGCCCGAAGCATGTCTTCAAGAGTTTGGATGGTGCGTTTAGATTGTCCATCAGTTTGAGGATGAAAAGCGGTACTGAGGTCTAATCGTGTACCCAAGGCGGCTTGTACAGCTTGCCATGTTCGTGAAGTGAAACGACCATCACGGTCTGAAATGATGCTTAAAGGTACACCACGTTTGGTGAACATCATTCATGCCCAAGCTCAAGCAAATCCGGTGAATCAAGCTAACCAAGCTCCACCACCTGCAAGAGGAAGAGCTTATAACATCAACGCCAATACTGTTGAAAATAATAACGGCCCAAACGAAGCACCCAACTAATTTTTCCACGCCAAGAAACAAGACTCAATTCCAATCGTCTAGTTTATGTTATCTCAATCCTTCCGTATCCCAGTTGTAAAATTTGAAATTTATGTATCCAAGAATTTTAATGCGATTTGATATTACAGTTTTGTTCTATACTCATTGATTTAACATTTATATCATCATACATCTCGACGTATCTCAATCTCATCATTTAAAGAAGTTGGGTTGTGTCACACTTTTACATAGACTGACCCCTTCATCATAACCAACGAGAGAGGTACTGTCATCATTTAGTCATGTATCATTTCAGAATTGAGACTCAAGTTTTGTTCGTTGTGTTGTTTATGTTTTAGAGTCACATAGAACTGATCATGATTTACTGATAAAGCCAACGAAAATTTGACAAGAATATGGTGGATACGCCGTTGGTACTTCCTATATATAAGTATTCTTGGCAAAGGATCAAAAGCATTACCAGGAGGTTATGAAAAGTTTCCGTGTAGGTTTAAATATCGTCATGGTTGAAGTTTTTGTTTTATGATACATACCTTATCATTACAAATGTATCAGTTCCCTCAAAACTATTATACATAAAATCGTAAGCGACAACAAAGAATTAAAATCCGAGAAACCCAGCAGGTTTCAGTAACAAAAAGGAGACGTACGCAAGGAGCCGTCTTGTGGAGCTAAACTTGAAAATTGAAACTAAATTCGATGGTATTCTATACTGTCTAGTTCGCATATGGACTCCTGACCACAATAACATTCGTGATTTTTTTATGAGGCGCACAAAACACGATATTCTATGCACCCAGGAGCCGACAAGATGTATCAAGACCTTTGATACCCTTACTGGTGGCCTGGAATGAAAAAAAGATATTGTTGATTTTGTTTTCCAAGTGCCTTTCATGTTCAAAAATAAAAACTGAACACCAAAGACCCACAGGACTTCTGGTCCAACCTGAAATACCTGTATGGAAGTGGGAAAATATAACCATGGATTTCATTACCAGGTTACCTCGCACTTCTGGTGGGTATGACACCATATGGGTAATCGTTGACCGACTTACAAAATCAGCTCACTTTATTCCTATCCGCGAAGATTTCAAGAACGAAAAGCTTGCTCGTATTTATATCAGCGAAATCGTAAGCCGACATGGGGTACCGTTAAGCATTATTTCTGATCGTGATGGTCGTTTCACTTCACGAACATGGTAAGCAGTACAAGCCGCTATGGGTACGCGATTAGATCTCAGTACCGCCTATCATCCTCAAACTGATGGTCAATCTGAACGCACCATACAAACTCTTGAAGATATGCTTCGAGCATGTGTCATAGACTTCAAGGGAAATTGGGTCCCATTAGTTGAATTTTCGTACAACAACAGCTATCATTCAAGCATCGGCATGGCACCTTTTGGAGCCTTATATGGCCGTAAGTGCCGATCTCCTGTGTGTTGGCACGAAATTGGGGAAGCTCAAATTACTGGTCCAGAATTGATCCAAGAAACCACAGACAAGATCCATCGAATTCGAAACAATCTTCTAGCGGCTCAAAGTCGTCAAAAGAGTTATGCAGATAAACGACCGAAGCCCTTAGAGTTTAACATTGGTGATCATGTACTTCTAAAAGTATCACCGTGGAAGGGAGTAGTTCGTTTTGGTCAAAAGGGCAAGCTAGCACCACGTTACTTAGGACCTTTCAAGATACTCGAAAGATTAGGTCCTGTAGCATACAAGCTTGATCTACCAGAAGAACTCAACAAGATTCATCCCACATTCCACATATCAAACTTGAAGAAGTGCCTCGCTGATGAAAACCTCCACATTCCTCTGGAAGATATTCAGATTGATGAATCTATGCATTTTATTGAAAGACCAGTAGAGATCATGGACTTCGGAGAGAAACGTCTACGACGAAGTCGCATTCCAATTGTTAGGGTACGCTGGGAGTCGAAACGGGGACCTGAGTTTACTTGGGAACGTGAAGACTCAATGCGTGAAAAAAATACCCGCATCTTTTTCCTACTACTTCAACTACTTAAATTTCGGGACGAAATTCCTAAAAGTAGGGGATACTGTAACATTCGTCAAAAACGGGTTTCCAAACCCGCTTCGTTTTGTAATCGAATATCAAGTTATAAATGTCACGTTGTGTATTTATGGTTATTTTGGTTTTTAATGATACATAATTAATAAACAAACTAAACTATAAAAATTATATTTGATAAAAAGTGAAAACAAAATAAATAAAAAAGAAATGTTGCTGCCGGGACTCGAACCCGGGTCAGCCAGAAATGAAATCCAACGACTTAAGACACACTCGCATCACCACTCCGCCGCTTGTTATTTTCTGTTATCCCTAGGAAACAAATAACATTTATACACAAACTCGGTTAAACCGGTTGCGCCAACTGAGAAACGAAGATCGGCAATTCAATCGTCAAATCGTTTGATTACTCGCACATTCACGTTTATAACCAATGAACCGATGATTTTAATCAATTCAGAAGTGATTGAACATCAATTTTCATTATTATCGGTTTTTATAACCGAAAAATAATCAAGTCCAGATTACTTCAACTCCAGACCCCTCTCGCGACTCAGAAACATCATACCAACATTCCATTTGACTTTCGTCACACTTTCAGTTCGTCAGAACGCTTAAATCAACTCGCCGGAATTTTCTGCAAGATTCGCCGGAAAAACGTATTCATCCTCAAAACGGTAAATCTTTCAATAACATTGTAGTTCAACAATTGTTAGGCTATTTCTAACTTAAACCTTTCAATTGAAATCGAATTCAGGCACTGTATTCAGCTAATTTCAGTTCGCCGAAAAAATTCTGAAAATCTCTATATTCATCTGAGAATCGGTAAGGGCATCCAAACCCTCTGTTAACATTTGCTGATCACTTCAATTTCACGATTAGCTAATAAAAACGGTTAATTGTCTTGTTCAGTTGAAGAGCATAAAAACAGGGACCGACACGTTGCCGGAATTCTGAAATAAACCGTTCATCGGTATGTTCACCTCTAATTACCGTCTCTGCCTTTCATTTTAGCCTTAAGAATGTTTGTTAATCGTAAAAACAAGAAACGGATCAGTGATTCTGTCGACTGAAATTTGAATGAAGAAGACGAAGTTAGTTAAGTTATAAGTTTATTTAAAACCAGTAAAATGAACGGGTTAGACACACAGTCCAGCGGTGGACTGTGTGCAAAACATAGTCGCAGGTCACAAGTTCGATTCCTGATACACGCACTCCTTATGTAATAAAATGCCTTTTTGTTTAAAACTAAACCGGGTTAACTCCGTTAGTTGTTAAGTATAACAAAAACCGAGATATTAATCAGGTTAGACACACAGTCCAGCGGTGGACTGTGTGCAACACTGAATCGCACGTCACGAGTTCGAAACCTGATACTGGCACCGGTTTGTTGAATTAAAATGTTTTTGAAATTAAAAGAATTTTGGTTAAACCGAATTAGTATATAAATATAATTAAAAACAAGATTATTTCGGGTTAAACACGTAGCTCAGTTAGTGGAGCTGCGTGCACGCGTACGGGAGGTCTCGGGTTCGAGCCTCACCCGGCGCAAACAATTTCACTGACCGAACCGGTCAACAAGTCAACAAGTCAACGGTCAACGGTCAACGCAAAATAAACAATTTTTTTATATTTTTATTTATTTAATTTAATTTAAAAATCAATTAAAAATACTTAAAAATAACATTTTTAAAGATAAAAATAGCCTTAAACTCACAAAAATGTATCTAAAAATTCCATTAAAATCCTTAATAAAATCCACTTATTTACTATATTTTCCGTTATTATTTAGGTTAGAAATTCTCGTTGTTCAATTTTCCCGATTCGTGCGCATCTTATCATCTCCACTCAAACGCACCCAATGTGAGTGAATCTTTACGAATTCCCCGTTTAATCACGTTTTGGGGTGTATCATGTGTCTTGTTATATATACTATATTTAAACCATTGTGCATACATCATATCATGAACATGTGTATTCAGTTTGTTTCAACTGTTTGTGTGGTTATTGTTAGATGCAATTTATTATTTTCAGTACATGCAATTTCATAGGCCGCCGCTCCCCTTTACATTATGAGCGTTGAACATATTCCCCATTACATTATGAGCGTGAACCTGGCGTGCCCACATACGATCGGCTCCGTTTGATTGAGCCTTGATCGCACAGACATTTTACATTTTCAGTACATGCAATACGATTGGCTCCGTTTGATTGAGCCTTGATCGCACAGACATTTTACATTTTCAGTACATGCAATACGATCGGCTCCGTTTGATTGAGCCTTGATCGCACAGACATTTTACATTTTCAGTACATGCAATACGATCGGCTCCGTTTGATTGAGCCTTGATCGCACAGTTTCAATTATGTTATTTATTGTATGATGTTGGTATGTTAATGTATGCTATCATATGTTATTGTATGTTATAGTTGTGATTGCTATTTGCCACTGCTCGATTATTTACATTTGCTCATTTATGATTATGCACAATTTTTCATTGATAAACTAAAAGTGAATCAATAATAAATGTTTATCTAACAAGGTTCACTCGCCAACTTATGTTGACCCAAAAACCCCCATTTTTTTACACATGATACAGGTGAATCAGCTGCAGCCAGAAACACTTAGGATTGGACTAGAAGAATAAAATGATTAGAGCTTGGAACTATTTTGTTTGGTTAATTCTTTGTATTGTATGGATATGTTTGGATTATTTGGAATGTAACTTCGACTTTAATAAATATGAAACAAATTAGTAAATGTCATGAGCTTTGGTGATAACCCAATTATGCCCCGACTCTTATTCCACTGCGGGTCGGGGTGTGACACTCTTATGGTCAGTGTATATTTCACACTTGGTACCGTAGAGGTAATGTCTCCATATCTTGAGAGCGAACACGACGGCTCCAAGTTCCAGGTCGTGGGTGGTGTAGTTCTTCTCATGAACTTTGAGTTGTCTAGAAGCATAGGCTATCACTTTTCCTCTTTGCATTAATACGCAGCCTAGTCCTTGCCCTGATGCGTCGCAATATACTACAAAGTCATCGCAACCTTCGGGGAGTGTGAGGATAGGTGCGTCACAAAGCTTTTGCTTAAGGGTTTGGAAGGCTTCTTCTTGTTTAGGTCCCCATATGAAGGGTTTCCCTTTATGAGTCAAAGCGTGAGTGGTACAGCAATACGGGAGAAATTTGCAATGAAACGGCGATAGTAACCAGCCAAACCAAGAAATGATCTTACTTCGGTAGGGGTACGTGGCGCTTGCCATTCCTGTACTGCTTTGATCTTTGTGGGGTCGACATGTATTCCCTTGTCATTGACGACATGTCCAAGGAATTGTACCTCTTTTAACCAGAATTCGCATTTGGAGAATTTGGCGTAGAGCTTTTCATTCCTTAAGAGTGTAAGGATGAGTCGAAGGTGTCGTTCATGATCAGATTTAGACTTTGAGTAGATGAGGATGTCGTCGATGAAGACTATGACAAAGCGGTCGAGATAGGGTTTGCATACCCTATTCATTAGATCCATGAATACAGCTGGGGCGTTGGTTAATCCAAATGGCATGACCATGAATTCGTAATGACCATAACGAGTTCGGAAGGCGGTCTTTGGGACGTCTTCTTCATGTACTCTGAGTTGATGATATCCAGAACGAAGGTCGATTTTTGAAAAACAGGTGGCGCCTTGAAGTTGGTCTAGAAGGTCATGATGTGAGGTAATGGGTAGCGGTTCTTGATCGTTAACTTGTTGAGTTCTCTGTAGTCGATACACATGCGAAACGTTCCATCTTTCTTCTTCACAAACAGAACAGGTGCACCCCATGGCGATGAGCTAGGATGTATGAATCCTTTGTCAGTCAGCTCTTGCAGTTGACTGGCCAGCTCTTGCATTTCTGATGGGGCTAACCTGTAAGGAGATTTTGCGACTGGTGTAGCGCCAAGTATAAGATCAATGCGGAATTCGACTTCCCTCATGGGAGGAAGTCCTGAGATGTCGTCAGGAAAGACTTGTGGGAATTCTTTCACTACAGGTATATCTTCTAGTTTCTTCTCCTTGTTTCCCTTCTTGACGACGTGAGTTTGGAATGCGACATAGTTCTTGCGGAGATACTTTCGGGCTTGAAGGCAGGACATCAATTTGAGTCCTTTCGAAGGGGTTTCTCCAAAGATCCGTAGGGTTTGACCGTCTGCAAGAGGAATGCGAATGAACTTTTCGCGGCATACTACTTCAGCATGATGTTGGCTGAGCCAATCCATACCGATTATAATGTCGAAACTTCCCAACTTCATAGGAATGAGGTCAACTGGAAAATCGTGATCGTTTAAAGTGAGGGTACAATTTCGTATAATATAGTTTAATGAGACCGGTTTTCCGTCAGCAACTTCCACCTTTATGGATTCCATGAGATTATCACGAGTTTGGTTGAGGATGGGTTCAAATTCTAAGGACACAAAATTCTTATCCGCGCCAGTATCAAATAACATGGATGCATAACTACCATTGATGAGAAACGTACCGTTAACCATGTTGTTGTCAGCCCTAGCTTGATTGGCGTTGATGTTGAAAGCTCTTCCTCTAGCAGGTGGAGGAGCTTGGTTAGCTTGGTTCACCGGATTTGCTTGAGCTTGGGCATGAATGATGTTCACCAAGCGTGGACAAGTGTTTCTAAAGTGGTTTGGGTCTCCACAGTTGTAACAAGCCCGCATGGGTTGCATCATGGGGTAGTGGGGTTGGTAGTAGGATTGAGCCGTATGTTGTGTAGGTGGTAGAAGTAAGGGTTGTTGGGCTTGACCCACTATCTGATGGTGGGTTTGGGTTGAGGGTTGGTTGCGGTTCATTCGCTGAAGTGTGCGACAGGTTTGGATGGTGTGACCTGCACGGCCACAGCTGGTGCAATGTTGGCAGGGGTGTTCGGGAAAGTGATGGTATTGGCAACGGTTGCATTTTGGGTATGGGCCAGAGTATGGCTTTTTATATGGTGCAGCTGAGGGGGCAATTTGGGTGATGGGTGCAGCAGTGATTGGGGGGTTTGTTTGAGTGACAGCAAAGTTTCTGTTGTTTCGCTTTCTTTGACCAGTAAACTTCGAAGAGGAGCCAGAATGGTTTGAAGTTTGAGCCTCAATGGGGGCTTTCTTTTTCTCCTCCTTGAATTTACCGTTTCGGATGCGATTCTCGGTAAGTTCGGTAGCTAGTTCCATTGCGACTTCAAGTGTTGCTGGCGAAGTGCTTAGAACCGAGTCTTGAATTTTCGAGGGGAGGCCTCGAATGTAGTGTTCAACCAAGCGGTACACTGGGGTGAACAAGTTGGGGATCATTTGGTTTACCTCGAGAAATCTTTTGTTGTAGGAAGTATGATCTCCTTCCTTTTGTTTTAACGAGTGGAATTCATCTTCCAACTTCTTGATTTCGCTTCTTGGACAGAAGCGTCTTGTCATTATTTCCCTTAACTCTTCCCATGTTAAGGCCATAGCATCTTCGACTCCTCTCTTACCCTTCTCTGTGTTCCACCAGGTCAGGGCTACCCCAAACAGTCTCCCAGTTGCGTAACGTACCTTGCGATCCTCGGGACAATCGCAATTGAGGAAGGTGTTCTCCATTTCCTCAAACCAGTGGAGGAGAGCAGTGACACCTTCGGTCCCTTCATACTTTGGGGGATCGCAAGACTTGAAGTGTTTGTAGGAGCACTTTTTGGAGGGAGGGTTGTCGACGTTCTGGTCTTCTTGGTTGGGAGGGTTGATGGGATTCGCGGTGAGAGCTTGTTGGACTTGAATTACGATGTCAGGAAGCATCGCGGCCATTTGTTTTGCAATTTGGGTGGCCAAGCGTTCGTTTAACCTTCCTGACTTTCTACCTCCACGTAGTTGCCTAGCCGATATTTACAGGAACATACATAGGAAGATTGTGAGTTTAAGAAGTTTTTAGGTGTCATGTGTCGTTAAAAAAATAAAATAACATAATCATCAATAATGCAACTACATCCATAGGATGTCTTGGGTTTGCTCATGTTTGGGCCTCCAATGTCCCCCATACCATCGCCTGTATAGTCATGTGGGCCCCCATGACTATTGGCTTAGTAGGATTCACATTGGTGTTGGCGGTTTAACACTCGCATCACCCGAATGAAAACCATGAAATATGTTTGCGAGATGTATGGTAGGAGGGTGTCCAGGTATAGACACAATGACAACTCAAAGTGGGGTTAGCTCACACGACGTTTGGTATAGCATGCTTTGGCCTAATAGGTCCTTCGTACTCTCATCGTTAGTCCCCAGGTAGGCAAACTGGTCCTTTATTTTGGATTTATACGAATGCCAAGCCTAGATAGGACGTTCCGACTACCGGTACTCGTACCCTTCCAGTTACTACATGCCCGTCATGAGAACTCACTTTGATGTGATTTGAAAATACAAAAATCGTTGCAAAAATCTAGGAATTGTGAGGTGTGTGCTCTCATGGATATGGTATGTTATGAGGATATGATTCATGATGAGCATTGTATAATAATATGTACTTATGAACATGCTTGCATAACATTGAATGTAACAATAAACATAAAGCATATAAACATCATGAATTTTGCATGTAACACATAAACAATTTAAAAATTCTAATCAACTATAGTATAGGCTCTAGGGGTCTGATAACCTATCCTATATCCCTATAGTCATGGCTCTGATACCAATCTGTCACACCCCGACCCGCAGCGGAATAAGAGTCGGGGCATAATTGGGTTATCACCAAAGCTCATGATGTTTACTAAAATGTTTCATATTTATTAAATTCAAATTACAACTTAAATGTTCAAACCAAATTCATACAATACAAGGAAATGAAAACTAAATAAAACAATCCAAAGCCTAAACTGATTTATTCTTCTAGGCCGTCCTATGTGTTTCTTGCTTCAACTGGATCACCTGTATCATGTGTAAAAATGGGGGAATTTTGGGTCAACAAAAAGTTGGCGAGTGAACCTTGTTTAAAAACATTGTTATTGATTTCTTGTTGTATTTAATATTGAAAAGTTGTGCAATAATCATATGTGAGCAAACGTATATAAACAAACAATCACAAACCACCTTGAATGAGTATATGACATGAACGATAATGTATTGTGAGATCCAGGCTCAATCAAACGGAGCTGGCCTCGTATGTTGGCAACGTCACGTTCCGCTCATAGGTAATGGGGAACAGACGAGCCTATGATGATGTATGTGAGATCAAGGCTCAATCAAACGGAGCCGATTGAAATGAGGCACCTGTACTCAACCCGTCTCCCACGGGGAGCTGATGGGCCTAATGGAATGTATGTACTGAAAATGATAAATTTAATCTAAACATAAACCACACCACAATTGATACATATTGGATACACATTTGTTCATGGATATGATGGATGCACAAGTGTTTAAATATAATAAATAATTAAGCGACACATGATACACCCCAAAATGTGATTAAAACGGGGAATTGGTAGAGTTTCACTCACATTGGGTGCGTTCTTTTGATGATGTTGAATGTGCACGAGTTTTGGGATTTGATCGACGAGGAAAAACTAACCTAAAATAATAACGAAATGGTTCGGTAAATAAGTGGATTTTATTAACAATTTTAATAGGATTTTTAGATTTATTTTTGTGAGTTTAAGGTCATTTTCTAACTTTAAAAATATTATTTTAAGTATTTTTAATTGATTTTTAAATTAAATAAACAAATAAATAAAATAAAAAATTTGACTTTTGTTGACCGTTGACCGGTCGTACTGTGGTCTGAGTGAGGTTCGAACCCGGGACCTCTCGTACGCGTGCACGCAGCTCTACCAACTGAGCTACGTGTCTAACCCGAAATATTCTATGTTTTAATTATATATATATACTAATTAAATGTTAATTTATTTGGTTTGTATTAAAAGGATTTAAAATGGTCGAACCGGTTGCAGGGACCCGGATCGAACTCGGGTCCTTCGGTTTGTAAGCGCACAGCCCAACCAGTTGGGCTGTGTGTCTTATCTGTTTAACTTACGGTTTATATTAATCTTATAAACATACTGGGACCTGTTCTGATTCAGTTTTAAAAAAATTGGTTTTAATTCGAAAAGTCGGTGCGTTTGTAAGGTTCGAACTCGTGACGTGCGCTATGTGTTTGCACACAGTCCACCGCTGGACTGTGTGTCTAACCCGGTTTAATATCCTGTTTTAATTATACTTATACAAAATGTCCGACTTCGTCTTCTTCATTCATGAAGACACAGACAAAGATGTTCGACTGTTCTTGTTTAAATCGTTCGTCGAACATTTTATTGATTGAAATGTAATGGATAAAGAGAGTTACGGAATCGAATGTACCGAATCGAATGTTTTTCTCAGAATTCCGGCAATGGTCGTCGGCTCTGATTTGTGAATTCCGTCTGATTGAATCAATTAACAATTTTGATCGGTGAGTTATGAAATTAAATGACTAAACAAGAGATATCAGGAGGTTTAGATGATTGTACCGATTTACAGTGTGATTTCAGAAATTTCCAGAGATTTTCCGGCGAGTGCAGAATATCCGGTAACGTCGTCTGGGACCGATTCTGGTTTGAAGGATTGAAGTTAGTATATGTCTAACAATGGATTGAAAACGAAAGAATCGAGAAATTTACCGATTTGATGTATGTCTCGGTTTTCCGGCGAAAGTCCGGCGATTGCAGAATATCTCCGGCGAGTGCTATTGCTTCGAGAAATTGTGCGATTTTGAGCGAAAAGATTTCCAGAGACTTGGGTGTGTATTTATAGGGAAGAATAAGGATGAATTGAGTCCGATTTTGGTCTTGATTCGTGGTCAAGGTTTTCTCCGGCGGTTATGACTGAGATCGCGGGATTAGACATCGGTTATAACCGATATCGAAGTTAATATACGCGTTCAGTCAAAGGAAACCGTCGACAATTGGCGAAATCGTCGGTATTTCCGGCGACTGCGAATTGGGCGCGCTGATTACCGAATTTGAGTTTTGAGTTTTATTATAAGTATTAATTGTTTTATCATTTATCACAAACAAGTCAAGTGGCGGAGTGGTTAAGTGTTTGTTTGTTTCTTCCGGCTGACCCGGGTTCGAAACCGGCAGCCTCTTTTCTTTTTTTACTAACTTATTTTTACTTTTTAATAATTATAGTTTTTAAATTCTAAAATGTTTATTAATTATGTATTGTTTAAAATTAATATTAATCATAAATACGCAACGAATTTATAACTAATTATTCGATTAATAAGCGAAGCTGGTTTGGAAACCCGTTTTTCGACGGATGTTACAAAGCAATTATTTTTTTAACATTATATTATAGGAAATATAAATGGAATATAAATTGTTTACTTCCTTTTTTTTAAAAGTTTGTTTGGGATTGTTAATTTAATTTCAAAAAGTGCTTTTTGTGAAAAATGTTTATTGACTTATAACTTTAAAAAAAAAGTTTTTTAAAAAGTATTTGAATTAGCTTTTATGGTGGAAAAAGTTTAAAGATCAAAAAGATTGGGGTAAGTTTTGATATTTGGTTGCTATTTTAAAGGGTAAGGGTAATTTAGGAATGCTTATTTAACTCCAAAAATGCTTTTTGTGGAAAATGTTTATTAACATATAACTTTTCAATAAAGAGTTTAAAAAAATGTTTGTATGTTTGTTTGCTATTTTAAAAGGTGAGGGTAAGTTTTTAAAACAATGTGTGTATGTTTGTTTGCTATTTCAAAAAAGAGCTTTTGTGGTGGGAAAATTGAAATGACCAAAAAGGATGTGGTAAGTATCTATGTTTGTTTGCTATTTTAAAAGTTGAGGGTAAATTGGTAATTTTAACTTTAAAAGTCAAAACCCATTTAAAATGTCAGGTTTTGTGGCTTTTGAAAAACAGTGTTTTACCCTTTTAAAAAAATCAAAATAAAAATCACTCTTATCAATGCTAAACTTTTTTTAAACTCACGGACTTTTTTAGAAAGCCAATAATTCAATAAGTCGTTTCTAAATTCAATCCCAAACACCCTCTAAGTAATATATAAATTTAAAAAATCAACCTAATTTTAAACTTTGAATGTAACATGAATTAGTTACATGGCTAGTTTTTATGGTTTATGAAAAATAACAAGGTTGGATACTAAGGGTCTGAAGTAACAATCTAGAGTATTAACTTTTGATTTTATAACATTATAAGGTATTAAGGCTAACATCAGTTAAAAACTAAGAGCTGAGATTAATTTCTTCATTTCACATTTTAGTACCCAACGTTGTTACTTTGGAGAAAACACATATACTTATTGTGTAATTAACTCTTATTATTTAACTATACTTTTCTTAATTATTTAACTAAATAGTTTTTGAAATGGTAAGTTCGGCACGACTTCACACAACGAAATGTAACTAAAAAACATGAAGTCAGTTTGGCACGGTTTTACATAACAAAACACAGATAAATAATACGTCGTGACGTAGATAAAATCTTTTAAAATATATAACTTTTTCACACAACGAAACATAGATAAAAAATACGTTATAATCAGTCTGGCTCGGTTTCACCTAATGAAGCGTAGATAAAAATGCGTCGTGATGTAGATAAAAAATGCGTCGTGATGTAGATAAAATCTTTTAGAATATACAACTTTTCACACAACGAAATGTAGAAAGAAGAATACGTCTTGAGTTCGGCTCGGTTTCACACAACGAAATGTAGAAAGAAGAATACGTCTTGAGTTCGGCTTGGTTTCACACAACGAAACGTAGATTAAATATATGTCGTGACATAGATAAAAAAAATATGTCGTGAGTTTAGTTGGGGTTCACACCATGAAACACTTATATTAAAATCATCATAACGTAGATAAAATATTTTATACTATATAACTTTTTATAGCACGAAATATAGAAGAAAAAAATTGTCATAAGTTCGGTTCGGTTTCACACAATTAAAAGTAGATTAAAAAATAAGTCACAAGTTCAGGTCGATTTAAGTTTAACACAATGCAATATAGAAAAAAAATATGTCGTGAGTTCAGAACGGTTTCACACAGTGAAACGTAGATTAAAAAACATGTCATTACGTAGATAAAATATTTTAAAATATATAACTTTTTTCACTATTTCAAAATTTATTTAGTTAAATAGTTAAAAAAAACTGTGAGGTAATAAAAGAAATAGAAAAATTGGGTGTTAATTTAAAAAAAAGTTAATTATGCAGTAAATCCGTATAGTTTCTTAAAAATAACGTTGGATACTAAGATTTTAAATGATAAAAATACCTTAGTTTTGAGTTACTTTTTAACTAGAGTTACGTTTAGTTTTCTAGGATGTTATCGTAAACTCCTAGTAATATCTAAGTGTAATTAACTCATGTAGCATAATACATAATAGAATTCAAAATTATTAGATCTTAATTTTTGTTGATGATATTAAAAGAAAATGGAAACTAAATAAAAAATAATACAAAAATTACATACTTCTTATTTACAACCCGAATCTAACAGGTATATCTAAAGCTTGAAATATCCGGGTTGGGTATACCTGAAACCTGATATGTGTCTAATTAAACTAATTAACGTTCCAAAATACTTTTTGTTCAAAATTAGCATCTTAAGTATTTGTAATCGCGGATCTAAAAGAAAAGTTTATAGGTAACCTATTTTTTTTAACCTAGAGGGTATTGTAATATTTGCTAAGGGATATCCCGATACATAAAACGAAGATTTTTTTTTTGCACTAATTTTACATACCGCTGACAATGTTGAGAGATTGCCCGGGCTACCCATGACCTCTACATACATCCACCCCTGTGTATTTAAGTATTATTACAAGCGATAAACCGATAGTGTCAAAATAGAAAGATTAGGGGATGCTACAATGTAGTTGAATATAAACTAGACTTCTATCTTAAATTCCAAATTCAATGAATAAAGACAACACTTTATTTAGCGATAGTGATAACATGATATAGAACTTATTAACAACTAGAGGTCTAGAGTAGCTCACATGCTTATTTCCAATACCGGATGCGGGTATATGACTAACTAGCTTCCCCCAGAATTAGCGTAATCGTTGAAGAGGGTCTGTGATAGAGGTAGCTCTAATGCAGATTGTACCACTTCATTAGTCCATTTTATATGCATTCTTAATATTAGCCGCCCCATCAATTATTTTGCCTAAAAATTCCACAACATAATAATGTTTTGCTAATAGGTTTAATTGCAAATCTCAACATGATTCTTGTAGTCACTAAAATTCATCGTAAACTCATTTCCATCACAAAACATATTGGCGGCAAAATGTTTATGCAATTGAAGTTTCCAGTCGCAAATAACTTATTCAATAGCGGTGCAAGTCCTAGAGGTCATAATTCTTCTAGGTTTCACATCAGGTTATCCAATTGATTGTCATCTTACATGTATCTCCTTTCATAATCAAACCCATGGTTTGTACTACAATGTTTACTTCTTCAAAGACCACTATGTCTTACTAATCTTTCCATAATCGCAAATGAGACTGAGATTATATCTTTTAATGTTATTTTGATTGTTGAACATTTTTGTATACAAACATTTGAATGCAGATTTTGTTATCACTAACCCATAATCGAATCGAATTTCGAAATTTTTGAATCCGAGTCCAAATCCAAATCCAATTCTTAACACCCCTAGTTTGGAGTCTTTTTAAAACTATTATAGTTTTAAAAAACTAAGTGTTTTTTTTTTCAAAAATATTGTAAATGTGGTTATTAATATTTCTTGAATTGTAGATATATGGTTCCTATCCATAGATTTATTTTTGTTGCCATGTGTCGCAATAAGCTAAAACCAGGATAAAAAACCTGAGCTTTTTTTAAATATCTAACGCGAACATAAAAGCGATCAAATGGCTCAAGAAACTGTTGATTAATTCATAGGCTTTGAACCCCAAAGTTCCGGCTAGTAGGCTGTCTCAAGCCTTAAAAGGACTTGGTTATAATTCTTTAGTCAAACAAAAGCTACCTAACAATAGATATGACAGGAATCATCATTCAAAAGCAAACTGTGTAAAAAAGAGGTTAGGAAATTAAATTTGAATAACTAATAAATAATATCTTGATCTCTTGCAAATAAAGTGTCATCTTCCAACAAACTCCAATGGGTCTTCCTACGGGTGTGAGTTCTTTGCGGGTCTGGTCTAGTTATAGTCGTATGCTCCTGCATCAACATCCGTTCATCAATATAGAAATAGCAAAACTCAACACAGTTATTAGAGATACAAGAAGGACTATGATTAGACTATACGTTGTGGTTTAGCTATAAGGTGCATAACGCCCTACTACTTCACTATCATGTAGACAATGAGCTTAATCTAACCCACCCTTTAATTATCATGTTTTGGTTTAACGAAATATAAAAAAAAAAAACAAAAACAAAATTGTGATTGGTGGATTTGGGGTGGACTCCATCTCACAATTCTCTCGCAGACGTTAAGGGGGTAACACCTCCCCTCTTGACGCCCCCTTTAACTAGCACTATGCGATGCTTAACTAAAATTTTAGGTAAGGTGGCATAGGGCGTCACTCAACAGGGCCGGACCTTATGTACCTAATGAAGGCTACTATGTTGAATCAACCAACAATATAGTTGATAAAATTTTAGTATCATAAACAAACCTTTTATGCTAAACAAACGATATCAATACAGAAATTGATTTTCATTCAACTATACTATGTCTCCTTGTGTGCCAAATCAAGGCTAAATTGTTGTCCTTTATACTTGTTTTGCATAAGCCGATATTTTACCCATTGTCATTGCATTCAGTTATTCTTCATAGAATCGTAGGGGATATTCTTTTTTGTATAACTGTTAGTAATATGTAAAGCTACATCAACATTATGTCCGACCCATTAGAGTTTAGGTGTGGCCCAAATAAGACCAATTTGTCGGACCAAACTTCTTCCAAAAATAGGTTTAACATTTCGTATAGAAAATCGAAAGGGAAGACTTTAGGTATGAGTTAATCTTAATAAAAGGATAATAGACTTGCATTCAAATAGATGTCGTATGTGACAATGATCAGAGTTAAATGCTTGGTTGGTCCCTGTGGTTTGCAAATCTTGCAGACTTGGTCCCAGTGGTTCACTAATTACACACTTGGTCCCAGTAGTTTCAAATTTTGCACTCGGGTGGTCCTTACCACTAACCTTTGTTAGATTTCTTAGTTAAGTATATGCAAAATTACTATTATACCCCTCGTCTTCTTCATCCTTTCTCTGCTACCACCTGCAACTACTCTGCTACCACCACCCTCACCCTCGCCGCCTTTCACCGCCATACCACTCAGCAATACCCTCGCCGCCTTTCACCGCCATCTTCCCCATTGCCACAACCATCCACCAGATTCTCAGTTAACGGAACGAAGAAAACCGTTGGATTACTGTCGTCACATTACGGTTACAAACCAAACCGATGGGTCTACTCCGACCAGCGGCGACATTGCTGGTTACCTACCGGAATAGACCTCAACCACGGTGACATTGCTGGTTACCTCAACCCGTTTCACGTTTTAACTGCACCCGATGTGGTTCGGTGAATCAAGTTGTTGAGCATTACCGATTTCTCGACACAGAACATATCAGCTAGCTTTTGGTGCAAATCTTCATATGAATGAAAAGCAGCCAGATCAAGAGTCCGGCCCACGTCTTCGGACTCCATGAAAATCTTGCAATGCCCGGTCTCATGTCCAAATTCGGAACTTAGGTCCTTGAACCATGGACCAGCTTCATCGGATGAGCTCTCCACTGGACCATTTTGAACCACCACCGAACCATTAGACTGGTTGGCCACTGTATCGCCAGAACTGCTATCGGAAAGCTGTTGTTCAGTGAATATCGGCTGACCAAACAACAAAAAGGTTGGTTTTTCTCGGCTTTCAAGCTCGTTTTCGAGTTACTAATGTTCCCAATTGTTAGCAAACAGGAAGCGTTTGCGCTTCCGTTTTCAAATTTGTTTGCTTGGGCTTCTTGGGATATTCCCATGGATCTTGGAGGAAATCGCGGTAACCCGAATGGAAAAGATTGAATGTTGTTGAAGTGTTGTTGCGGATGATGATGATGATCAAATCCAAACTGCCTGGCTCCCTGAATGCTTGCGGGAATGTGGTTTGTGATCATCGGTGGCATCGAAAGAAGGGGGAAATCCGATGGTTGGATCCGAAGCTTCTTTCTTGGAGGCGAAAATGGCGATAGATGAATCGATGGCACATTCGACACCAATTCAACCAACCACGGGGTGACCCGTTTCACGTTTTGTAGCAAATCGGGTTCGTCCCACACCAATTCAACCAACCACGGGTTGAGGAAGATGGCGGTGAAAGGCGGCGAGGGTATGACTGAGTGGTATGGCGGTGAAAGGCGGCCAGGGTGAGGGTGGTGGTAGCAGAGTAGTTGCAGGTGGTAGCAGAGAAAGGATGAAGAAGACGAGGGGTATAATAGTAATTTTGCATATACTTAACTGAGAAATCTAACAAAGGTTAGTGGTAAGGACCACCCGAGTGCAAAATTTGAAACTACTGGGACCAAGTGTGTAATTAGTGAACCACTGGGACAAAGTCTGCAAGATTTGCAAACCACAGGGACCAACCAAGCATTTAACTCCAATGATCAAGAAACTCCATAAATTGTTTTGTTGCAAAGGAGCTTTCGAGGTATGCTATAACAATTTAATAAATGTAAAATCAATTTCTTAAGATAGCGTAATAATACATGACGATTCCATATAATAATTAATATTACATTTGAATAGAAAACTAGCATGTAAGTCATATTTATTGTAATTTGACAAATAACTTTGTAAAAGATCTTATTCAATACATATATTGATGCAAGCACCCCGCATAACACACATAGAACAAGGTACGTTTAAAGTTACGAAAATATTGGTACATTTGTTAAGGTATGCCCTCCATCTACAATGAAAATATTACCCGTCACATAATCAGATGAGTCCTAGATTAAATACCTAACAAATGATGTCAAGGCTGCGTCAATAGTGCCAAAGTCTCCTAGTGGCACTAAATTTGAAATCACATTTTTTTAACAATTTGTTTCGTATGAGTCCATCTGTAATCTCAGATTTGTAAAGTCCAGGACATATGGAATTCACCCTTAATGTTTTCCAAGTTCCATTGCCATCACCTACATCGATTATTTAGCAAGCCACAAAATAAGTTACATGCTCACAACATGCATATCAATAATATAAAATATAGTAACAATGATTTAAACTTTTGATGTTTAAAGCTTATCGTCGTGATGATTGTAAAGTTGTGAGAATGAAGGACGAACTTTTGTCATCTGATTTTGAAGAAGCATATGCAAGAGATCCTTGTGAGTGTATATGTACGTTGAAGACCGGTAATTGAAGAGATGTTGACTATAGATCCTGCTTGATTAAAAACACACATTTGAAGGCCAACATACTTTGACACCAACCATACCCCTTTTAAATTTGTCCTAAAGATTTTATCCCATTCTTCTTCTGACAAATCCAGTAAATTTTATACAATGCCTAAATACACAATGTAATAGTAAAGAAGTGAGCATGTTTAGGTCGACACATACATCTTTAAAAAGAAACGACCATATAATATTATAATAAGAACTATTTTATTCACTTGCGATGAAAACACGTTTTATTAATAGTGTATTCATTCACTAGTGAATCCATCATTTGCATCATATCATTCAATGGTTAAAGTTTATTTGGTGATAAGATTGTAATTATTGAAAAGTTATACGTTTGGAGAGAGAATTAGAAATACACTAGCATAGTTTGACTTTCATTAATCTAAACAAGTAATAGTTTTTTTTAAGAATAACATATAGTTACTAATCTTCTAAATCTATAATATCTACAAATCATTCTATCATGAAATTAAAATCTTCAACCGTGAAAACACTGTAACATACACCAGGGGCGAAGTATAAAAGGGGCCGAGGGAGGGGGGTTGGTGGAAGGGGCGCCCGACCCCCCGAACTTTTCGCTCATGTAGTTTTCGTATAAAATCTTTTCGATATACACATTTTTGACCCCCTGGTTCTATAGAAATTTTTAGATATATATGTTTTCTATCTCCGTCGAAAATCTCAAGCTTCACCACCTACATATACACCATAATACCATTACAAGCCTTTGGTAACAAAACATAATTTCAACCATTTTTCTAATTCCCTTGTACCTGTATATACTTTGTAAGCAATTATACCATAATTCCAATATTTTATTCTTATATATTTTTTAAACTACCCTTTCAAAAAAATTTGAGCGTCCAATCCTTCACAAGTATGTTCAATTTTTTATATATGATTTGTTATTGTAATGAGTTTTGATTAAGTAAATATCATTCCAGTGGTCCGTCTATGACTTTATATTTCTTTTTAATGGTTAAAATTTGCATATCCCATATGGATTAAAGCCATGACCTCCTACTAGACTACTAGACAATTCCTAAGTGGATATGGAGCGTTCATGGGTAGTTATCAAAATGACTTTGTGTATGTTGTTATCAAAATTGTGTGTAGTTAAATTAATACACATACTCGTCCTCTAAAATTCACGTAACACACCTCTTCTCCTGAAACCTTCTACAGTTTATATGTGTGTGTGGATATATATGGGTTAGGTTCATTAGTGAACAACCTCTTTAATTATGAACATTTGTGAACTAATCATAGTCTTTGAATATCAATACACAAGTGTAAATCAATCTCCATGATTTCATGATGAAAATACATTAGTGTATTGCATGACTTGATGATATGAATCAATGGTTAGAATTTGTTCATTCAGTTCACAAATACATTAGTGTTCACTACTAGAACCCCACCAACACACATATATATACACTTATAATTATAATTTATAATGATCGTAATAAAAGTTATGTATGTACATATGAAAAGGTTTAATACAAAACACTTTTACCTATATAAGTGTAGGAAGAATTTTGTCACCAAGATCAAGAAATCAATAGTTGAGATCTTAGGGACAGTTGCCACGCCATCGCTTTTCTATGCAACAAAAGGACTGAGAGGTAAAAATGATATAACTTATTGTAGTTGACTTTTTTCAAGTCTCCCCGCTTTCTTTAACGCCAATAACTTTTAAATACGACAATATTTTTATGAAAAAAATGAGTTCAATAATTATCATTCAAGTTGTGTAATTATTTGTACTACTGAAATTCTCACACAAATCGTTCGGGTACTAGTAATGTAAAAATACCTAAATCGGCTCGTATCAAAACATAAAACCATAAAAATGAGTATTGGAAGCAGTAATGCAAAAAATACCTAATCGGCTTGTATCAAAACAGAAAACCATAAATATGAGTATTGGAACCGATGTTAGTCGGTCGGTATTGCTTGTTTGGTTTGTTACGGTGTCGGTACAACAATGTTAGTCGTATAGTACTGTTACTCCGTATAATTTATGAAACCATGAAATATTTTTTCTTAAATACACCTTATTTTCAATAAAATTTATATATGAGAAAAACAAATAAAAGTGACCGTGCATTTAGAATTTTCAAAAAGGTTAACAAGCGGAAGATGTTAGATAAAAAGTAAATTAAATAATAAATAGAATACTATTAAAAAGGAAAAAGAAAGAGATAGATGGCACCATCGAGAATCATGAGGTGGCACTTGATGAATGGGTTGTGGAATTCCCCAACCCTGTGCGGCAAGAATTTAGTATACGCACCAACAGGTCTGGTCCCAATAGTGCAAAAATACCGACAATACCTAAATCAACATGCATCAAAACTAAAACCCATAAAATGAATACTGGTATCGGTAACAATTTATTTGAAATGTATTGGTTTGGTGCATTACCGGTACAATATTAGTACAACTTACGGAATCATGAAATATTTTATCTAGAATGCTACTCTGATTTCAATAAATTTTTTGTTGGAATATCGAGAAAAAAATAAACCTAACCTTGTATTTAGAATATAATATGTAAATATCTTAATAAAATTTCATAGCAAATACTAGCAACAATTGATAATAATAGTAATAAGCTAATAATGTAGATATTAGTTATAAAAGTTCCCCAAATTATAAAGGGAAAATTGCACTTCTCGTCCTTTATGTTTCAACGTTTATTTCCATTAGACTGTATCTTTTAACTACTAAAATTACACTGGTTTTCTTTATGTTTGCACATGATTACAACCGGTGTTTTTTAGCCCTAACCCAGTTGAAATGTACTCATGATTATTAACTTCTTAACTTAAAGTCCAGTGTTTGCTATATAATTTTAGGATTCTTATAGCAAAATATAACATATACAATATAGTGAAGTTATTATTTATAATTAATCCATAGATAACTAAATGTACATGTGATACCGGCGTTGTTGATCAAAGCATCGATACGGCCAAAAGCTTTCCAAGCCTTTTTCACAGATGCTTCAATGTAGGACTCTCTGAACTTTTCACTCAGTAGTGTTATATATGTAGTTTTTGTATAGAAATTTGTGGGTATATACGTTTTCGACCCCGCGGTTCTATAGAAATTTTTGGGTATATACGTCTTCAACCTCCGTCGGAAATCTCAAGCTTCGCCATTGCCTGCAATGACATCATGCTGCACTGGCACCACCCATACGCGGTGCTTCCTGGCTTCACGTATGTTCTTCTGACCATAAGAGATCTCCAAATTGTTAATTTTATCGCACAAAGCGCCAGGCGGTCGGTACGACGGCCGGTGGTCATGATCCTACAACCGGCTTTGGCTAAGCCAACACATAAATCCCAACCGATGCTAGAAGATGCGCCGGTAACCATCACGATTTTGCCTTTAAGGTCTCGCCATGGTTCCAGTTCAAAGGTTGCTACCTGTTGAGAAGAAACCACCATTGATCTTACACTATGACAACTACTTTTTTTTTTAATTTTATATCAAGTAACATAATCAAATACTACTTATAGTTATGTCCGGGTTATTTAAATTTATTTCTTTATTGTTTTTTTTTTTGACATTCGGGTCATTAGATGTTCCATAAAAGTCAATAATTAGATGCAACACTAATCATTTTTGTGACAAAATGTTAGGTTACACCATGCTGTTAAATGTCCACAACTTACGTCAAGTCTCATTTTCTATTAATAAAGTCTCATTTTCTATTAATAAATGTCCATAAGTTACACCATCGCTATTTACTATATATTATCAACTAAGTCACGAGTAGTGATTTTTTAGTTAGCATACAATCCATGATGTTGTAGGAAAAAATAACTATTCATGGGTTACTTGTTAATTGTTAATAAAATATAGTAAATAGTAAATGTTCATATCAACTAAGTCACGAGTAGTGATTTTTTAGTTAGCATACAATCCATGATGTTGTAGGAAAAATAACTATTCATGGGTTACTTGTTAATTGTTAATATATAGTAAATAGTAAATGTTCACACGATTCAGCATTGCCATTAACTATATATTAGTAAGTAACTTATGGGAAATGTTTTTTCTTATAAGGGGATGCGTAATAACATTATACAGGCGTGAAATAGTTTGATAACGCTCTCAACCTTATTCTCTAGACCTATAAATGAACCGAACATCCATGAACTGTTCGTGAATTTGTTCGGCAGAAAGTTCATTTATGTTCATTTATTTAATAAGCGAACGAACACGAACAAAAATTTTGTTCGTTTAATTAAATGAACGAACATGAACACACCTAGTGTTCGTGCATTTATGTTCGTGAACGTTCGTTTATGTTCATTTAAAATTTAGTAAATAGATAAATAGTTATATTTATGTAAATTTAGGTTTTCTAACTACTTATATAAATATAACTAATTAGATCGTAACTGATCACTTACTTAATATTTCTATAAAAAAACTACTTCATTTTAGTATTTATGAACCCTAATTAAGATGCGTTTTTGGAAATTGTAATATATTAGACTTGTTTGTTTGTATTCACTAATGTTAAATTGTGTTTTTTATATTTGTTCAATTACGCTCATCTGTGTTCATTTATGTTTGTTCAGGTTAATTTATGTTTGTTTATGTCCGTTGTGTTTGGTGAACTGTTCGTTTAGGCTTTAACCCCCTTTCAAACATTAATGTCCATTTTCCTCCTCATTTGGCGTTATACTAGACAAGTCCCTCCTTCTTCACACCCATATAACGCTTATGGGGATGGTAGACCTGTAAACGAACCGAACGAACACGAACATAGGCACGTTCGTGTTCGTTTATTTAACTTTAACTGAACACGAACACAAACATATAATCGAACACATTTTTTTGTTTGTTTTCGTTCATTAAGAAACCGAACATGTTCGTGTTCGCTCTTTTAAAGCCTAAATGAAAACGAACATGTTCGGTTTCTTAATGAACGAACACAACAAAAAATGTGTTCGATTATATGTTCGTGTTCGGTTAAAGTTAAATAAACGAACACGAACATGCCTATGTCCGTGTTCATTCGGTTTTTTTACAGGTCTACCATCCTCATAGGCGTTATATGGGCATTAAGAGGGAGGGACATGTCTAGTATAATGTCAAATGCGGAGGAAAAAATGAAAAGAAATAATTGAAAGGGCATTAACGGACGTCAACCGTTACACACATTTTAAAGAGGCGTTGCAATTTTGATATGACGGAAAATACCCTTAAAAAACATTAACTATAAATGTTATGATCATGTAGGTGCAAGAAATTAAGTACAATATTCAAATATGAATGTGTGTAGTAGAGAAGTGTTAAATGAATTTGATATAGAATGAAGATTATGTGAATTTAGTTGATTTGATGATCCATGATATGAACTAGTAGGAATATGCATAGAACACTTGTACATTATGCCTTGTTAGTCGTACGCACGCCAATTGTTTGATAAAATGTCTTGAATTGAGATTCTATGTGAATAGATGCTAAATGGTTAGAATTGGTAAAATGATAGTTGTTAACTCAATTATGTTAATGAAAGAATGAAATAAAGACATGAGATTAAAGTATGTTGATTGTAAAAAATGTAGGCATGAAAGAAGAAGGTTCAAGCAACCGGAATCCTCAAAGCTCGCAAGATCGAGGTACGTTACTTGTATGTTGTATTTCACTTGTATATTAGGTTTAGTTGAATGAATTATCTAACATCATCGCGAAGGATTATAGTCGTTATTGTTTCGACTAGAGATGTTGCCAAGGGGTTGGTAAACAACTAAGAAAGCAAAAGTATAGTTTCGCGTTGACTCGTGTTAAACGGGTTAACCGGACAAGAAATAAGAAAGCATAATAATGGTTTCGCGTTGACTCATGTTGAACGGGTTAACCGGACAAGAAGTAAGAAAGCATAAGAATGGTTCGCGTTTCGCGTTTCGCGTTGACTCGTGTTGAATGAGCTAACCGGACAAGAAGTAAGAAAGCATAAGAATGGTTTTGCATTGACTCGTGTTGAACGGGTCAACCGGACAAGAATTAGAATGAGAATGTAAAAGTATGGTTTTGTGTTGATTAGTATTAAACGATCAACCGAATAAAAAAATGCAAAAGTTAAATGATAATCGTAGAGTTGAGCCAATGTGAATGGTCTGTAAGTTCATGTTGTTAATGTCAAGCAAAAGAACTTTAAAGGTTAAAGAATGTGATGTCAAAATAACTCGTTGAATTTGTTATAAATTACTATATGATTCGTTAACCGATTTTTTTGTGACGTTTAGGTAAAACTTCCATTTGACGCTGCGCCTCGCTTGGAATGAACACACTTTTTGCTCTCCATACGCTTCCGCAAGTGATAACGACAAACGGGTCAAACTATTTTTGGGTTTGTAAAAGAATGAAATTTCTACAAAAGTTCCTTTTGGAAGAAGATGAATTAACTTTAGCAATTAGTAGTTTACATTTACATTATCGAAATCTTTTGTAGCTACGTTTGTCGTACTAAAACGTAAGGGTATAATGGGAATTTAAGCTATGTATTTAAAAGTTCAAAATTTTATAGTTTTCTAGTCGTAAAAATTATGTTGGGCATTTCAGTAGGAAACTTATTTTCAAGTTCGTTATTGATTAAACTTTATACAAAAAGGGCATTTTAGTCAAAATGACATAATTACGGAACTTGTGCATAAACTCAAATTCTGATTATGATCATGTAATATAACCTCAGAGGGTTATGCTACATTATATTATGATCATAATGCAACCTTAGATCAGTAGCTAACTAATCTAAATCGGGTCAGAATCGAAAGTCAAAGAAGAAGTCAAACTTCATGACTTTCGGTTGCGAACCGACCCTAGAACTGAAATTGACGAGCCGAACATGTTCTTACATGTTCTAATAATTATTACAAACTTGTTTAAGTGTCAAAACATGTTTCATAACATATATAAGCTGAAATTATAATATTTCTGAAAAATGGCTTGTTTGACTTTTTAATAATTAAACTTTGACTCGTCAATTGGTCTAGCAAACGTGATCTTCAGGAGGTGCCCTTAATAAGGATTAACACCTACCTTATTACGATCACTTAGCCGTGTTCGTTACGAACAATGGTTGGACCATAATGGTCTTAACCGAAAGTCAAGGTGTTTTTCGTAAAACGCTTGACTTTTGGCTATAAAAGCCTATAAACGAAAATGCAAGAGAAAGGAATACTTACAAGTGATTCCTAGGATGCAATAGAACTAAGTTGGATGCTCCTTTCAGTTAGGAACTTCCAGAGGAGGGAGATAGAATGTGAAATGAGAAAGGTGCAAGTTCAAATGGTGAACCTTGGCACCTATATATAGTTGGAGAGCTTGAAGGAGGTGATACCAGGTGTTAAGGGGTGTTAGAGGAAGCTTACAAGTGTCCTAAAAGTGGCATACTGTTTGAAAGTCCATGGTTTCGAGACAATGGTTTTTGGTAACATGTGTGGAGGCCAAGGAAAAATTCTGAAGACACAGGCCTCATGCGCCCCGCGAGCACCCTATGGCCAGTTTCAAAGTTTGTTATTTTTAGCCCCTCAATTTAATAAACCTCCTAAAGCACCTTTATAGCATATTTGGCCCTCCGTAAGCAATATTTGGCGTACCCGGGAGTATGCCCGGACATTGTCGAGCTCTCGATTCGTTAAAAGGTCACTCAGAGGTATAAATTAACATGTTGACACTTTTAACCCCTCCATTATCCAACTTTTATATAATTACGGATTTAATCCCTCTCGTCCAACAAATGGGACATATGAGAGTTAGGACTTCGTAAAAGATCACTCAGAGGCTCATTATTAGCATGTTGACTCTGATGTCACTCAAAGGCTGGGTATGTTCACATATCAGTCACTCAGAGGCCAAGTTTAGGCTTGTTGACATATCAGTCACTCAGAGGCCAAGTTTAAGCATGTTGACATATCAATCACTCAGAGGCTAAGTTTAAGTTTGTTGACATATCAGTCACTCAGAGGCTATTTTTATGCTTGTTGACATCAGAAGGTCACTCAGAGGCTCTGTTTGAGCATGTTGACACCTTTAGTCCTTATTAGTCTTTAATAGACTATAATAAAAATATGATACGTGTCACTATACTATTGGATACGATTTTATGAGGTGTTACATCCTCACCCCCTTAAAAGAAATCTCGTCCTCAAGATTTTATTCAAAAAGATGGGGGTATTTTTGTCGCATAGTGGACTCAACCTCCCATGTATACTCAGGACCTCTAAAGGCATCCCACTTAACCTTAACTATAGGTATCAATTTCCTTCGGAGCTTCTTAACCTGTCGATCCTCGATCGAAATTGGTTTCTCAACTAACCTCAGATTCTCATCTATTTGCACATCTTTGTGTGACATTGCTAGCGACTCATCGGCTAGACATTTCTTAAGGTTAGATATGTGGAATACATCATGAATTCCACTAAGCACCTCTGGCAGCTTAAGCTTATAAGCTACAGTGCCGACATATTCGACTATCTTGAATGATCCTATATATCTTGGGCTTAACTTGCCATTCTTTTCAAATCTCATTACACCTTTCCAAGGTGATACTTTCAGCATGACTTTGTCCCCTACTTGGAACTTGAGAGGTTTGCGCCTCTTTTCAGGGCAGCTTTGAGTCATTCACGGATTTACACAATCTTATCTGTGGTCTCCAAGACACTCTCAGGTCCTGATAGTTGGGCTTCCCCAACTTCTGCACAACACACGGGCGTTCGACACTTTCTCCCATATAAGGCCTCATAAGGAGCAGCCTTGATACTCGTATGATAACTATTATTATAGGAGAATTCTATTAGGGGTAAGTGGTCATCCCAACTTCCACTTAAATCAATCACACATCCTCTAAGCATGTCTTCCAAGGTTTGAATAATACGCTCACTTTGTCCATCCGTCTGCGGGTGGTAAGCGGTACTAAAGTTTAATCTTGTGCCTAAAGATTGTTGGAAACTTTACCAAAAGTGAGAGGTATATCTAGTATCTATATCAGATACAATAGATATCGGCACACCATGTAGGGATACAATCTTGTCCACATAAAACTTAGCTAATTTGTCAGAGTTTTATGTTTCTTTTATTCGCAAGAAATGCACTGACTTAGTCAGCCTATATACAATGACCCAAATCGTGTCATTACCACGTTTGGTCTTAGGTAACTTGGTAATCAAGTCCATAGTTACCATTTCCCATTTCCATGTGGGAATCTCAAGTTGTTGTAGAAGTCCTGACGGTTTCTGATGTTCAGCTTTAACTTGCGAACACGTCAGACACTTAGCTACATAAGTGGCTATGGATTTCTTCAAACCCATCCACCAATAATTCTTTTTCAAATCCTGATACATCTTGTCACCACCAGGGTGAACAGAGTATCTTGTATTATGCGCTTCCTGGAGGATTAGATCTCTAAGTCCCCCAAAGATTGGAACCCAGATTCTTCCATTAAATCTAAGGATTCCATCCTTTCCAGGCATTAAATGATCAACAGTTCCGCCTAATCCTTCATTAGGAATATTATCCTCTAATAGGGCTTTGTCTTTGTGCATCTAATAGCTTTTCATTTAAGCTATTTCTGAGCTCAATGCTCTTGGCATTAATCCTAATAGGTTTAATCCTTTCCTTGCGACTTAAGGCGTCAGCAACGACATTTGCCTTGCAGGGATGGTAGCGAATTTCGCTATCATAATCATTAACTGTTTCCATCCAACGGCGTTGTCGCATGTTTAATTCCTTCTGATTGAACAAATGCTGGAGACTCTTATGGTCAGTGTATATAATACACTTTGTGTCATATAAGTAATGTCTCTACAATTTAAGTGCAAATACAATGGCACCCAATTCCAAATCATGGGTGGTGTAATTCCTTTCGTGCACCTTTAATTATCGTGATGCATAAGCAATTACTTTGCCTTTTTGCATTAGCACACAGCCCATGCCGGTGTGCGAGGCATCACAATAAACGATAAAATCTTCAATACCCTCAGCCAGAGATAACACGGGAGCATTGCTTAACTTGTGTTTTAGAATCTCAAAAGATTCTTGTTGTTTTGGACCCCAGTTAAACTTGACATTTTACGGGTCAAAGTAGTCAAAGGAGTGGCTATCCTCGAAAAGTTCTCAATAAACCTCCTATAATAACTAGCCAATCCTAAGAAGCAACGAATCTCCGATGGAGTTTTGGGCACTTCCCAATTCATTATGGCTTCTATCTTGGCGGGATCCACTTGGATACCACGCTCACTTACAACATGTCTAAGAAATTGGACTTCTCTAAGCCAAAATTCTCACTTAGAAAATTTAGCATAAAGTTTCTATTGTCTTAGTAGTTCTAGAATGCACCGTAGATGTTTCTCGTGATCAACTTGATTACAAGAGTAGATACGCATATCATCTATGAAGACAATGATAAACTTATCTAAATATGGTTTGCAGACTCTATTCATGAGATCCATGAATGTTGCAAGTGCATTTGTGAGCCCAAAAGGCATCACCAAGAATTCATAGTGACCATATCGGGTTCTGAAAGCAATCTTAGGAACATCCTAGTTTCTAACCTTCAGCTGATGATATCCTGATCTCAAATCAATCTTAGAGAAATAGCTAGCACCTTGAAGTTGATTGAATAAGTCGTCGATCCTGGGCAAAGGATAACGATCCTTGATCGTTATCTTATTTAGCTCACGGTAATCAATGCACATCTGCATTGAACCATCCTTCTTTTTAACGAAAAGAATTGGAGCTCCCCAAGGTGAGGAACTAGGTTGTATGAAACATTTCTCTAAAAGTTCATCTAATTGAATTCTCAATTCTTTCATTTCCGTCGGTGCTGGGCGATATGGAGCTCTAGCTACAGGTGTTGTCCAAGTAGAATATCAATTCTAAACTCCACTTGCCTATCTGGAGGTAGGCCTGGTAATTCTTCAGGGAAAACATTGGAATACTCGAGATAACTGGAAGGTCTTCAATATTTGGCTTATGCTCGTTGATAGTTACTTGTGCCATGTAAATGACACAACCTTTCCCCAAACACTTGGATGCCTTAAATAACGACACCTTGTCTGGCAATCCATGTGTGAATCTCCAGGGATGGTGTTCTTTCACTAGATGGGGTTTTAATCTCGATGAATTTCTTATCGCAGGCAATGCGGGTTAGGTTATGGGATAACCATTCCATGCCTAAAACTACATCGAATCTTGCCAATTTCATTGGCAACAGAGAGATAGGGATAGAATTATTCTTAATGGATATAAAACATCCATCAAGAATGGAAGATGTTGTTTCTAAAGTTCCATCAGCAAGTTCTACCTCATAGGTTATATCTGGAGTTCTTAGGGCAAGTTTAATAGTTTACTAAACTTATGGTTAACAAAAGATTTATCTGCACCCGAATCAGGAAGAACTCTAGCATATATGTCATTAATGAGGAATGTACCCGTTATAACGTTGTTCTCATTAACGGCCTCCCTGGCATTCATCTGGAAGGCACGAGCATTCCCTTTCTTAACCTCTCCTATTCTGCATCATTATTTCTGGGGTTCTTAGGGCAGTTAAACTTAATATGCCCCTTTTCATTACAGCCGTAGCGGACGACATTCTTAAGTCCTTGCACTCTAGGGTCTTATGCCCCTTTTTATTACCGATACCACAGGGTCTGACCTGTGGATCTATACTACACTTCCCCAATGTCTACGGTTGCAATTTTTACATGTCGGCGTTATGCCCGACTTATCTTGGTTCCTTCTGAACCTAAATCTTCCTTTATTTTTGAATCTTTGGGAGTTATTTTCTTCCCGTTTTCTTTTTCCGTTAGTCTCAGACTTGACTGAATTTTGCCTCACCAAATCTAAGGTGAAGGAGAGGGATAGGTCAACAGCGGACCTATAAGTACTAGGCTGAGCAGCCTTTACCATGCCCTTTATCTCGGGCACTAACCCATTAATGAGACGCGCAATTCGTTTGGGTTCAGGGGTGATTAAGTATGAGACTAACCTAGAAAGGGAATTGAAGTCAGAAACATACTTCCGACAATCTAGGTTCTTCATTGTGAGAGTCAGAAAGTCTGACTCTATCTTTTCCACCTCATGAGGTGGGCAGTAAGTTTCCTTGACTAAGTCAACAAACATAGACCATCCTAAGTTGTACAAGTGTACTTTACCTGTAGATTGGATCATAGCTTTCCACCAAATCAGGGCATCACCATTAAAGGACTGTGATACATACTGACCACATCCTTATCAGCACAACCGCCGATATCCACTATCGTTTCCATTTCATCTAGCCATTTCAAGGCTTCTACAGCTCCTTTTTCCCCATCGAAATCCCGGGTTTACAGGAAACGAAATATTTGTAGGTAAATCCGTCTTTTGAAGAACGAGAACCTATTAGCAAATTCTAATTTCTTTGGTTCACTCTTCGCATTTAAAGAGTGAAGTGAGCTCTCCTTATGACTGATGATGGTGGATTGATAATGGTCTGGAGCAAGTAGCACTCGACTCCCTAAGTTTTTCTATGGCCTTTCCAACAGCTGCATCTATGCGAGCTTGGAAATCATCATTATTAATGCCTATGTTTTTGGCGTCGTTAGAGTTAATATCCCGGTGGCTACTTTGTGCCTCGTCCGAGTTAGCCATTCTTGGAGCTTTGGTTCTAAATACCAAACAAAATTTCTCTTAGCCATGGTATTAATAACCATATCGGCTTTAAACATTGGATATAACAATCCATCGCCTATCTAAGCTAGTGTGAATAACATCACAACTCTTAGGCTTATCATATCTACATTTGGTCTAGGTCTTAATAGGACCATCAAAGGAAAATTACAATCTGGACATAGTCCATATATTATTAGACAGTGGATTGTAATGTCACAACTGTCATTGTCATTTGACAATTATATATAGCTCATAGGCTTGCCATTAATGGACATATAATCTGGCGCATTGGCCTGTCACTAACAGACATATAATCTGGCGCGTTGGCCTATCACTTTGGACATAACATATGGCACCTGGCCTGTCCTTTGGACATAACATATGGCACGTTGGCCTGTCGCTTTGGACATAACATATGGCACGTTGGCCTGTCGCTTTGGATATAACATATGGCACGTTGGCCTGTACTTTGGATATAACATATGGCACGTTGGCCTGTCTATTGTCATCACATTGATGACATTAGCCGGGATCACATTGATCACATAGGCTATATAAAGGTCTTAGGATGTAGTCCTGTTACCTAGACAGCTAGTGTGGTTCCTCAAGTCACACTACCAAGAGTATGAACATTCCTTAATGTTAACATAAGAGTACCTTAACGATTGATTAATAGTCCCGGTCACTTTGGACCTTAACGACTTGGAGGCTTGAACCTAGTTCATCACCTCTGGATAGAAGGATAACTTCCCTTAACTATCCTGATAGAAGGCCTTTTATCCTTAACTATCATTTCTTGGCCAATATGTGGTCTATACCACTTGGCATACTCAAATCCATTAAGGTCTTTTGGAATTATATAGCAGAGCATAAATTTCGAGTAAAATCGAGACGTTTGCTTAAAGAGGATGAATACATATATATAATTACAAAATATTCCATTAAATGCCATTAAGAAATTACAATACTAGAGATAAATAAATGAAACAAACTGTCCATACAAGGACTTAAAAGAATTAAAAATGTCCATGCGGGGACTAAAGAAATAACAATGTCCTCGCAGGGACTAACATATATTATTAGAAGAGACTTCACTCGTCCTTCTTTCCCTTAACCAACTTGGAGAGTTTCTTGAAGAACTTATTTGTCTTCTTCTCGGTTTTCTCCGCTTGTTGTTGAATTTCTTTCATTCGTTCTAAGGCCTCATTGATGGCCTCAAGTGGCGGCAGAGGTTGTGGTTGTGGTTGTGGCATAAGAGGATACTAGTACCATAACTTGGATACCAGTAGGTGGATAAACGGGTGGGAAGGAAGACGGGTAAAATGCGTTATGCATGACCGCTTGCATATAAGGGTCATGCGAAAGTGCCTGGTAATTTACCGGTGTAGACGAGTTAAAAGGATCATATCTAGATGTATCCGGATATGTTGGGATGGGGTTATTATAACCCGATGGTGGTGGTTGAACTACGGGTGATGGCTCGGTTCCACCACAGATGAAGCATTGGAGGGTCCACCCATTTGTGGGTCCTCGTGAATTGTAGCATAAGTTTTAGGTAAAGGTGGCAGTGATCCTGATCGTTGACCTGCACGTAGCGACATCTGTGCTCCACGTTTCCTCCTCGGTGGGTCAGGTGGTGGTTGTGGTTGTTCCACCGGTTCCCTATTTACATCTTCTTGTACAGGAGGTGGTTGGGAGTGATGGGAAGGAGTGTTACCAAATGTAAATTGGTTCTAGTATTGGTCCTATTCATTAGGACCTTGGTATGGCGATCCGGCGTAGGAGTTCGAATCGCTCGAGATTTCGATGGGATGTGTGTGTGATCCTGACGGCGGCATCTCCGGGTCGGAGTCCTCGTCCATGGGATTGGGTTGGTCTAACTGATTTTGGTTAACTAGGGGTGTATTAAAGTATTGGTTGGGGTTAAACTCATCATGATAAGAATGATGAGAATGATGTGAGTGGTGTGAGTGGAGTGATTGGTGTGAATGGTACGAGTGGTACGAGTTTTGGGTATGAGAAGGTGAATGTTGTGCTAGTGGCCATGAATCCCCTGAATCCTCATAGGGATTCGGGTGATGGGGATGCGAAGGGATATGTCCTGAAGGTCCTCCCCTTTTTGGTCCTTTACCTCTTCCTTGTACTCTTGGCGGCATTTTCATGTTAAAATCAATTCACAAACAATACTAATAACTTAATAATGAGATGAGTAATCCTAGGTCAAAGCCTAGACTCGGAAGTCTAAGGAATATGCTTGTATAAGTTTGAGATTAAACACAAGAAGGTTAGTGTTTAATTTTCTCAAACGTTGGCTCTGATACCAACCTGTCACACCCCGGCTTTCCACAGCCAATCCAAACGGTGCGCCCGGGTGGGGAATATCTGACGTAAGTTGATAACATCATAGACAATTAAACACAGCACAACGGAAGTCTTGGAGTAAAATTACTATTACAAACCAAATGTTCAAAATACAAAATAATATACAAACGGCTAGTAATAGAAAATCCACAGGCAGATCGTAAAATGTACAAAAATGTGTATAACAGACTTTGGGCAGATCTAGATTTGCAAGATCCTCTTATCACTACCGAGCACTTCCAGCCTATTTTTCGTATTGTACCTGCAAGCTTAGTCTTTTGAAAATACGTCAGCTTTCGCTGGTAAATACTTCCAACTGACTAATTTTGAAAACATTTGAAAATGCTTTAAGTGCACGTTGGCACAAAATCTTTTATAACTTGGGATAGTTACTTTATAACTTTGTTAACATATTCACTTGTTTGTCCATACATACAGGCCCAGTGCGAAAACCGAGACATGATTAACGTACACACCACTTAAGAACTCACGAAGGAGTTATCCCAACTTTGTGGGTAAATGCATTTGAGTGTTTGTCAAGTGTATTCCTACACCCTACGCTAAGGTCATGGCCATTATCTAATGTAATGAGCCGAGGATATCCAGGACATGGTAGTTAACCCTCGATGTTTAAGTTATCAAACAAAACTGATTAAAAAGGAATATGAGGATTTACTAGCCATGATCCGGCTTTCTATTGATCCCATTTCCGAATAAGCGGTAATATTTATCGTAACCCAAGCCCGTATAGGGGAAAATAAGTCGAGAGTATTTACCTGAGCTAGTCTTCGTTTAAACGCAAGATTTAATAACTCAGCCGTATACAAAAGTACTAAGTGTAGATAGCGTTTACCGTCAAGTCTCTAGTCTTGGATTATGGCATAAGTTAACCAATTAAATACTAACGACCTTATTTAAGTCACAAACTTAGACCGAGTAGCGTACAGGATCAATATGTATAACGCTAGATTAAACGATGATCATAGAGAATGTAGTTTAATCCCAACAAGTACTTTGACTTGTGTAATATGGATAAACTATAAAAATTGGATTTTTGAGACTTTAAATGACAAGGTTAGACCCGTTTCGGTTAATTTTCGTAAACTAGTTACATATACTTAACTGAACGTATATCAGCGATATCGGGTAACCGGATAAGTTATGGACAAGTTCTATATGCCATTATATTTTAAATAAGTTGTAACATCAGTAGGATAGCAACTTATATGCTCATTAAGGTTTTAAAACGAAACTATGCCTCAGAAGGGCGTTTCGGTAATTATACCGTATAAAAGGAACTTGAATATAATTTAAGGTTATGATCATAAGTATTCTAGAAAAAAATTTATTTATGATATAATATCAATAGGTTATTGATTATGTGTGTAATTTATCATTTATGACCAAATTATGCACCGAAGGGGTATTTTGGTCATTTTATACATAGTTTTATAAATTATTTGGGATTTTGAGTTCATATCATATACCTAATGTAAACATATTTTAAATAAGTTTTAAAATCAGTAGGTAACAAGTCTTGGTTGATTAATATGGTTTAAAACCATATTATGCGCCGAAACGACGCTTATGTCGTAAAATGACGATTTGTGCAATATTTAATGAAACCTGATGTTAATGTCAGGTTAATATGTCTTAGATATGTTATTTAATATAACATATCAGTAGGTAAAAGATTTACTTTGAAAATGTATGATTAAAGCCATTTTATGAGCCACAAGGGCTTTATCGTCATTTATCGACATAATACAAGGACTTGTTCATAAACCCGATTTATAATCTGATTTAACATCCCAAATAATCCTAATTATAATATTACATCAGTAGGAAACTTATTTTCAAGTTCGTTATTGATTAAACCATATTTTATGCAAAAAGGGCATTTTAGTCAAAATTGCATAATTACGGAACTTGTGCATAAACTCAAATTTTGATTATGATCATGTAATATAACCTCAGAGGGTTATGCTACATTATATTACAATCATAATGCAACTTTAGATCAGTAGCTAACTAATCTAAATCGGGTCAGAATCGAAAGTCAAAGAAGAAGTCAAACTTCGCGACTTTCGGTTGCGAACCGACCATAGAACTGAAATTGACGAGCCGAACATGTTCTTACATGTTCTAATAATTATTACAAACTTTTTAAGTGTCAAAACATGTTTCATAACATATATAAGCTGAAATTATAATATTTCTGAAAAATGTCCTTTTTGACTTTTTAAGAATTAAACTTTGACTCGTCAATTGGTCTAGCAAACGTGATCTTCAGGAAGTGCCCTTAATAAGGATTAACACCTACCTTATTACGGTCACTTAGCCGTGTTCGTTATGAACAATGGCTGGACCATAATGGTCTTAACCGAAATTCAATGTTTTTTTTGTAAAACGCTTGACTTTTGGCTATAAAAGCCTATAAACGAAAATGCAAGAGAAAGGAACACTTACAAGTGATTCCTATGATGCAATAGAACTATGTTGGATGCTCCTTTCAGTTAGGAACTTCCAGAGGAGGGAGATAGAATGTGAAATGAGAAAGGTGCATGTTCAAATGGTGAACCTTGGCACCTATTTATAGTTGGAGAGCTTGAAGGAGGTAATGCCAGGTGTTAAGGGGTGTTAGAGGGAGCTCACAAGTGTCCTAAAACGTGGCATAGCTGTTTGAAAGTCCATGGTTTCGAAATAATGGTTTTTGGCAACATGTGTAGAGGCCAAACAAAAATTCTTCAGACACAGGCCTCTCGCGCCCTGCGAGAGACATGGCCAATGGTGAGTATACAAGATTCAATACTAGATAATGTAAAAGTTTAGACATTCCACATGGCATAAATGTTACTTGAAACTATAATGCAATACTAGTAATGCAACTATACATGTCAACCCAAAGTTTTCCGCTAGCGTAATCTAGTCATCGCAATGACTAGACTGTTTTGTTTACTTAAAATGACGTCAAGAATACGGGCAATGCTTTACTCCTATAGCGTTGTACATGTTAAAGGAGGTTCGTACAAAGTTAATGACGTAGTATAAAACATTTGAATTCTAGCATATACAAGTTTGCAAGTATTACGTATTAAGCATGTATGAGGAATGTTTGTTTGTGATTAAGCATAAAGTTGTGTGATTTAGTGTTTTTGGTAGTTCATAAATGTTGCACCCCAAAAGTGTAAAAGATAAAAGGGGAGTCGAGTATACTCACGGTTTTGCAAAGCTTTCCGAGCAATCCGCGAGTCACTATCATTAGGGTAGAACACCGAAGTTACCCTACATGAGGGACAGAGGTGTGTGAGTATTTTGGATTGTGAGAGATTCAGATTTGGAATTTAGAAAGTTCATAAAAGTATATGTATGAAAATACATCGTCTTCACTCGTGCGAAGTGACTGTTCACTTTGTGCGAATTGACTGCTCACTTCCTACGTAGCTTATAGTTCTGGAAAATGTATCTCATCTCAACACCCGTTTTGAAACTGAATTCCATAAACGAGGAATTTAGAAACGAGACCGAGTAACTCCAGTTCATAACACCTTAACCATAAATCGGTTAGTATCATGAACTCGGCTAATATATATATATATATATTATATATATATATATTATATACATACTTTATATTATATAGAATTAGTCCGTAGTCCTTCAAATATAACATAGAGATCAAGCATGGAGGTATGAATACCTTATTATATGATTCACCAAAGCTCAAGGTTTATCAGCATAGTTGATAAACCCGGTTGGTCATGAATGAATGGAAATACATCAGTTTAACATAATGCGTACTCGCGAGGGGTGGAACTTAATAAAGCCAAGGCTCCCATCGTTCACACACTAGTAAAGCACAAGTTCATCCATGTTGAGGATGGTGAACTTGGTTAGTGTCCACACTTGGTACATATAATCTTAAAATCAAAGGTAAAGTACAGGAAGAATAAAATAAAAGAAGAAAACGTAATAAGTAAGAAGGGAAGTAAGCTAAAACCCACTTAGAAGGCTGCAGAGTTTCTACCAAAAATCTGGAAGTTCAGTGAGAAAGTGTGAAGATTCGAAAGGTTTGAAGGAATGAAGGAGTGCTCTTATTTACAGCGGAGGCGTTGCTGCCAGCTTCACTTCGTGCGAAATGAGTTCACTTCATACGAAGTGAATTTTCTTCGTGCGAAGTGAACTTTACTTCAAATTGCGAAGTGAGCTCCAGTTCGCACGAGGGCGTCGGGTTGGGCCATTTTTACGTATTTTAGCCGGTTTTAAGCATTTCAAGTATAAAGGTGTAATGTATGAGTATTGTATGTATAACAGGTGTTGATTTGCATGCACGCATTTCAATGATTGATTGCATGTATAACAGGTATGAATAAAGTATGAATTTTCATTATGATCAAAGTCTCGAATTACAAAGTTGGAAACGAAATACAAACATGACATGGATACAAGTTTCCATAAATAGAGATACAATTAAACTTTCTAAAGAAGGAAAGTACAAAATGTGAAGCGTTACATCGACGTCGTGGGAGATCATACTACAAATCCATTATAGTACGATTACATCCAACCAATCCCATGAGTAGTCGGTCGGCGATGCTTCTTTGTCTTTAGCGATGTCTTTGTCCTTATCAAAATCTTTGGAGGAAGAGGAGGGTGTAGTAGCAAGTATGGGTTTGGGTGCAAGATAATCAAGAACTAAAAAGGTGCAGCAACGGATCTATAAATGTTCACACCAAAAGGTGTATTTTCCGGTCTCCATCTTTGAGATAAAGGGATAAAGATTTTGATGGTTGAAATAGTTGCATCATGGTGAATATTAGGTTCAATGGTAAGGGAGAAAGAGTGGAAGATTGTGATGTGTGAGAACCAGGAAGAAAGGGAGAAGAAAACAAGATCCAACAATTAGCGGGTGCCATGGTCTCTTGATACCATGAAAGCAATGGTGATTGTAAAAGGATTGATGATCCTCCTCTCTCGTTTTCATTCTATATATTCTAGAAATACAATCCCCATATTTGGGAGATTACCATTGATTGATCACAATATTTTGGAAATAATAATATTTACTCAATATACATTTGTTGTTACATACAATTCGCCATTGGGGTTATTTAGACCTAAATATATCAAAGAGGGCACACCCTTGAAGATCTCATGACGTATTTTTCTTTGTCTCGATATCACAAGGAAGTACAAAGATTTAATCGTTGGTGGATTATAAGGATCTACCACACACATTCAGCTCGTAACATGTTTCTCTGGCTAGTAGTAATATAAGATAATATTTTACACTATAATTGGTGTGATTCTCCTTAAATTGCAAAGAAAAATCCAAGGACCACCTTGATCATGCTTTAACAATTTGAAAATTGTAATCCTATTTCTCGTGACAGTTTAAATGTTACAACATATTTCCATTTAACAATTACATATACTGATCATACAAGCTCGTATGTCATATTTATTTTAAATGTTACAACATGATTCTATCGTGATTACATCATGATTCCATTTCCATATAACAATTTACATATATTGAAAAAAGAAACCCAGCATGATTTTTACAAATAAGTTTGTAAAATATCTTGTTCAATACATGTATTCATACAATCATGTCGCATAACACACATATAACAAGGTAGCTTTAAAGTGATGAATATATCGGTCATCTGCTAAGATATGCCCTGCATCTACAATGAAAATATTATCTGTTACATAATCAGATATATCATAGATTAAGTAGCAACCAATAACGTTAAGGGTGGATCAATAGTGCCAAAGTCTCGTAGTGGCACTAATTTTGAAATCATTTTTTCATTCCTTTCTTTCGCATGAGTCCCACCGTATCTCATATTTGAAAATTCCAGAACAAATGGAATTCACTCTTATTTTATTTTTTCAAGTTCCATTGCCATCATCTAAATCAATTATTGAGCAAGTAACTAAATAAGGTTAAAACCTAGCATTATAGTTGCATGCTCACAACATACATATCAATAATCAATAATATAAAATATAATAACAACGATTTAAAATTTTGATGTTTAAAGCTTCCTAAGAGTGTTTACAATCAAATCTCCATCTCTATAATTACACTAAAAACACTATTTTTTTTTTCTCTTTTTTATTAAATAATATTTTTTATACTTTTATCATCACGTTTTCTCTCACCCAACTATCAACCACTTTCAAAAATATTAAAAAAATATAGAGGATGAACAGTATCTCCTCCAAGTTTACTGATGAATAGTAACTTTTTCTGCTTTTTCTCTCTACTCCACTTATAACAATTTACAATTACTCTCACAAATATAGAGGTTACACTCACATACATAGAGATGATCCATTGTGAATGCTCTAAGATATTGTCATGATGGCTGTAAAGTTTTAAGTTGTGAGAATGAAGGACGAACTTTTGTCATATTATTAAGTGCTGATTTTGAAGAAGCATATGCAAGAGATCCTAAATGTACGTTGATGACCAAACATATTACATGTTCATCGATCCAGGCAGTACCGCAGATATTATATACGAACAGTGTTTTAACCAGTTGGACCCAGAAGACAAGGCACGCCTAGAAACGGTCGATTATCCTCTCACTGGCGTCTACAATGAGGTTGTCTCTCCTCTGGGCCAAATATCATTCCTGGTACTACTATCAGATGGGAAGAACTCAAGAACTTAAGAGGTCACATTCATGGTGTTACTAGCCAACTCGTGCCATGATGTACTTTTAGGGTGATTCTCAATGAGACTTGAACATGCTTTGTTTAGGACCTCGTTCTGCAGTGTAACTGAAGAGATGTTGATTATAGATCCTGCTTGATTAAAAGCACGCATTTGAAGGTCAACATACTTTGACACCAACCATGCCCCTTTAAATTTGTCCTAAAGGTCTTATCCCAATCTTCTTCTAACAAATCCAATGAATTTTGTACAACGCCTAAATACACAATGCAATATTAAAGAAGTCAACAAGTTTAAGCCGAGACACACATATCGTTAAAAAAAACCTCCTTCTACCCTAAGATTATGTGTTATGAGGGTCTGGTTGAGAAAAAATATTTGCCATGTGGAGTCACCTAAAGGACTCATAGACGTACTTTTTTTCACCATTAGACACTCAAATGGGTATAATGGAGGGACTTGGTTGATGAGTGTAATAGTATTTTTCTACTAAATTTTTTTATCTTGTTTACGTATTACTTAAAGTTAAAAAAAAATACAATTGTCATAACTAAAAAAAAATAAATCTTAAATTTAAAATTCCTAAATTAATATTTAGTGGATACGTAATACTAAAAAACTTAATGTGTTAAGGTAGAGTTAAAAAAGGACTAAAATTGGTGTGAACAATATTTCTTAAGGTGTATAAATGAAAAGAATTCTAAACCTTGATGTAGGGATGGTAATTGGTTGTGTATAGGTCGGATATGGCTAATTACATATCCATACTTAGTTGTAAAATCTTGTCTCATACCCGTTCATTACCCGTCGGGTATTGTTGAGTATTTACCTGTCGGGTATCGGGTATACCCGTTGAGATTTTCATGTATATATATTCTTTACTTTCCTTTGTAATTTTATATTTTAAAAATCTATATAATATATTAAATTATGATAAATAACTTACATATCATCATCACCGTAATAATATTTGATATGTTCAAAAATGTATATATATTATAATAGTAATCACAAATAATAGTTTTGTATTTCATAACATATAAATATGATTAATGTCATTAATATATTTATTTCAAATCAAAAGTTTATTTATTAAATAATAAAGCTAAAAGAATGAAACATTATTAAACAATAACTAAAAGTAAATAAATATAAAATTTAAAATTTTTCAGATATATGTGTCAGGTAAACGGGTATATAGTTTCGGGTATTATCTAATCACATACCTGTGGTGTTGGTGTCGGTGGCACGACCACATTGGACCCATAACAGTTAGCCTAAGTTCTATCTAACTATTTAACAAGTGGATATTTGCATCATTTAATGGTAAAAGTTTATTTAGTAATAAGATTGAAATTATTGAGAATTTAAATATGTTTAGAGAGGGAAAGTAGAAATACACTTGCATAGTTTGACTTTTCAATAATCTAAATAAAAAAAGTTGTGCTTTTAGAATGACTAACTCATGCAATCATTAATCATATTTTTAAATACTTATGATTTATTATTCTAGTGATATGTTATCACTCCTTATAAATGTGAAGTTATGTATTCAAATCTTTTTAAATGTAAGGTAAAAGTGAAGTTAAGGTGTTAGAGTTTTCATTCAAAAAAGAATACTATTTCTAAATCTTCAAATCACGTCACCAAATTAGAATCCTCAACCGCTTAAGGAGAAGCACCATGACGTACTAGCATTAGTCTAATATTTTAGCAACAAAACTTAGCTTCAACTTTCAACCAAATTTTCTAATTCCCTTGTATCTATAACATTCTTTATAAGCAATTTATATAATCTTAAGCACCACAGTTGTTGCTATTTGTAGAATGGTCCCCCTTATTATATCTATCATACAACTCTCAATTTTTAAAAATTACACTTTAAACCCCTATACTATTACTCCATTTTACAACCCCTTAAAAGTCCATGGTATATAAAAAATGGTCCTCCCTTTTTCCAACCACCATACAACCCTTCAACTTTTGAAAATTGCAGTTGTAACCCCTCGTCAGCTCACATATAAATATGTTATGAGTGTACAATTTAAATTCGATTACATTACATTTTGATCCAATCGCAATGTTATTGAGTTAAATCGAATACGTCAAAACGCCCGCTTTCTGTTAATGCATCACATAACACTTGAATTAATCATTTCGATGTTTGTTGTACCCACGTAGCCATGTGCGCAGGTCTAATTACTAGTTATACCATAATTCCAAGATTTTGTTCTTATATGTTTTTGAACAACCCTTTTAAAAACATACGTGTTACATACCAAACGAGAGAACTTAGTCTTTTGGGTTGAGTTCTCCTGTTTGGTATGTAACATTGGTATGGACTTAAACCATTACAAGGTATGGAACTTGACCCACATCAGTTGTATGGGCAACCAATGTGGGTTTATATACCAAATGGGCTCTCTCACCCAATAGACTAGTCTTTTGGGTTAAGTTATCTTGTTTGGTATGTAAAATTGGTATCAGAGCCAGAACTCGGATTGGTGGCCCACGGAGTGGTGGCCTGGAGAGAACCAGCAGTGACCAACGTGGTCGTGACCAACAAGGCTCGGAGTGGTGGTCTGGAAAGAGCCAACCGTGACCAATATGGTCGTAACCAATGAGAACGTTGGCCCTTAAGGAGGGTCGATTGTTATGGACTAAAACCATTGTAAGATATGAGACTTGTCCTATATCGGTTGTATGAACAATCAATGTGGGGATGATATACAAAATGGGCTTTCTCACTTACCAGACTAACATTTTGAGTTGAGTTCTCTGGTTTAATATAACTTATTGTTAGTAATGAGGTATAATTAGGTAAATATCATTCTAGTGGTTGATCTATCACTCTATACATGGTGCGTTCAACTTTGCATATATTGTTATCAAAGTTGTGTATAATTAAATTGATGTTCGCGTAACGCATGTCTTGTCTCGAATCCTTCTACAGTTTATATGTGTGTATATATAACTTTTTTTTAAATTACCGACTTATATACTTATAGTTGTAATTTCTAATTCTATATATTAATAAAACCAATTGTTAATAGTACTACATATATATTTGTTCTGTTTTTACCTTAATAGTTTAACCTATAATTATAACTTATAAGGCTACAATATAGCTGTTTTTTTATAATTCATTTACTTTTCTAACCCTAAACTTTATTAAATTTATAATACGATCCACGAACTTTAATTTTTTATATAAACGATTTATGCATACCTTTGAATTTAATAGATTTATCATCCGCAAGTTCAATAATAATTCGTATTTTGATAAACGAGTTACACTTTAACCCCGAATTTAATAGAGTTATCAAACGGGTCTTGAAATTTAATAAAGTTATTTTTTTTTTTTTTAACAAATATTTGTTCTTTTATCCTTTTCATAAGTTTATTTTACTTATTATTTTTTAAACTTATTATAATTAATTATTACTTATAACCTAAGACATGTTTATTTAATTATGTTGGTTTCTTATTTTTACTGTCGTTTAGATCAAAACATACATGGTCTATATTAACGTTTAACATGCCAGGTAACAAATATAATCATTTTTTATTTATCTTATTATAGTTAAATATAACTTTTAACTCTAGACATGTTTACTTAACCGATTTATTAGTTATTTTATCATTGTTTAGATTAAAGCTTGCATGAACTATGATAACTCAGCGATTATACATGAAACAACTACTTACTTGCTAGTAATCTCCTACGACACTGTCGCAAAGCATGAGCTTCAATACTAGTTCTATACTTTAAGACTTTAAATTGTAATTCATTATTGGTCTATCTAACTTTAGTTTGGGGTTATAATTATTGTTTTCTTTTTCTTATTAATTTACGTTTTTAATGCTAAACTTTAGTTAAGTTATCATACGACACATAAACTTTAATATTTTTTTTCTTATAAACGATTTATGTTTTACCCCTATACTTTAATAGACATCATACGGAAGTTTAATAATAATACCTTTTCTATCAACGATTTACGTTTCGACCCCCAAACTATAATAGAGTTTCGGCCCTTGAAGTTTAATAAAGTTGTTTATTTTACTTATTATTTTTTAACTTAATATAACTAAAGCTAACTCCGAACTTTAGACATGTTATTTAATTGTGTTACTTTCTTATTTTACCGTTATTTAAATCAAGGCCTACATAGACTAAATTAACCCTTCAATATATTATGTAATAAATTTAATTATTTTGTTTACCTTATTATAGTTAAAGCAAATTTTAATCTCTAGACATGTTTACTTAACCATGTTGATTGCTTATTTTTACCGTCGTTTAGATTAAAGTATCCATGATCAATAATAACTTATTGATATATAATACATCCTTCTACGACCCCGCTGCGAAGCGCGGGTTCCAATATTAGTTATCGTAATAAAAGTTATGCATGCACATAAAAGAAGGTTTAAGTACAAGAGCTTTTTACCCGTAAAGAGTGTAGTTGATTTTTGACGCTAAGATCAAGAAATTAATAGTTGAGATCTTAGAGACTGCCATGTCATCGCGTTTCCATGCAAAAAGGATTGAAGGGGTAAAACTGATATCGCCTATCGTAGTTGACTTTTTTTTTAACTTCTCTGATTTTCTTTAATGCTTATAACTTTTATATACAACATTATTTTTATAAAAACATGAATCCAATTATGATCATACATGTTGCGTATTTATTTATACTAGTGGAATTCCTACATGACGTGCAGCGGGATTTTGGTACAACGCACTAACCATTCAGGTACCGGTAATGCAAAAATACCTAAATTGACTCGTTTTAAAACTGAAAAACATAAAAACATAAATTTGGAAGTAGCGTTTCTTAGCCGCTTCGGTAAGGTCTTAGTTTACGGTTTTAAGAGCCCATAGTGCTCGGTGCTCGATTTCTACCGGAAGATGGCAGGCTTTGCCATAAACAATCATGAAAGGAGTAGTACCTAAATGTGTCTTATAGGCGGTTCTGAACCCCCATAATGCATCGTCTAGCTTATCAGACCAATCCTTCCTACTCTTGCCTACCGTCTTCTCTAAAATCCTCTTCACCCCTCGTTCGCATTCTCAACTTGACCGCTTGTTTGAGGATGATAAGCGGTGGAAAAACGATGAGTGACATCGTAGCGTGTTAATGCCTTCTCTATTACGGCATTACAGAAGTGAGTGCCACGATCACTTGATGGCTCGAGGTGTACCGAATCGAGTGAATAACTTCTTGAGAAGTCTCACCACCACTCGGGTGTCATTTGTAGGTAAAGCTTAAGCTTCCACCCACTTGGAGACGTAATCAATTGCCACGAGGATGTACCGATTCCAGCTAGAGACGGGAAACGGTCCCATGAATTCGATTCCCCAAACATCAAATATTTCAAGCATTTGAATCGGGTTTTGGGGCATCTCGTCCTTAGATGAGATATTGCCGGTACGTTGGCAATGATCGCACTTGCTAACGAAGTATAAGGCATCCTTAGCTACCGAAGGCCAATAAAAACCGCAATCGAAGACTTTTTGGGCGGTAACATATGGACCTTTGCTGACCTCCCGTCAACCCCTCATGCATATGCCTAAGGATTTCTATCCCCTCTTCTCAACTCACACATCTTCGAAGAATCCTATCTCCGCCTACCCTAAGCAGAAATGGGTCATCCCATATATACCTCCTGACGTCCCTAAAGAATTTATTCTTCTATTGAGTGGTCATACCCTTAAGAAGTACTCCATTTGCGAGGTAGTTTGCAAAATCCGATAACCATGGCATACCCTCCTTCTCCGCCGCCACAAACTCCACTGATTCATGAGGGAATCTATCACCTATTTCCTTCTCACGAATCTCTTCTCTACTGGGATCTTCTAGTCGTGATAGATGATCGGCGGCTACATTCTCCGCTCCCTTCTTATCCTTAAGTTCTATATCAAATTCAGAGAGCATGAGAATCCACCGAATAAGACGAGGCTTCGCGTCCTTCTTTTGGAAGAGGTAACGCAAAGCCGCATGATCGGTAATGACTATGGTCATGGAAAGGACGAGATATGAACGAAACTTATCGAATGCAAAAACTACGGCTAGGAGTTCCTTCTCAGTAGTGGTGTAATTATCTTGGGCATCATTAAGGGTTTTGCTCGCATAGTAGAGAGGGTTGAAGTGTTTATCTCGTCTTTGGTCCAAAACTACACCAACTGCATAATCACTGGCATCACACATGAGCTCGAAAGGTAAGCTCTAGTCGGGTGACACGAGAATGGGAGCACTCACGGGTTTCTCTTTCAAGATAGCAAAGGCCTTAAGGCATTCTTCGTCCAAGACGAAGGGAGCATCCTTCTCTAGGAGTCGGGTCATGGGTCGTGTAATCTTAGAGAAATCCTTAATAAATCACCTATAAAAACCCGCATGACCAAGGAAACTACGGATGGATTGCACACTCATCGGCGGAGGAAGTCTACTAATGGTATCTATCTTAGCTATATCTACCTCTATACTGGCTCGAGATATCTTGTGACCTAACACGATCCCCTTTGTCACCATAAAGTGACACTTCTCCCAGTTCAACATCAACCTAGTCTCCACACACCTCTTCATCATTGCTTCAAGATTACGAAGGCACTGATCAAAGGAATTTCCATAGACAGAAAAGTCATCCATGAAAACCTCCATGGAATTCTCGATCATATCTTGGAAAATGGTGACCATGCACCGCTGAAATGTCGCTGAGGTTAAAACAACCCAAAGGGGGGGCGGCGGGATGCTAGTGCGAAGGACATGTAAAAGGGTTTTTCTTTACCTCCCGGGGTGATGGGATCGGAAGTAACCCAAAACCGCGAGAAAACAAAAATTGCTGACCCCGAACCTCAGCCTTTATAAAGAACAAAAATTCCAATGGTTTTTTTTGGGGGGTATTTAATTTTGGGAATCATGCAAAAACCTCAACCGGGGACCCTCGGTGGGGTGGTTATTTTTTTTCATTTTGACCCCTGTCATTCCCCCCCTTTTTGGGAAAAAATTTAAATTTTGGGCTCACCCAAGGGGAAACAGTATAAGATATTTCCCATTCCATCAACTTGAGCACCCCTTTCTAAATAAATTCTTGCATATTGGGTTTAGGGATTTGGGTTTTTCCCCGGTTTAAAAACCCCATGAGGGTTTGGGGGAACGGGAAAATTGGGGTTTTCCTTGATTGGGGTGTTTCCCCCCTATAGTTCTATTCTTTCAAAATTTTTCACTTCACCTTTCCCCTATTTTAAATTTTGAAAAATTAAACGGGGAACTCGAAATTTTTACCCAGGAAAAACATCGCTAGGTGGGTGGGAAGGCCCTTTAAACTCTAATGGGGAGGGGTGGGACAGGTTTGTTCACTTCCCCATAATCCACGAAGTCAATGTTTTGGGGCCCAAAATGGGGTATCCCCTTTTTCCCCTTTTCCCCACTCTCCCCTTTCTACCCTCATTCACTTTAAAACGGCCCCCACAAAATTCGGGCATGATCACAAAACGCAATTTAATGAATTAGAAAGTAGCGGAAAGCTGGGCACTATTTTTCTCCATCGCTTTGGGGGTTCAATTTTTACCTCGATTTCGAAAGGGAGTTTCTCCCCCAAGCAAGTGTGTTTTCCATCATGGCTCAAGATCCCTTTCGTACGGGGGAAAGGACCCCTAAAAAGATGGGGGACTTTTTTATCCCTCCATATTAAGATAAAAAATCCCGGGGAAAAGAATTTATCAACCTTTTAATAAAAAGTTTTTATTTTTCCCCCAAAGGGAAATTTAAAAACCCCACAGCTAAAACAGGACAAGGGGGTAGAAAAAATCCCTAACCCAATTTTCATTGAGCGAGAAAAAGGGATCAAAGATTTTTCACCTAGGTCGGGAACGAATGAGGGGAGGATGGGAACCCCGAAAGGGCATGGAATAGTAAAAACCCCCGGGCTGTGGGTTTTTTTTTAAAATTTTTTTAGAAAACGGCGGAAAATCCTCAGTTAAAAAGGGATTTTAAGCTCCCCCCCTTTTTTGCGTTTAAGAAGTCTTTTTAAAAAAAAAGGGGTTTTTTTGGATATTTTGGAGGGCCTAAAGAAAAAGATTTATTTTTTAAAAGGTGAAAATATCTAGAAATTCTGGGATTCCTTAGCAATTTTTGTTTTTTAGGAAAGGGGGGGAGGGGAAAAGTGAAGGAATTTGTAGGTGGGGGCCCAACCCTGGTTTCTTTTTTGCTCGACTCTGAGGAAAACCCCTGTTTTGGGGCGGGCTTTTTTGGGGTAGGCCCTTTTTTTCTTAGGGTGGAAGCCCCCCTTCTTATTCCTCTTCAAAATTTTTTATTTTTCCCTTTTCTTGAACCCCTTTTAACCCTTCTTCCGGGCTCTTTACCGGGAGGGGGTTTTAAAAACTTTTGCCAATTTGGTCCCGGGTTGGTTTGGAAGGGGTTTTTCCAAAACCAGTGGGGGGCTTTGCAATTGGGTTTCATACTTTGGGAATTTTTAAGTTTGAGTGTGGTTTTTTGGGGTTTTTAAAAAGGGTTTATGTTTTTCCCTTTCGGGTTTTGGGGGGTTTATTTCCTTAACTTGTTTGGTTGAATTTCCCCAATATCCCAAAACCTCCCCCTTTATTTTGTTTTGACAACTTTTTTGGTTTGAACCCCCTAAAGCTGGCCCCGGAATTGGGAAACCCATAAAAAATTTACCCTTGGGTTTTTTGTATTGCTGATTTGGAAAAAAATTAAAAAAATAATTTAATTTAAATTTTTAAATTGAGTTTGGGTTTTAATTTAGAATTTTAAATTATTTATTTGGGGCCCGTTTGGCTTTAAAATTACAGTATTTCTTTAAAATTTCTTGAAAGTGAAGGGGCGGAATTTTTTCGGGATTTTTCCTTCACAAAAAACCCCAAATTTTTTAAAATTTTTTAAATCTTTTTAAAATTTTTTTGTGACTCTCGGCCCCGGAAAGCTTTTTAAATGAAGCCAAACTAAAAGGAGTTTCCAAACTAAAGGTTGTAACCCCCGGGTTACCGGGTGGGACGAGAAAAGGGATTGAAAAAACCTTTTCCGGGGGTGTGCCCCGTTAATTTATAAATAGATCCTGAACTTGAAATATTTAAATTAAACAAAGTTTCTTTTCATAATTCTCTAAAATAAAATTAAATAGGGGGGGGTTTCAGGGGGAAACATTGGAAAATTTTTAAAAAGTTTGGGCCAATCAATACCTTTTAAGAAACAGGGATACTTGTCACACCCCGGGCCCGCAGCGGAATAAGAGCCCCCCATAATTGGGTTATCACCAAAGTTATGATGTTTAAATAAAAATGTTTTATTTTATTAAATTCAAAAAATTTTTTTTTCATTCAAAGTTTAAGTCAAATTCATCAATTTAAAAGGAAAAGGAAAAAAAATTTAATTTAAAAAAATCCCAAAATCTAAATGGTTTAATTTTTTAGGCCCCCCTATGTGTTTCTTGCTTCAACCCTTTATCATTTTTTCATGTGTAAAAATGGGGATTTTTTTGGGTCAACAAAATTTTGGGAGTGAAACCCTTTTTTAAAAAAAATTTATTATTGATTTCCCTTTTTATAATTTTAAAATAGAAAAATTGTGCAATAATCATATATGAACAAAGGGATGTAAACAAACAATCACAACCACCTTGCATGAGTATACGATATGAATGACAAAGTATATGTTGGCAACGTCTCGTTCACGGTCATAGGTAATGGGGAACGGACGGCCTATGATGACGTATGTGAGATCAAGGCTCAATCAAACGGAGCCGATCTTATATTGGCAACGCCTCGTTCACGCTCATAGGTAACGGGGAACAGCTCATGCTCATAGGTAATGGGGAGCGGCAACCTATGATAATGTATGTACTGAAAATGATAAATTTAATCCAAACATAAATCACACAAACAATTGATATATTGACAACACATTTGATCATGAATATGATGGATGCACAAATGTTTAATTGAAATAAATAAATAGCGACACATGATACACCCCAAAATATGATTAAAACGGGGAATTGGTAGAGATTCACTCACATTGGGTGCGTTCGGTTGATGATGTTGAATGCGCACGAGTTTAGAGGATTGATCGACGAGGAATAACCAACCTAATTAATAACGAAAAGGTACGGTAAATAAGTGGATTTTATTAACAATTTTAATAGGATTTTTGGATATATTTTTGTGAGTTTAAGGCTATTTCTAACTTTAAAAACGTTATTTTTAAGTATTTTTAATTGATTTTTAAATTAAATAAATAAATAAAAAATAATTAAAAAATTGTTGACTTTTGACCGTTGACCATGACTGTTGACCGTTGACCGTTGACCGGTTCGGTTGTGAATATTATTGCACTGAGTGAGACTCGAACCCGTGACCTCCCGTACGTGTGCACGCAGCCCTACCAACTGAGCTACGTGTCTAACCCGAAATATTTCTGTTTTTAATTATATTTATATACTTTTTAACTTAATCCGAAAATCATTTATTTAAAAAGGATTTAATTGTATCAAACCGGTGATCTCCACAGGTCTCGAACCCGGGACCTGTGGTTTAGTTTGGCACACAGTCCACCGCTGGACTGTGTGTCTAACCTGGTTAATATTCCGGTTTTTATTATACTTAACATCTTACTGTGAGTTAACCCGGTTCGGTTTTAAAAAAAAAACATTTTTATTTATGAGGATAGGGTCGTGATAGGAATCGAACTCGAGACGTGTGTGTATTTGTTTGCACACAGACCACCGTTGCACTGTGTGTCTAACCCGTTCATAATACTGATTTTAATTAATCTTATATTCATAAATGACTTCGTCTTCTTCGCTCAAGAACACAGACAATGGTTAACCAAACTGTTTCTTGTTCAATTCGATTAACGAACATTATAAGCAATTGAAAGGTAACGAACAGAGAGGGTTTGGGGAAGAATGTACCGAACAGGTGTCTTTCTCAGAACTCCGGCAAGGATTCGTCGGCTCTGTTTTGTGAACTTCGTCTGTTCGGATCAATTAACCGTTTTGATTGATTAGATATGAAATTGAGTTACTAAACCATGATTAACAGGAGGTTTAGTTGAACATACCGATTAACAGCGTGAGTTCGGAAATTCCAGCGATTTTCCGGCGAGTACAGAATATTCGGCAACGTCGTCTGGGATTGATTCTGGGTGATGGATTGATGTTAGTAATGGTCTAACAATGGATTGAAACAGGAAGAGTCGAGGTATTTACCGTGTTGATGTGAGTCTCGGTTTTCCGGCGAAAGTCCGGTGATGGCAGAAAAGTTCCGGCGAGTGAAATTGCGTCGAGAATTGGTGTGATTTTGAGCGAAAAGATTACCAGAGGCTAGGGTGTGTATTTATAGGAAAGAATATCGATGAATTGGGTCCGATTTCTGTCTTGATTCGTTGGTCAATTATTCTCCGGCGGTTATGACTGATGTCGCGGAACTGGACATCGGTTATAACCGATGTAAGAGTTAATATGCACGATAAGTCAATTGAAACCGACAATAATTGGCGAAGTCGTCGGGATTTCCGGCGACTGCGAATTGGGCGCGTCGTTGACTGTTTTGAAATCGAGTTTTGTTATTTGAATTAATTGTTTTAATATATCATCAAAAGGCACAAGTGGCGGAGTGGTTGGATGTGTGAGAGTTAAAGCTTTGAGGTTCCCGGCTGACCCGGGTTCGAATCCCGGCAGCCGGTTTTTCTTTTTAACTATTTTATTTTTACTTTTTAACAATTATAGTTTATAAATTCTAATTTGTTTATTAATTATGTATCGTTTAAAATTAAAATAAGTCATAAATAAGCAACGAAAATTTAAAACTGACTATTCGGTTAATAAACGAAGCGGGTTTTGAAAACCCGTTTTTTCGACGGATGTTACAGTATCCCCTACTTTTAGAAATTTCGTCCCGAAATTTAAGTAGTAGTGGTAACTGGAAATTGATGTGGGTATTTCTCGCGCATTGAGTCTTCACGTTCCCAAGTAAACTCAGGTCCTCGTTTCGACTCCCAGCGTACCCTGACAATTGGAATGCGGCTTCTTCTTAAACGTTTCTCTCCGAAGTCCATAATTTCTACTGCTCTTTCAATGAAATGCATAGATTCATCGACTTGAATGTCTTCTAGAGGAATATGGAGATTTTCATCGGCGAGACACTTCTTCAAGTTCGATATGTGGAATGTGGGATGAATTCTGTTGAGTTCCTCTGGTAGGTCAAGCTTGTATGCTACAGGTCCTACTCTTTCGAGTATCTTGAAAGGTCCTACGTAGCGTGGTGCTAGCTTGCCTTTTTGGCCAAAACGAACCACTCCCTTCCACGGCGATACTTTTAAAAGTACTTGGTCACCAATGTTAAATTCCAAGGGCTTTCGTCATTTGTCTGCATAACTCTTTTGACGACTTTGTGCCGCTAGAAGATTGTTTCGAATTTGATGGATCTTGTCTGTTGTTTCTTGTATTAATTCTGGACCGGTGATTTGAGCTTCTCCAATTTCGTGCCAACATATTGGTGATCGGCACTTACGACCATATAACGCTTCGAAAGGTGCCATGCCGATACTTGAATGATAGCTGTTGTTGTACGAAAATTCAACTAATGGTAGATGAGCGTCCCAATTCCCTTTGAAGTCTATGACACATGCTCGAAGCATGTCTTCAAGAGTTTGGATGGTGCGTTCAGATTGTCCATCAGTTTGAGGATGATAAGCGGTACTGAGGTCTAATCGTGTACCCAAAGCGGCTTGTACGGCTTGCCATGTTCGTGAAGTGAAACGACCATCACGATCTGAAATAATGCTTAACGGTACACCATGACGGCTTACGATTTCGCTGATGTAGATACGAGCTAATTTCTCATTCTTGAAGTCCTCGCGAATCGGAATGAAGTAAGCTGATTTTGTAAGACGATCAATGATTACCCATATAGTGTCATACCCACCAGAAGTGCGAGGTAACCCGGTAATGAAGTCCATGGTTATGTTTTCCCACTTCCATATAGGTATTTCAGGTTGGACTAGAAGTCCTGAGGGTCTTTGATGTTCAGCTTTTACTTTAGAGCAGGTAAGGCACTTGGAAACAAAAACAGCAATATCCTTTTTCATGCCAGGCCACCAGTAGGTGTATCGAAGGTCTTAATACATCTTGTCGGCTCCTGGGTGTACAGAGTATCGTGTTTTGTGCGCCTCTTTCATAAGGAAATCGCGAAGGTTATTGTGATCGGGAATCCATATGCGATTTAGATAATACAGAATGCCGTCAGATTTTGTTTCGAGTTTAAGTTCTGCTCCACAAGATAACTCATTGCGTATGTCGTATTCTGTTATGGAAACATGTTGAGCTTCTCGGATTTGATCTTTGATGTCGGTTATGATTTGCGAACAAAGAAGACGAATGGAGTTCGCATAACCCTTTCGACTGAGTGCATCGGCCACCACATTTCCCTTGCCAGGATGATACCGAATTTCACAGTCGTAGTCATTAAGAAGTTCGACCCATCTTCGTTGCCTCATATTCAACTCCTTTTGGTTAAAGATATGTTGGAGGCTCTTGTGGTCAGTGTAAATTTCACACTTGGTACCATAGAGGTAATGTCTCCATATCTTAAGAGCGAACACAACGGCTCCAAGTTCTAGGTCGTGGGTAGTGTAGTTCTTCTCATGAGTTTTGAGTTGCCTAGAAGCATAGGCTATCACTTTTCCCCTTTGCATTAATACACAGCCTAGTCCCTGCCCTGATGCGTCGCAATATACTACAAAGTCATCGCAACCTTCTGGGAGTGTGAGGATAGGTGCGTCACAAAGCTTTTACTTAAGGGTTTGGAAGGCTTCTTCTTGTTTAGGTCCCCATATGAAGGGTTTCCCTTTATGTGTCAAAGCCGTGAGTGGTACAGCGATACGAGAGAAATTTGAAATGAAACGGCGATAGTAACCCGCCAAACCAAGAAATGATCTTACTTCGGTAGGGGTACGTGGCGCTTGCCATTCCTGTACTGCTTTGATCTTTGAGGGGTCGACATGTATTCCCTTGTCATTGACGACATGTCCAAGGAATTGTACTTCTCTTAACCAGAATTCGCATTTGGAGAATTTAGCGTAGAGCTTTTCGGTTCTTAAGAGTGTGAGGATGAGTCGAAGATGTCGTTCATGATCAGTTTTGGACTTTGAGTAAATGAGAATGTCGTCGATGAAGACTATCACAAAACGATCGAGATAGGGTTTGCAGACTCTGTTCATTAGATCCACGAAGACAGCTGGAGCGTTGGTTAGACCAAAATGGCATGATCATGAATTTATAATGACCATAACGAGTTCGGAAGGCGGTCTTTGGGATGTCTTCTTCATGTACTCTGAGTTGATGATAGCCAGAACGAAGGTCGATCTTTGAAAAACAGGTGGCACCCTGGAGTTGGTCTAGTAGATCGTCGATGCGCGGTAATGGATAGCGGTTCTTGACTGTTAATTTGTTGAGTTCTCTGTAATCGATACACATGCGAAACGTTCCATCTTTCTTCTTTACAAACAGAACAGGTGCACCCTAAGGCGATGAGCTAGGACGTATGAATCCTTTGTCGGTCAGTTCTTGTAATTGACTGGCCAGCTCTTGCATTTTGGAAGGGGCTAACCTATAAGGAGATTTCGCGACGGGTGTAGCGCTAGGTATAAGATCAATGCGGAATTCGACTTCTCTCATGGGAGGAAGTCCTGAGATGTCGTCGGGAAAGACTTGCGGAAATTCTTTCACTACAGGTATATCTTCGAGTTTCTTCTCTTTGTTTCCCTTCTTGACAACGTGAGTTAGAAATGCCACATAATTCTTGCGGAGATATTTTCGGGCTTGAAGACAGGACATCAGTTTGAGTCCTTTCGAAGGGGTTTCTCCAAAGATTCGTAGTGTTTGACCGTCTGCAAGAGGAATGCGAATGAACTTTTCGCGGCAAACTACTTCCGCATGATGTTTGCTGAGCCAGTCCATGCCTATTATAATGTCAAAACTTCCCAACTTCATAGGAATGAGGTCAACTGGAAACTCGTGATCGTTTAGAGTGAGAGTACAGTTTCGGATAATGGAGTTTAATGAGACTGGTTTTCCGTCAGCAACTTCCACTGTTATGGATTCCATGAGTTTATCACGGGTTTGGTTGAGGATGGGTTCAAATTCTAAGGACACAAAACTCTTATCCGCGCCAGTATCAAATAACACGGATGCATAACTACCATTGATGAGAAACGTACCGTTAACCATGTTGTTGTCGGCCCTAGCTTGGTTGGCGTTGATGTTAAAAGCTCTTCCTCTAGCAGGTGGAGGAGCTTGGTTAGCTTGATTCACCGGATTTGCTTGAGCTTGAGCATGTATGATGTTCACCAACCGTGGACAAGTGTTTCTAAAGTGGTTTGGGTCCCCACAGTTGTAACAAGCACGCATGGGTTGCATCATGGGGTAGTTGGGTTGGTAGTAGGTTTGGGCCGTATGTTGTGTAGGTGGTAGTAGTAGGGGTTGTTGGGCTTGACCCATTATTTGATGGTGGGTTTAGGTTGTGGTTTGGTTGCGGTTCATTCGCTGCAGTGCGCGGCATGTTTGGATGGTGTGACCTGCACGGCCACAGCTGGTGCAATATTGACAGGGGTGTTCGGGAGAGTGATGGTATTGGCAACGGGTGCATTTTGGGTAGGGGCCGGAGTATGGTCTTTTGTATGGTGCGGGTGAAGGGGCAACTTGAGTGATGGGTGTAGCAGGGATAGGGAAATTGGTTTGGGTGACAGCAAAGTTTCTAGTATTTCGTTTCCTCTTGTTAGAAAACTTTGAGGAGAAGGTGGAATGGTTTGAAGTTTGGCCCTCAACGGGGGATTTCTTTTTCTCTTCCTTGAATTTACCGTTTCTGATGCGGTTCTCGGTAAGTTCGGTAGCTAATTCCATAGCAGCTTCGAGAGTTGCAGGCGAAGTGCTGAGGACTGAGTCTTGAATCTTCGAGGGGAGGCCTCGAATGTAGTGTTCAACCAAGCGGTACACTGGGGTGAACAAGTTAGGAACCATCTGGTTCAGCTCAAGAAATCTTTTGTTGTAGGAAGTATGGTCTCCTTCCTTTTGCTTCAGCGAGTGGAATTCGTCTTCCTACTTCTTGAGTTCGCTTCTTGGGCAGAAGCGTTTTGTCATTATTTCCCTTAACTCTTCCCACGTTAAGGCCATAGCGTCTTCAACTCCTCTCTTACCCTTCTCAGTGTTCCACCAGGTCAGGGCTACCCCAAATAATCTCCCGGTTGCCTAACGTACCTTGCGATCCTCGGGACAATCGCAATTGAGGAAGGTGTTTTCCATTTCCTCAAACCAGTGGAGGAGAGCGGTGACACCTTCGGTCCCTTCATACTTTGGGGGATCGCAAGATTTGAAGTGTTTGTAGGAGCACTTTTTGGAGGGAGGGTTGTCGATGTTTTGATCCTCTTGATCGGGTGGGTTGATAGGATTCGCGGTTAAGCTTGTTGGACTTGTATTACAATATCAGGAAGCACCGCGGCCATTTGTTTTGCAATTTGAGTGGCCAAGCGTTCGTTTGACCTTCCTGACTTTCGTCCTCCACGTAGCTGCCTAGCCGACATCTACAGGAATATACATAGGAAGATGGTGAGTTTAAGGAGTGTTAGGTGTCATGTGTCGTTTAAAATAATAAAATAACATAATCATTAATAATGCACTACATCCATAGGATGTCTTGGGTTTGCTCATGTTTGGGCCTCCAATGTCCCCCATACCATCGTCTGTATAGTCATGTGGGCCCCCATGACTATTGGCTTAGTAGAATTCACATTGGTATTGGCGGTTTAACACTCGCATCACCCGAATGAAAACCATGAAATATGTTTGCGAGATGTATGGTCGGAGGGTGTCCAGGTGTAGACACAAAAACAGCTCAAAGTGGGGTTAGTTCACACGACGTTTGGTATAGCATGCTTTGGCCTAATAGGTCCTTTGTACTCTCATCGTTAGTCCCCAGGTAGGCAAGCTGGTCCTTTATTTTGGATTTATACGAACGCCAAGCCTAGACAGGACGTTCCGACTACCGGTACTCGTACCCTTCCAGTTACTACATGCCCGTCATGAGAACTCACTTTGATGTGATTTGAAAATACAAAAAAAATCGTTGTAAAAACCATATGAATTGTGAGGTGTGTGCTCCCATGGATATGATATGTTATGAGAATATGATTCATGATAGGCATTGTATAATAATATGTACTTATGAACATGCTTGCATAACATTGAATGTAACAATAAACATAAAGCATATAAACATAATGAATTTGGCATGTAACACACAAACAATTTAAAAATTCTAATCAACTATAGTATAGGCTCTAAGGGTCTAATAACCTATCCTATAAACCCTATAGTCATGGCTCTGATACCAATCTGTCACACCCCGACCCGCAGCGGAATAAGAGCCCCGGCATAATTGGGTTATCACCAAAGCTCATGATGTTTACTAATATGTTTCATATTTATTAAATTCAAATTACATCTCAAAGTTTCAAGTCAAATTCATACAATACAAGGAAAGGAAAAAATTAACTAAAACAATCCAAAATCTAAACTGGTTTATTCTTCTAGGCCGCCCTATGTGTTTCTTGCTTCAACTTGATCACCTGTATCATGTGTAAAAATGGGGGATTTTTGGGTCAACAAAAGTTGGCGAGTGAACCTTGTTAAAAACATTTATTATTGATTCCTTGTTATAATTAATATAGAAAAATTGTGCAATAATCATATATGAACAAACGTATGTAAACAAACAATCACAACCACCTTGCATGAGTATATGATATGAATGACAATGTATATGTTGGCAACGTCTCGTTCATGGTCATAGGTAATGGGGAACGGACGGCCTATGATGAGGTATGTGAGATCAAGGCTCAATCAAACGGAGCCGATCTTATTGGCAACGCCTCGTTCACAGCTCATAGGTAACGGGGAACAGCTCATGCTCATAGGTAATGGGGAGCGGCGGCCTATGATAATGTATGTACTGAAAATGATAAATTTAATCTAAACATAAATCACACAAACAATTGATATATTGACAACACATTTGATCATGAATATGATGGATGCACAAATGTTTAATTGAAATAAATAAATAGCGACACATGATACACCCCAAAATATGATTAAAACGGGGAATTGGTAGAGATTCACTCACATTGGGTGCGTTCGGTTGATGATGTTGAATGCGCACGAGTTTAGAGGATTGATCGACGAGGAATAACTAACCTAATTAATAACGAAAAGGTACAGTAAATAAGTGGATTTATTAACAATTTTAATAGGATTTTTGGATATATTTTTGTGAGTTTAAGGCTATTTTCTAACTTTAAAAACGTTATTTTTAAGTATTTTTAATTGATTTTTAAATTAAATAAATAAATAAAAATAATAAAAAAAATGTTGACTTTTGACCGTTGACCATGACTGTTGACCGTTGACCGGTTCGGTTGTGAATATTATTGCACTGAGTGAGACTCGAACCCGTGACCTCCCGTACGCGTGCACGCAGCCCTACCAACTGAGCTACGTGTCTAACCCGAAATATTTCTGTTTTTAATTATATTTATATACTTTTTAACTTAATCCGAAAATCATTTATTTAAAAAGGATTTAATTGTATCAAACCGGTGATCTCCACAGGTCTCGAACCCGGGACCTGTGGTTTAGTTTGGCACACAGTCCACCGCTGGACTGTGTGTCTAACCTGGTTAAATATTCCGGTTTTTATTATACTTAACATCTTACTGTGAGTTAACCCGGTTCGGTTTTTAAAAAAAAACATTTTTATTTATGAGGATAGGGTCGTGATAGGAATCGAACTCGAGACGTGTGTGTATTTGTTTGCACACAGTCCACCGGTGCACTGTGTGTCTAACCCGTTCATAATACTGATTTTAATTAATCTTATATTCATAAATGACTTCGTCTTCTTCGCTCAAGAACACAGACAATGGTTAACCAAACTGTTTCTTGTTCAATTCGATTAACGAACATTATAAGCAATTGAAAGGTAACGAACAGAGAGGGTTTGGGGAAGAATGTACCGAACAGGTGTCTTTCTCAGAACTCCGGCAAGGATTCGTCGGCTCTGTTTTGTGAACTTCGTCTGTTCGGATCAATTAACCGTTTTGATTGATTAGATATGAAATTGAGTTACTAAACCATGATTAACAGGAGATTTAGTTGAACATACCGATTAACAGCATGAGTTCGGAAATTCCAGCGATTTTCCGGCGAGTACAGAATTTTCGGCAACGTCGTCTGGGATTGATTCTGGGTGATGGATTGATGTTAGTAATGGTCTAACAATGGATTGAAACAGGAAGAGTCGAGGTATTTACCGTGTTGATGTGAGTCTCGGTTTTCCGGCGAAAGTCCGGTGATGGCAGAAAAGTTCCGGCGAGTGAAATTGCGTCGAGAATTGGTGTGATTTTGAGCGAAAAGATTACCAGAGGCTAGGGTGTGTATTTATAGGAAAGAATATCGATGAATTGGGTCCGATTTCTGTCTTGATTCGTTGGTCAATTATTCTCGCGCGGTTATGACTGATGTCGCGGAACTGGACATCGGTTATAACCGATGTAAGAGTTAGTATGCACGCTAAGTCAATTGAAACCGACAATAATTGGCGAAGTCGTCGGGATTTCCGGCGACTGCGAATTGGGCGCGTCGTTGACTGTTTTGAAATCGAGTTTTGTTAGTTGAATTAATTGTTTTAATATATCATCAAAAGGCACAAGTGGTGGAGTGGTTGGATGTGTGAGAGTTAAAGCTTTGAGGTTCCCGGCTGACCCGGGTTCGAATCCCGGCAGCCGGTTTTTCTTTTTGACTATTTTATTTTTACTTTTTAACAATTATAGTTTATAAATTCTAATTTGTTTATTAATTATGTATCGTTTAAAATTAAAATAAGTCATAAATAAGCAACGAAAATTTAAAACTGACTATTCGGTTAATAAATGAAGCGGGTTTTGAAAACCCGTTTTTCGACGGATGTTACAATACTAAGGTCTGCAAGCGCTCCCATGCTAAATGGTAATGCTCGTCAGGTTCCATCCGAAAAGAATGGATCTGATCACGAAGACGAGATGCTTTGGCAGGTGGAAAATATTTCTTAAGGAAAGCATCTCGAAGGGCGGCCCAAGTAGTAAAGGTACCAGGTGGTTGAGAGTCACGCCAGACGGTGGCCCGACCTCCAAGAGAGAACGGAAATACTTGAAGGAACGAGCATCGTTGCCCGCACCTTCCATGTTAAAGTGTGACAGAGGCGGGTAAGGCGGTTAATATGGGCGGGCGCATCCTCGTCATCACGACCGTGGAATTAGAACGAGTTAGTTATGGTGTTCATGATGTAAGATGGGATTTGCCAGGCTTTGTCATTATTCATTAGGGGAAGAGTTATGGGCGAGTTCGCACCAGTGACACCACTGGTTGCTTGTTGGTAAATGGTTTGATTATGAGCCATGTGGTAAACAGGTGGTGGACTTGTGTTTTGGTGAATTACATAGGGAGGTGGGGAATTGTGCGGTGAGGGCTTTGGTGTAAAGTCATAGTTTGGTGGTATAAAGGGGCGGGAAGTAACGGAAAAACCGGAAGATGAGGATGAAGAAGTACTAACATTTTGCGCGAGAGAAAGAGACGTGTCCATTGGCGGCTTTGGCGGAGGTCCTTGCGAACGCGTATGGGGCACCCACTAAAAACCGGAAACGAGACAAGTAAAAACGCTCAGAAAAGATACTTATGAATCAATTAACTAAATTATTTAGACTCCTACGACACAAACAAAACGGAAAACACGTATGAATCAATTAAGTCTAAACAAAGTAATCAAGACAATTTCCAAAGAAAGTCCACGGCAACGGCGCCAAAAACTTGATGTCATAAAAGTAGTCTAATAAAAATCAATTAAATTAACCTAATCTAGACTCAAAGTAATACTCTAGACTCCCAAACTCGACTAAACTACTAACTGGCAAGTGGACCGATCAATTGTAGAAAAGCTTAAGTAAGTCTGGATATCGAACCCACGAGACTCTCTAATTACGTTAACGACTCTATCTAGACTTGACACACTTAATTTATTTTATGTTTTGGGGGGTTTACTAAAAATCCTAAAATTATAATTAAACTAATATTAATTTAACTTAGATGAATTAAGGGACTTTTGAATCGGAGATCTAATTCAAAGATAATGGAATGGCTACCTAGGTTAGATTCCTTATTACAATTGAATGGTTTTTATTTGATTAATAATGTGATAGGGAACCATTTAATAAAGTGTCTAAATTAGCTAACTATCTCTCAATAGGAAGCCTAGACTAGCTAAGGTTCTTGATTTAGTTTAACTGACTCGAATATGGAAGAAACTAAAACGGGTTTTTCTCAAAACCTAATCCTAACAATTTACCTGTTAAATTCAGTTAATATATTATTATTTCTCAATAATTAAATTTAGTATAATGTTAAGATTTAATTATATATTTCACTTAATTGTTTCTACGGTTTATTGCCAATTTACTGAATGATTACCTGAACCTATTAAGACTCGACAATAAACTATTTCTATGAAAGACATCCAACTAAATTCATGTAAAACAATCAACTAATCAACAATTGGATCAAACATGCAAATACACCAAATCAAATAACCAAAGTTCCCTACTTTATCAAAAATCCCATAACACATTAAATAATCAATAAAAATCCAAACTTTTGTAAATACTCATCAAAACCTAAGTGTAGGCCTGAAAATCCGGATCTAATCAACGATATCACGTAATCACCAAGGATGGGCGGAAACCAAACTTGATGATATTCAAGAAAACCGAAAAGATGAAAGAACAATAGGAATCAACTTTAACACCTTGCACACAATTCTATTACTTGAACAAGCAAAACCGTCTGGTACAAGAAGCAGGCTCTCTTGAGAAAATCCCATAAGTCTAACCCTAGAAATGGCATAGCATAACTTATATACCTAGGGTAAGGGCATGCCCCTCATGGGCTTGCCTAGCCCACATGGCCTATGGCTTGCTCAAATGACCTATAAAGGTCAAACCTAATACAAACTAACCCAGTTAATCCCAGTTAACTACCATAGATTGTTGCAGATATTTGATGCGTTAGTCTCACACTTCTAGGACCTAACAATCTCCCCCTACACTAATGCATCAAATTGTCTTCATAGCAATAAATTCAGCAACGTCTTCAACAGAGTTTATGGTTGTCGTTGTGCTGTAAGTGTTGTGGAAGTCAGTCTCACACTTCTTAGGACCTCACACTTCAATAACTCTCAGCACCATGGTCTCTTTCTTCTGCTCTGTGGTTAGTTTAATATCAAGATCTTGATCAACTTTGCTTGAAACATCTTTGACAAAAAGAATGTGAGAGAGGAATCTCAGCATTTTTTTTCTTCTTCAATCTTTCTCTTTAAGCAAGCAGGTTCACAGGTACTTCTTGAAATGTACTATCACTGTCAGACGATGATTGGCATCTGGTTCTTCTGACTTAGGTACACTTTGTGTTGTAATACTTCATGCTTTGTCGGCAACTAACACATCTCAATTTCAGCAACCCCTGTTTCTTGATCTAAATCAAGATCTGCATAATTCTCAGAAATTTATAAGCAAACATTCTTATGCAACAGGGAGAGTACCGCATGAACACTTGGTACATCCAAGTACTTGTACTCAGATAAAATTCAAAGTTCTTTCATCATTTGATGATTAGAACTCAGATGTTAATAATTTTTAATAAAACAAAAAAGCATCTATTTTTGGAATTTGAATTTTCTATTTTTTTAATTTTAGAATATAAGAATATAAACAGAAACGCAAATAAACAAAGAAACTAACTCAGTAGTTACAACTATACAATTGCAATGATATCAAAATCGTTTTCAGGCGGACCAAGGAACACTTTTCAGTGCAAACTTATTCAGACTGGTCTAAGTGATTGCCAGTATGTTTGTCCACTTAAACTTTAACGCTCAAGTTTCATTTTTCAACTTCGTGATATGCTTAAGGTAGTATTATACTATAATACCCGTGCGTCCCATACCATGACATACCCCCGCGATCAAGGTAAGCACAACGATTCATCGTAGCAGGTGAGTATACTGAGATCATCCTTTATCTTTTACAACGTCAGGACTATTGGTGAACAGGTCAGTACATTTGTACAGCAGAGTGACCAATAATATCTGAGGAGGGTTAGGCAAATACCTTATATGGTATGTTTGACTTTTCAAGCACATGGAATTTTCTCGTGCTGAGATTTCCTTTCTTTTACGGTTTTAGGCCCTTCTATTTTGGCTCTTTTAAGGATATCCTGACTGTGCCAAGGGCTGATATATCCGGATGCAACGAAAGGGCAGCCCTGATATCCCGGATGACTCATCAGATAAAGACCCAAACTTCAGAATGTTGGCTATCTATCAAACAAATTTAAGAAATCATACGCCGATGGTATGTTACCCACAAGATACATAGTTCGTTATGTTTATATCACTTAGTATCTTTTAATCACTTTGAGCGTTAAGCCTACCGCATATCACATTAGATCCTAGTCTTTTCAGCTACGACACCTTACATGTGTCAGTCACGTACTTTATCAGAATATTCATTTCATTTCCCATTTGATGCAAAAGACTTTTTGTATTTTGTATTTTTCAAATGTTTTGTATTTTTATGTTTTTCAGATGTTTTTGTATTTTTCTGATTTTCTCCCCCTCAAACAATGCATATATACATATATCTCCCCTCTTTCCCCCTAAATTTGTACATCACACTTTATGCACAAATTTACCTAATAAATAAAACGTATATAAAAAGTTTTAAACGAAAGAAAAGGGAAATATATATATTTTTTCTTTTTGTTGTTTTTGCTTAACCATTTCGTTATTAGATTCAAGACTAATCAGTTTCAAAATTAAAGCACGAAATTTAAATTTGTACCTTTTTGCTGATCTTTTCTTACCTCATCTCCTCGAAAGGAAACATCGCACTCATAAAAAAATTTGAACTTTTTGCAAAGTGAGGTGTTATCCGATATGTCCCTAGAATAACCGCTATCTACATTCCAGAGATTGTCAACAGCTCCTCCTTGGTTGTTCCTGAAAAAATAAGGAGATTAGTAAGACAGTGGGACCCAGGCCATCGGGGTCCTGGGTTTCCCTAAAACATCAAAATAAGAACTTCTTTCAGACACAAGTTCCCTTTTGTTTCGAGGATTGGTGATGTTGCTGCCGCTTTGGATTTGGGTTTCCAAATCTGTTTCATTTTAACAAACGCATTTGTTGCCTTTGATTGAGAAACTTTGGCTGTTTCAGGTTTATTCGTTTTAGAAACAGATTTTTGTTTCTGAACAGCCTTGGTTTGCTTTTGGCAACGTTCCAATCCCCATCAAATGGTTTAACCTTGGGATTCACATTCTTCACTTCCTTAGGTGATGATACCTTCTTCGGCTTGGAATGATAGTTATCCTTAGGTGTAACCTTCTGATTTTGAGCATAGTAGGGTACAAAGGACTATATGTGCAGTTCCGAGCAATGTGACAAGGAATGCCGCAATTGAAGCACGTTTGTCTCTTCACGTATAAAGCATCTTGTTCAGCTTGATTTGCTCTTGTAGACCTTGAAGGATGAACTGATCCTCTCTGTGCTTGATTTCCTTGCACGTTTCTTGCAGACAAAGATGAATTTGGATGTCTATACTTGTCGTTTGCAAGGGCCTTCTTCTGTTGTGGAGATTTCTTTTGATTCTTCTTGTTTTGTTTAGACTGCAAGTCTTGTTCAGAAATCTCCCATCCTTTCCAAAAGCTTTTCTAGCACGGTCAAAAAGCATACTTTTCACATTTGCCATTAATGACCAGCTTAACAAAAGCATTTTTCACATCATTAGCCTTTTGAGGGCTATTGCTGCCTATTGAGGATTTTGGAGAGTGTGACTGTCCTTGACGTTTGGACTTTTCCACTTTCTTCGTATCCGATTTGTCGTTTTCTGCTCCTTTAGCTTGCCCTGAACCTTTTCATCACAAGTAGAAGGTTCTGATTGTTCAGTTTGCGCACTTGGAGCCTTGTTCAGATCAGCTCTCTCTTCATCAGCTTTGATAGAATCGGAGAGTCCTGGTTTATTAGATGAAAGACTAGACACTCCAGCTGAATCATTAGAAGAGTCAACAACACCAGATGGTTCCTGTGTATCTGACGTATAATCATTGGGTTTGCCGTACACAGTAGGGCAACCTGATTGAATCCCGAACCCTTCCCCTTGTTCTCCTTATATGCCAGCTGCACATTGCACACGTCTTGAACGAGCTTGCTGGATGTATAACTTCTTTATATTAACTTCGTTTTGTTGATATTTTCCAGTAAAAGTCCCAGCTCAACTCTTACCAAGTCGCATTCCATGGTTTTTGAATCTAATCTGGTTTTGTAATCATGGACCCAACATTTCTGTTGGTTTACGTCCAGGTGGAGCTGAGCTATGTCTTTCTTTTGTGCTTCAACCTTTTTAGTGAGTAACTTGTTACTTTCTCGAAGGCCGATGCACTGAGCCATTACATTGTTGTAATCATTAGCCATTTTGGAATTAAGTGCCCTGAGTTGAGCAACCCTATTCCTGCAAGGTCTAGTGCACAAAAGGTAGTTGAATGTGTCAATGAGCGTTCTTGGTTTGTCAGCATGAGTTTGGGCTTGAGGTAGAGTTTGGGGTGTTGGGCTGCTGATTGCTGCTTACTGGGCTTGAGGTTTCTGTTTGGACACTTCTTTAGGATGAGACTCTGTTGGTTTTGCGTATAGATCTTGGAGATCTTGGTTTGATTGTAAATGATCCATAACCAAGATACAAAGGAGTCTTTGTCATCACTCAAAAAGCTATTCATCTCATTCCTTACTTCCTATTTTCGCTTCCCATGTTCAAGCAAACGCATCACATAGTCAGCAACTGGATCAACACTGTAGTTTCCAATAAACTCATTCAGCTTTTCCTTCACTTGATCCCGCAAGTTTCGGGTTTTTATTTTGTGCCTGGGGTGAAGTGCTGTTAACGGATGCTTGGATCAGTGGGCTAAAGACAATGTTCGGATTTGCATTCGGTTTAAATTACATACTAGGCTGAAAACTCTATTCGAGTGCTAAGTTGGGCTGTAAACATCTTCGGATAATCTAAACCGTACCGGTAAAAACGATAAAAAATTGTCTGAAATATTGTTTTTACCAAAATGTACCATTAGACTCGTCTCGACGATATGAATCCAATGATATATAATGTCAAGGACCTTTTCGGGATTTTCGTGCCTTTTTTGGCCTGTTTTTAAATAGTATCTCGAATAGTATCACGAACTCGAAACAGTAGACTCTAAATAGTATCTCGGAACATATCTTATCCGAGATGGTTCTGATGATCCGAGATGGTTCTGATGATCCAAGATGGTTTGAAGATGAAGACAAACTTCAATACTAATGATCCGAGATAGATTCAAGATGCATGTTCATCTTCAAGAGTTCTATCCGAGATGCAGTTCGAGATGGTTTGAGATGCAATCCTTTGATCCGAGATGCAGTTCGAGATGGTCCGAGATCTTCAAGAAGATAATCCGAGATGGTCCGAGATGATCAACCGAAAACCAAAAACAAAAGCAGATGTGATCCAAAATACATGTGATATCAGATCTGAGCGTGGAAAACAAGTTCAAACAGGCTCTGATACCAATTGTAGGTCCCGAAAATCCAGATCTAATCAGCGATATCACACAATCACCAAGGATGGGCGGAAACCAAACTTGATGATATTCAAGAAAACCGAAAATATGAAAGAACAATACGAATCAATTATAACACCTTGCACACGATTCTATTACTTTAACAAGCAAAACCGTCTGGTACAAGACGGGGGCTCTCTAGAGAAAATCCCATAAGTCTAACCATAGAAATGACATAAGCTTAGCTTATATACCTAGGGTAAGGGCATGCCTCTCATGGGCTTGCATGGCCCACATGGCCTATGGCATGCTCAAATGACCTATAAAAGTCCAAACCTAATACAAACTAACCCAGTTAATCCCAGTTAACTACTATAGATCGTTGCGGATATTTGATGCGTCAGTCTCACACTTCTAGGACCTAACAATAGTCATCAAAACCTAAGTATCGACAGTAAAACTGGCCAAGCATCATTGGTTTAAACATAACTGATGAAAAGATAAAGATTGAATTCATCAAGATCAAAGAATAAAGAAACTAACGACTAAGAAAATCGGTAACAAAACCCGTGATTGCTTCGGTCTCTATGCTCTTAGCTTCAACCTAATGATTCTTGAACAACTTGAACTCAAAACATAGAATATCTAGAATTTTGCCTCTAAAGCTCCCAAGTTCGTCCAATGATTGTAATTAGAGTTAAACTCTAATTATATAATCTTTCCCAACACAAATCTGATAAGAATTCGAAGCTCTTTAACCAAACAACCCTCTCGCTGGCCGCGAGAGGGTTCATGCAGCCGATCGCGGGCCGCGACCGGATATAATTTCTCCGGGTTACTTATCCCCTCTCGCCACCCACGAGAGGCTTGACCTTGGGCGGCCGCGGGCCACCAGAGGGTGGTTTTCCCCATTATTCGTTTCTTCTCTCGGCTTCCAATTACGATCCGGCTCGGTTTCTTTCACCATTTCAGCTCGTTTTCTCGTCTTTTCAGCTATTTTCACGAACCAAGACCTGCGAAACGTATTTGGATTAAAAGTAGATATATTCTTGTAAAACCGAATCGAATATTAACGAAACTACAACAAACTATACATGATAAATAGATGTATTATTCAATACATCAGTGCCCGTATAGAATAAAACGAACCTCAGTTCATCTAACTCTATACGGGCCGTATAATGTTATATGGCTCGTCACCATGTGAAAATAAGCTTTTCACTTGGTCGTATACGATAGTGTTATACAGGTTGTATAAAGTTATATAGCCCGTATACATCGGACTTTTTTTTAGTTAATATTCCCAGATCAGGTTTCGGTTTATTCATGTCAAGCTACATGGGAAAATATTCATTGCCTACGAAAAAAACAGTAATGGAGGATCTCCATCCATACATGCATTTAATTCACTTACATCATTACAAACTATCAGAACATGAAATTAAATCAACCTTAACGTGAAATAAGACCGATTCAAGGGTTTAAACGGCATGGTTTGAGTTCGTTAAGAACATTTTTCTGAATTTGAGTTCATAAGAAGTAATAATTTCTTACTTATTATATGTTTAATATATGAAACATATTATATAAGTTTTTAGATGGTGTTTATAAGGTTTAATTGCCTTGTGTAACTTTGATTTTGATTGACATATATCATTTGCTTAACTAAACCCTTGAATCTATCATTTCCTTAACTAAACCCACCGTTGTCGCCACCATACAAACTCTGGATACTAAAAACCTTCCACGAGCTAGTGTAAAACATCTAAATAATACGGCAAACACGACAAACGCTATCTGAACAACTACTAAAACTTATTAAACGGTTGTTCGGTTTCACAAACAAAATAATATATATATATATATATAGAAGCGGTGAGCGTTGTAAGCCTGAAAAACAGTCTTGCAGTTAGTCAGCAATTATTGCTTCTTAATTTGTAATGATGTGAGTGAATTAAATGCAAGTATGGATATATTCGCTCTGAACACATACCGACTGCAAAGTTACTAGTTAATCTTAAATTGCTACAACTTTCCTTTTCCTTTTCCTTCAATTTCCAGAACATTCTCCCCAACCAAACCAGCTAGCGTAAAACTTCAAGCATTCTGAACTCTAGCTGCAAACAACCCAACAAACTCCGGATAATGAAAAACTTCAACAATCATACTCTCTCTCTGAACTATCACAACCCACCGTCGTCGCACGCTACAAACTCCGGATACCGAAAACTTCCATGAGTTGGCGCAAAACATCTAAATAATACAGCAAACACACCAAAGCTATCTGAACAATTACTAAAATTTATTAAACGGTGTTCGGTTTCACAAAAGTTATTATATATATATATATATATATATATATATAAGAAGGCGGTGAGCGTTGTAAGCCTGACAAACAGTCTTTCAATTAGTCAGCAATATTACTTCTTAATTTGTAATTGATGTGAGTGAATTAAATGCATGTATGGATATATTCGCTCTGAACACATACCGACTGCAAAGTTACTAGTTAATCTTAAATTGCTACAACCTTCCTTTTCCTTTTCCTTCAATTTCCAGAACTTCCCCCAACCAAACCAGCTAGCGCAAAACTTCAAGCATTCTGAACTCTAGCTGCACACAACCCAACAAACTCCGGATACTGAAAAACTTCAACAATCGTACTCTCTCTCTCTGAACTCTCACAACCCACCGTCGTCGCCACCCTACAAACTCCGGATACTGAAAACCTTCCACGAGCAGGCGCAAAACATCTAAATAATACGGCAAACACACCAAACGCTATCTGAACAATTACTAAAATTTATTAAATGGTTGTTTGGTTCACAAAAGATATATATATATATATATATATATATATGTACATATATACATATATATATATATATATATATATATACATATTATATATATATAATATATACGGGTCGTATAATATTTTACGGCCCGTATATAGTGTTAAAACCCAAAAACCTGATTAAACCTCACAAAATAAACCCATTTGGTTGTATAACGTTATATTGCTCGTATACATGCGTATACGGATCGAATAACGTTATACGACCCGTATACATGAAAAACAAAATAAGCATCCCACTGCATACATCTCTTGTGTAGGTCCCGGTGACGGTGATTCTAGAGGAAGCTTGGGCATATGATAGTACCGATTCGGTAGAACTTTATTAAGAAGGGAGTAGAAAAAGAATCAGCGAAAGCATTCATTCATTCATACCGAAAGAGTATACATCTTGTCTGGCTGGCGGAATTTCTGAGAGAATCTGCCAGCGTTTCCCTTAAGGAACTTCCAAAACTTACAAACAATGAACACACAACACCTATATATAGACATGAGCAGCTCGTGCGAAGCGAGCAGGTGGCATCGTACGAGCCACGTGGTCACTAGTACGAGTCACATTACCACTCATACGAGTCAGTTCTCGTTCGCACTTGGGTCGTGTGTTCATATCTAATCTATACAATATTCAATACACACTCTTTCTAGCATATTCGTACAGTGACAAACATAAAGTGCATCAACACTATGCAACAAATTATACATGGGCCATAAAAAATTATAGACTTATAAACTAGAGATATGAAAAAAGATATAGGGAGTGTAAAAAATAGAAGTGCATATGCCAAACTTGAGTGAAATTAAGTCAAACTTATTGGTTGTCACTCTCAAACTATCTCACCGTACATTGAAAGTAATAATAAATATATTAAATACATACTTCCTTTAAAGTTTGCCATCATCTTCTTCAACCAGAAGATAATATATCACCGGCCAGAAAAACGCGCTGTAATTAACTTTTACTCTTTTTTTTACTTTAAACACTCTATGGGATCTGATGAGCTATGGGGGGCAACCGGGGTATATAACCGAACTTGTGCGATCGAGATTTTTACCTAAAAATTACACTAAATTTTTTTTGTTTAATGGGTGCGTCCGTCCACCCACTTCAAAGGGTAGGTCCGCCCTTGTACGATGGGAAGTGGCAATGATCCTACAACCGGGTTTGGCTAAGCCAATCCACAATCCCCAGCCGATGCCAGAAGATGCGCCAGTAACCATCACGATTTTGCCTTTGAGGTCTCACCATGGTTCCACTTCAAAGGTTGCTACCTGTTGAGAAGAAACCCCATTGATCTTACACTAATGATAACTAGTTTTTTTTTAGTTTCTATAGAAAGTAACATAAATCAGCTGCTCAAAGGCTTATAGTTAGGTCCGGGTCATTATTTATATTTATTTTTTTTTGTGAAAAAAAATGTTAGGTTGGACAATGGTGTTAAAGAGAGGTGTAATAAAACCCGAACCCGGAAAAAAAACTTGAACTCGAAGCATATTATATTCAATACCCGTTTTTCGTACCGGTATGTGCCCGGATATTTTAGCGTACCCGGGTTTCCATAAACCCGTACCCGGGTCTTCGTAATACCCGTAACCGGGTTTAAAAATACCCGCACCAGGTTTAAAAAATACTCGCACCCTTGTGTACAACAGTTGTTTTTGAACGTATTTTAATAGTCATATGACCATTTAGAGCTTGTGTGAGCTGTTTTGCACATATTTCAAGGCATATAATATGTATAAATAAAGGTTTCCATTATATTTCTATGTTTGATGTCAAAAAATGAAACGGAAACCCGATCTATACCTGAACCCGAACCCGAAAATAAGGTATTCTAATACCCAGGTATAGAAAATCCGAACCCGAAACTGGGTACACAGGGTATAGATTTCCTGACCAATACCCGGACCTGAACTCAACTCGGGAATTGGCAATACTCGAAATTTAAAACCCGGTCATACCCAAACCCGGTTATGTACCCAAACCCAAGTTACGCCAAGGCCCATTTTTTCATTAACAAATGTTTAAAAGGCCCATATTTCATTAAAAAATGTCCATATGTTATACCATGGCTATTTACTATATATTAATAACAAGTACACCAACACCATGAGTAGTGATTTTTCCTATAAAATTCATGTGTTGTACCATGGATTGGTGTTAAATGTTCACAAGTTACGCGAGAGCCCATTTTTCATTAATAAATGTTCATAAGTTATAACATGGCCATTTACTATATGTTAACAAGTGACCTATGAGTAGTGAATTTTCCTATAACATACTTTCATGTGTACAGGGAAAAGGAAACCGCTATAGAGAGAATGTTTTGGATTGTTTTCAGTGTTTTAATGATTAGGTTAACAAGGAGGATATTTACACCCATTACACAAATTATTGAATGTACCCTCAACCATCACTATTTACATATAGGCTTAATATTCCAAAGCAAGCTAAGGACGGGGGATCAATTTATAGCTTAGAACGCAAAAACACAAATCTATGAGTTGGCAATGGTTTTATAAAGATGTTTGCGATATGATCCCCTATACATATAAATTGCATACAATAGCTTTCCTTGAGTGACCATTTCTTTGTATGCTGCACCAAGGGTATCACACCAAAAAGTTGGAGTAGATGTTATGGCTACCACAAGTATTTTTAGAAAAGCTTCTAACCAGGCTAATTCAACGACAATATCCACTTGGGCCTTATATACTAATTATGTGGATGATCGAGTTATTGCTTTTGTTTGCGTGTGATCCAGGACCTGGAGTTGTGTTGAATAAGTAATCCATAATCAATTGTGTCTTTTAAGTATCGAAGCAGACCAATGATTTTCTGATAAAGCATGCATGTGCTGGTACTGATGCTAGTGGTGTTACCGGTGCCCAATTTAGGTCTCGTGCAGTTGTCAAGCAAGGGATGCTTCGTATGATACATGTTTATCATTTTAAGTTACGATTAATTTAAGCATATTTTGTAACGGGTCCATCATTCTAGCATATTTGACCGACTTTGATCAGTCCATTTATTGTTCCCGCTAAAGAAAAATCCTGATTTCGCCATTGTAGGTAGAAAAAATAGACTAGTTCATTTTTTTGTTATGATATATTTCGAAATTCTACACAATATCAGAATTATAACTTGATAACAAATACTTGTTCGGTTTTTAGTTATTATAACTTGATAATAAATACTTGTTCGGTTTATAGTTATGGTATATTATCAAACTCCACCTGATATATATGAGTAATTACATGTTCCAATATGGGATGTAGGTAGCCAACTAAACTACCTCCCACATTCCATTGACTCACCTGTATGTATAATCAAGCAAAATAAAAAGTCAACTTCATAAGACAATATTCTTACAGGGGCGGATTTATTAAGGGCTCAAAGGGTCCCCGGGATACCCCTAAACTTTCGTGATGAAGTGCAACATACCCTAAAGAGTAGCTAAAAAAATTACTCCATTATGAATAGACACTTTTTTTTGTGAGACACCCCTGAATTTTTTTCCTAAATCTGCCACAGCTTTTGATTGTCAAGACAAACTTAACGATTTAATGTCTAGAGCTTTCGTAAGCACAGATCAAGAGGTATCAATGGAGAATACACACAATAAACTTATACTTTTGACTTTCAAATGCACAAATTTCAACCTTAAATGAAGTTAGTCGCACTTGTTAAACCAACACCATTCAGTTTCTGGTTAGTTACTATAGAATGTATAGAATTGAGCAGAACTTTGGTATAACCAATTGAAGAAAACTTCAAAAGTAGTCTAATTGACCTCATAAGTCAAACTATGTCATGCATTTGATTTGTGTTTACTGGTTACAATTAATACATAGAATGACCAAAAGGGGTAATTCTTGTTAAATAACTATCCTTTAAAAGAAGTGGTATTAGATGATGATTTTCTTTTACATGCAAATAGTTAGTTTTGTTTTTATTAAGTAGATGATAAAAAAGATAAGCAAGAGCAGAATCTGTTATCAGAACACTAAAAGCTGATTATTACGATTTCGAGTCAACGTTCAGATTATCAAACCTTATAATTTGGAAGTAGCACAAAACAAGGTGGTTTTACTCAAGGCGGTTGCAGCCTTAGACTCGGTGGGCCGACCCAAATGTTTCCTGATAAAATCACCAGCCAACATGAGCTTTTTAAGGTCGACCTTGGTCTTCACGCCCAGCCCATTAAGCATATATACAACATCCTCCGTGGCTACATTACCAGTGGCACCTTTCGCATATGGGCAGCCACCAAGACCCGATACAGATGAATCCACCACACTAATTCCCATCTGTTTTTTTTACAAGAATCACATTTTTTTAGAATGATGGATACCAAATAGAATATCAGAAATTCAAAATGTCTGCAAGTAGAAATGTGATGATGGCAGTTTTGACCCATTTAGTCAGGTTATGTTTTATCTGCAACAGGTAAAATAAAATGAAAAGCTAAAGAACAAATGGGCCAACTGGGTTTTAAAGCACGGTCAATTTTCAATGCAAACAATCTCCTAACAGTTTAATTTTAAAGATTTAGATTATCATCAAAAATACTGTTTTTGTAATCTTGATTAAACCGTTACTAATTTTTATTTAAATGAAAAGGGCACAAGTCGGAAAACCTTATGGACTCTCGCTGAACTCGCACACATTACTAATCAGTTAAATAGTTAACTTATAAAGTCGCCTGACTTTATTTTTAACATTATGTCATCTTTTACATGATTTAGTACCTAAGCTTATATAAACTCAACACTTAGGCCCTTTTTTTACATAATTAAGTCACTAAACTATATATAGAGGACCTTTTTGAGTATTTATAAGTTCAGGGCTATGCAGTTAATGCGGTAAAAATCGGTTATCGGTCAAGGACCGATACTTGAGATTTCGGTTATCGCGGTGGGATAACGGTAATTTTAATATCATGCAAAATTTATATATAGATAGCAGTTTAACACTAACAATTCTGTATACTCTCTTACCATTAACAAACTAACCTTTTGCAACTTGCAAAACACTAACAATTGTAGCAAGTAGGAACTGATTAAGACATAAAACATCAACATTTAACACTAAATATCAACAATTAAGACTTAAAACACTAATAGCAGCAATAAGAAGAAAGACGAATGGTAGAACTAAGAAGAAAGGTACTGATATCAGGAACATCGGTCAATATCACCGATAATATCAGTACCGATATTCTGACTGATATTTGACACCGATATTTTACATGGAGACCGAAAACCAATATTAACTGTATAGGTTCAAGGAGTTAATGATGGAAACAACAAAGTCTGGGCTTGAAGACGTAGATTATTATTAAAAAAAGTATTGTTTTTGTAATCTTACTTGGAGTGATACAAGTATATTTGAAAGGGCTTGGCCATAAGTATCATGAAAATGTACAGCAAGCTTCTCTATAGGTACGACATTTTTAACAGCCTCAATCATTGGAACAACAGTACCTGACCATAGGACAGTGAAATAATTTGGATTTAGTACAATGTACAAGCTAATGTATCATTAAGTATATGATGAAATAATTCATATGATCATACCAGGAGTCCCAACCCCTATGGTGTCACCAAGGGAAATTTCGTTACACCCCATTTTATAAAGTTCGTCAGCAACGTATGCGACTTTTGATGGATGCACATCGCCTTCCATTGGACATCCAACAACACATGATATATACCTTGGTCAAACGATACATTAATTAGTCAACAAGCTTCAAAATTAATCAAAATGAAATTGGTAATTTCCATACAAGTCAACAAGCTACAAATTGACAATGGTGTTTATGTATCTGTATCTGTATCTGTATTAACCCATTGCTATCCGGGTTTTTTAGAGTTAATTACGTTTTTCGTCCCTGTTGTTTGTTAAAAATAACTGTTACAGTCCATTAGTTTAAAAATTGCTAAAACAGTCCCTGTGAAGGATAATAGATAGATGAAAAGCATAATTAACTCTTTATTTATATATATTGTAGTTTTAACAACAGGAGCATTATGGTCATTTCAAATAAACTAATAGAATAACTGGATGACATTAGTGAGGGTGGACTATAATTGTTACAAAAGTGAAAGTACAAGGACTAATTAGCAATTTTTAAACTAATGGACTATAATGGTTATTTTCAACCAACCACAAGGACGAAAAAACGTAATAACTCTTTTTTTTTTATTTCAAACTTTAAATCCGTCGCCTACTCTGATTTATATCAGTTATATCAGTGAAAGAATGTATATACATATAAGCTTAGAGAAAATACCCGCGTACAGGGATGGAGTGTTTTCTTGCAGCAGAAGTAACATCACGGTAACGTGCAAGACTTTCATCTATACTACAGTTAATGTTTGACCGTGAAAACGATTCCGAAGCTGCAGCAAATACTGCCACTTCCTTCACTCCCGCTGCAAGGGCCGCCTCTAATCCCTGTAAAACCCGCCATAATTACAAGAGGGTCATTTTTGCTCTAAAAAGCTGTGACATTACTTTTGTTATAAAAGAGTGGTGAAAGAATACAACTTAACCTTAAGATTTGGTGTTAGAACCGGGAATCTAGCACCACCAACACTTCTGATTGCTTCAATTACATCTTTTGCATCTGCCAACTACAATTTTGAAGTCCATTAACTACTTAATAAAACTGGAATGACATATTTGAGAATTTCATTATATTAGAGATACAAAGAAGCCTTGTTATTACCTGCGGGACCCATTTCGGTGAAACAAAACTAGTAGCTTCAACAACTTGCAATCCGGAATCAACCAACATTTTGATCAATTCAACTTTTACGGAAGTGGGTACGATATCTTTCTCGTTTTGTAATCCGTCTCGCGGACCAACTTCTACAATCTTTACAAATCTCGGAATATTTCCTAATAACTGCAATATTGATTACACACCAACAAGAGGGCATTAACACAAAAACCATAATCCGAAAACGAAATACAAACGATTAAAAACGCGCAATTTAAAATGACCAAAATTGTACCTTATGTTGTGTATTCGTTGTGTGTATAGTGCTGTAATGACGATTTGACATGAATCTATGTGGACTTAGACTACTAACAACAGGCTGTTGATGTCTGCAATGAATTAACATATTTCATAATAAGGTTCTAGAACTATAAGTCTATAAAGATATGAAGATATAAAATTTGCACATAACTATACATACTTACATTTGACTTTTGGGTTGACCAAGATTCATGTGGATTCCATCTGTCATTTCATGCTTTTGGGAACCTAATACCATCAAAGAACTTAAAGATTTTCTTTTGGATAAATAACCAACAACCTTTGATGATAACATCAAGTTAAATGTAATAATCCTCTTCTCTTCCCTTGCAATTCACCTAAAATATTTGAAGAGAATACAAAAAGGACACCAAATTACATTCAACTATGATTCTAGACTACCAAAAATCGCATATTCCAGCTAAAATCGGAATAATAAAAGTGTACCAAAATACTTGCTCGGAAGGTTACCTCAAAGTTGAAACTTTGATCGACGAATTAAACGAAAATCGTGCAATAATTTATCGAGGATGTTCCATAAGGAACACGCCTTCAATATATTTTCTGAATATGTTTGTCAAACGTGGCATCTTGGATAAGAATGAATATGTTTACTGATTTATGTCGTCAACCTTTATCTTCACTTCGTATACTAAATTGGGGAAAAAGTTAGGGTTTTTGATCCATTAATTATAAGTTTTTAAGGACATCTAGGATAAGTTTGATATTCTTGAGCCATTGCGGTGCGGTGACGGAGTGGTAAGAGAGAGATCTAGTGTTTCAAGTACCTAGGTTTGATTTCTATCTTGGCACCTAGTGACGGCGATCGCTAGTTTGATCCTTGAATTGAGTGAGTTTTACTCACCGCACTATCGTGCCTTCGGGCGAGTGTTAGTGCTTTGACCCTAGGTGAGGGTTTCTCCATTTCGAAGACGAGTGTATCCCATATAGTTAATTTCGTCAGTTTGTTAAAAAAAAGAGGAAATATTCTTGAAGGTAGATAATTTAAACCAACAAGATCGGATGTGTCGAGTACACTCTTAATTAAAAGAAAAAGACGATAGACTGTTTTCGACTCACTGGATGTTTAATGTTATTAGTTGTGTAGAATTGGGTTTGGGACGTAGTGATTGTATGTATTAATGTAAAACATGGCAAATTCTCTTTTTGATTAGAAGCTCAAATTCAATAAGATATACACATGCAGAATTGTGTGAATTGGTAGACATGTGATGCATGGCTTGTCATGTTATCTTGTCATGTGATGTATGAATTGTGTAAAAGATTGCTTAAGTGTAGTTCTCCATTTATCCCTCATTATATTTCATTTGTTGGACTTGGAAATTGTTAAAATAACAAACGATATTTGTTATCCTTCAGTTTAAATGTTTATTATAACTTTTTATCTTATTATTGTTTGTTTGAATGTTTTATAAGGTAAAAATGTTCTTGGTCTTGTGGCTGGTGCAAAAAAAACTCGAACCCGGACTTTAACCCCGAAAAAGTAACCTGGACATAGGTATTATAAAAATCGGGTATTGTAAACCTGAACCTAAACCCGACCCTACCCGTAGGGTAGGGTGCAAACATGGTATCTGATCAGAGTACCTGAACCCATGCTTTTATATAACCATGTTTTTTGTATACCTGTACCCGGGTTTTAGGAGTACCCACACTAGGTTTTAGGAAAACCTGATATAATGCCGTTGTTGTTGTGTTCAAGAACCTTTTTAACGGCTATAATACCGTTTTCTAGTCGTTACACGATTTTGGGCAGATTTTAACAGCTATAATGTCGTTTTCTAGCCGTTATACATCTATTTCTACGTTTTATGCAAAACAAATGAAGTTAAAAACCTGACCTATACCCGAACCCAAAACTTACCCGAATTATACTCGAACCATACCCGAACCCGTAAATAGGTATTTAATACCTGGGTATCAAAAACCGAACCCGGGTACAACAGTTATGTTTTTCCTAGCCAATACCCAAAAACCAATACCCGATGCGTACTCGGGTATATACCTGAACCTGGTTATTCAAAAAAACCCGATTATGTGCACCTCTATGAGTAGATGGCTTAATGGGCTTGTTGATAAGGATTGCACTAAATTTGTTGGACTCAGTGTGTGCATGGGCTCATGGCCTTTTTCTATAAATAAGGAGTAACATTATGTAGAAATCATTATCTCTTATTTTTACACACTCATATTACATATAGTTCTTCGTCTTCTTTCTTATACATACATTCGTGAGAATTGGGTTTTTTGTTTTGTTGATGATCATCGTGTTGATGATCTTTATTCAGTTGTAGATCAGTCAATTTGTGATGACTAATTAGTTTGATATGTGTATTTCATCGAGGGTTTCATTAATAAATCTTTGTTTCATATATCAAACTTGAGTTTATGACATGATGCCAGAGCTCAAGGGTTGATTCTGCTGATTCTTCTGTTGTGTATTACTATTTGGTTAATAGTCTCTATTAATCGGACCTCTTGAGCTCTTACAAAGTTGGTTTAGATCTGAAATCAGATCTAGGGTTTCTTGAAGATCTATTTTTGGATTCGGGTTTCTTGAAGATCTATTTTCAAATCTAGGATTTCTTGGAGCTCTTGTCTCAGATCTGAGTCAGGAAGCTTATTGGACACTTTCTTAGATATATTATTGGTCTTTCCTCCGCCTCACAATTGTGTAACCCTAAGTGAAGGTTACAAACTATGAGTTATTTGGCGAACCCTAACTTAGGAACCGCTCAAGGTGAATTCCTTCCTTTATCTTGTGTCTAGGCTTCTACAACAAGACTTGCGTAATTGGCTAAGAAGAAAATTGGAATTATAGACAATACACGTGTTAAATCTACTACTAATGATGTGTTTACCGTCAATGGGATAGATGCAATTATGTGGTCGGGTTATATTTGAAAATTAACTCTGTAAGTCAAAATGGTTCAAGTGTCTTTGATTATTATCAAAGAATTAACACTATGAGGAAACAATTTGATACCATGCTTTAGTTGCCATCTTGTACTTGTAATGCTTCTGCTAAATTTAATGAGTTTAACCATTTAATAAAACTTATGCAATTCTTGATGGGGTTAGATGACATTTTTTGTTGATACACTTTGTGTCTGTCGCTTGTTCTTAGTTACGTCAGTAAATTGTACGGTCTTTGTTTGCTGTGTCTGTAAAGTTTGGTCATGTTGACCAAATCAAGATATCCTCCTGTCTTGATTTGGTACGACGTTTAGTTAGTTCGTGCAAGTGAAAGGTGCTCTGTACGAGCAAGCTGCTTGCTCGTACGAGCCATGCTCGTACGAGTGACTGTGTTAACAAAGAACATTGCTTGGTCGTACGAATGACTTACTCATTCGTACGAGCCATAACCTGTTCTATAGCAACCATGTATGAATGTTCTTCGTGTCTTTGTAGTGTTTCGTACGACTAGTGGCATTCTTCGTACTGTTTCTAGGTGTTAGCACTATATAAATAGACATGCACTTCTCTGTAATAGAGTAGACAAGAGTTGAGCAGTAGGACACTCGAAAGAGACACAAGAGAGCACAGAGAGAATGTTTAGAGAGAGAGCAGTTTATCCAAAAGTCTATGTACTGAGTCTCTCTACAAATCAATATAGTGAACATTGAAGATATATCTTTGTTGTCACACCCTGACCCGCAACGGATATGGTAGTCGGGGCATGATTGGATTTTCATCAAAGCTCATGACATTTACTATTATAAAATTTTCATATTTATTATTTCAAACTAAAAAGAAATATTCCAATCAACACACAAACCATACAAACACCAAATGTTCTAAACAAGACATTCAAGTAACGATTTATTCTTCTTCTAAGGCCCAATGCTAAGTGTTCCTTGCTTCAACCTAATCACCTGTATCATGTGTAAAATAGAGATTTGGGTCAACAAAAGTTGGCGAGTGAATCCCGTTTAAACATTTGAAAGAAATGATAGTTGATTAATTTAATAAAAATGTGCATAAACCAAATATGAGCAAATGTATATGTAAACTATCCACAAACCACATAATCATCTAGCAATGTACATGTGAACACGATAAACGATGTGCTGTGAGAAAAAAGCTCAATCAAACGTAGCCGATCTAATTAGGCAACTGCGATGTTCTACCCATATGAAACAGGGAACTGATGGGCCTAATGTGAATGCTTGACTGAAATGAGAAAGTATAACCACAAATAACAATAAACCAAATATCACATAGCACGTTAGTTCATATAATGGTAGTAGCACGAGTGTTGAATAAATGATATAAATAAAACGACACATGATACACCCCAAAACATGAGTAGAAAAGGGAGGTTGTAGGAATTCACTCACAGTGGGTGCGTTCTTGATTTGATAACGAGTGCGCACGATTTAAAGATTCCAACCGACGAGAAAACTAACCTACATATTCACGTAATAATTCGGTAAATATATTTTTTATTTAAAATTAGTATTTGAATTTTATTAGACTTTTTAGATAATTTTATAATATTTATCATTAATTTTTATACTTAAAAAGGATTTATTTTATTATATATTTTTATAGATTTTGGAGAAAAATATAAGGTTAATTAAAAAATAACCCCATTTTAGGGGTCAAACTGGTCGAACCGGTCATAGGTAGGTAGCGTGTGAGATTCAAACGTGTGACCTTCCGTTTACGTGCACGCAGCTCTACCAACTGAGCTACGTGTCTAACCCGAAACATATCTGAATTTAATTATATATATACACTTACTGAAACAAATCTTATTTTTGATTAACTAAAAAGGTTTTGTAAACCATAAGAACCGTGCATATAACCGGACTCGAACCCGCGACCTGAGCTTCGTGTTGCACACAGCCCTACCAATTGGGCTCTGTGACTAACCCGAAGGATGAAGAATTTTTATTATTCTTATACACTATCTGCCTTGATTTATAAATTAGCTTAAAAAGGTTTGGATTTTTAAGGAAATTGGCAACGTATCAGAGGCTCGAACCCGGGACCTTTTAGTTGAAATGCACACAATCCACCACTGGACTGTGTATCTAACCCGGTTTAACACCGGTTTTAATTACATTTATATATATAATCAACTTCATCTTCTTCATTTTATATACCCAGTTTAGCATACCTAGTTGTTAAGCCAATGATCCCTAATCGATTTACTGCTACTGATAATACAATTAAAAAGAAAAGAATTCAAGGTGTTTTTACCGAACAAGAGATGGTTTTTGATTTCTCTGGCGACAAGCAAGTTTTCCGCGAGTGCTAATTGAAGCAGAGAGTTTGTAGAGAGTATTTGCAGGTGTGAGCGAGTTTCAGAAAGGGTTTAGGATCACTATTTATAGGTGAAGGTACTGAATTGAGTTGAATTTCGGTTTTATGTATTTTTGGTCAAAGATTTAAATGTAGTTATGATTGGGTAACCGATTACATCTTAATGATCCTATAATTGAGTTAAAACCAAGATTAGGAAACTGTTTTACAAGTTAATTTCGCAGAAGAAACTGATGTTGATGATTGCAACGAAGACCTCAGCCGTTACTGGCGGGTTTTTTTCTTGAATTTGATTTCAGAAGGTTGATTTAATATAAATATCATTTATTTTAGAGTTATAACAGATGTGTGTGTGTGGTGTGGTGGTGTGTTGTGTGTTTTGCTTGGGTGAAGACCCGGGTTCGATACCTGCGGTCCACACCCTTTTCTTGTTTTAATTTTTATTACTTTATTTTTATTATCATTATTATTTTAGCCTTAATATTTTATTCATATTGTAATGCAAATAATATATCAAACTTTTAAACGTTTAACATAAATACGTAATGAACATCATAACGTATACTTGTATTACAAAACGGAGCGGGTTTTAGAACCCGTTTTACGATAAATGTTAAAGTATCCCCTACTTTTAGAAATTTCGTCCCGAAATTTAAGTAGTGGTAGGTTTGTCTTGGAAGAGTTGAGGGTATTTTTCGCGCAGTGAATCTTCGCGTTCCCAAGTAAACTCAGGTCCCTCGTTTTGACTCTCAACGTACCCTGACTATCGGAATTCGACTTCGTCTTAACCGTTTCTCACCAAAGTCCATGATTTCTACATGTTACTCTACGAAATGCATCGATTCATCAATTGAATATCTTCCAATGGTATATGAAGGTTTTCGTCAGCTAGGCACTTTTTCAAGTTGGATACATGGAATGTGGGATGAATTTTGCTGAGTTCTTCAGGTAGGTCAAGCTTGTATGCTAACACCCACTCTTTCGAGTATTTTAAATGGTCCAAACATAGCGAGGTGCTAGTTTGCCTTTTTGTCCAAACCAAACAACTCCCTTCCATGGTGATACTTTCAAAAGTACTTGATAGCCAACACAAAACTCGAGTGGCTTCGTCATTTATCAGCGTAATCTTTTGACGACACTGAGCTGCTGGAAGATTATTGCGGATTTGAAGAATCTTATCGGTTGTTTCTTGGACCATTTCAGGTTCCAGTGATTTGTGCTTCACTGATTTCATGTGTAGGTCCCCTAGTCCTTCTGGATCTTGACAGAATCGTCTATCTAATCTAGACTGCTGAATCCCCTAGATCAGATTTCACAGAAAACACGAACACGAACAAGAACACGAACATAATTCCTTTAAATTGTCTTCTATTGATTATCAAACATAATTGTTTTACAATCAATTCAGGACTCTTCTCTCTAAACTCTCTGAAGCAATTCTCTCTGCAACTGAACAATTGACTGAGCAACCTTAACCCTAATCACAACCTCCCTATATATAGAGATAGGTTATGCTCATGGGCTAGGGTTTCCTACATGGACTGCTAATGGGTTTAAGGCCCAATTCGCCTACCATGTGTTATATTGTTTCTAGTTCAGCCCAAATACTTCTAATTCACTAATACAAAACTAAACCCGCTAACCGTTTATCATTTTATTAATTACAAGATATCCAAAGACCAAATCTAAGCTGTTGTCACAAATATGTACCAACAAACTCCCCCTTGACAATAGCTTCATAAAATAACTTAGCCTTCAGTCTTCTTGCAATCTTCAACATCTTTTAAAAACGTTGGTCTTTGGATAGCTTCAGCTTTAATAGCTTATGTCAGCAACAGACTCCCCCTGAGCTGATGTATCCAATCACCAAATCTTCTAAATCGTTAGCGTTTGAGTTTAATCCAGTTTAGTCCTTGCATAACAATCTTCAAAAACTCTTCAACTTTGATTGCAATGTAGAAAGGAGGTTCTACCATGCATCCAAGCAAACTCCTCTTCACCAAACTTCTCAGCAACACACTGCTACAATCTGTATACTATAAAACAAATATCTCGAGAACCATAAGAATTTTTCAACGCAAGTTAAACAAATTATTATTATTCAAGAGATAGTAAAGCTGTATCACAGATTAAGCACTTCTCAACTCAAATCACATACTCAAAATTTTAAACACCATGAACCTGCAAGATCTAAAAATATTTTGAACTCATCTTCTAACACTGTCTCCCCCTATAGGTAACAACTCCTCCACGAACAACCAATATCCCGTACATTAAAAATATACAAGAAAATGAAATATTTTTGGATTTTTATATTTTCTAAAAGCAAATAAATAACGAAATAATAAACACTCTATTTTTGTGAGTATCACCGTTTAAGAAGATCATATCAGCAACATCAAACTATTTTCACCCTGTCTGATTATTTTATATGCAATATTCGTGAAAAGCAGTTCAAGACGATTACCAGTATTGTTTATCCACTTAAACAAAATACATGAACATTTCAAGTACCATTACCTAGTGATGCAATTTTGATAATTTATACTGATATACTAGTGTGTCCATTTCAGGACATACCCCCGCGATCAAGGTGTGCGCAAAAATTCATCGTAGTAGGTGAGTATACCGAAATTCATCCTTTTTGATTTACAACGTTAGATAAGTGGTGATCAGGTCAGTATTCGTACAGCAAGAGACCAATATCCAACGAGGGTCAGGGCAAATACCAAATTTTGGTACGAATAATGCAATTTGCACATTTGAATGACTCTCCAGGAGAGCTTCTTCAATTTTTGGGATTTGGCATTTTAGCTCTTTTAAGATATCCTGGTTGTGCCTAGGTCAACATATATCTGGATGCAGCAGAAGGAAAACCTTGATACCCCGGATGAAATAACGATATAAAGACCTAAAACTCAGATTTTGGCAATCTATCAATGCAAGATTTAAGGTTATAAAACCATAAGCCACTGATATGTTACCCACTCATACACAGTTTATTATATTTGTATAAAAAAGGTAAGTTGATTATTTCATGCTTTTTGCCTACTGGTACATCATATGATGAAGCTGCTCTAGCAATTTTAATTTTAATTTCAATGTGACAGTCTAACTTGCTGATGTACTATCATTTCTTATTTTTCACACATTGAAAAACTCATTTTGATTTTCTATTTTTTATGTTTTTTATTTTTGAAAAGCAGTAAATTTATTTACAAATTTTTTATGGAAAAATGATTATTCGGGATTCCTCATCCCGTTGAGTTAGACTAAATGTTCAAAACGAGCCCTGTCAAATGCTTTTGTGTAAAGATCTGCCAGGTTATCTAGTGTGTAGACTCAATACAGTTCAATTAATTTCTTTTCAACACAATCCCGTATAAAATGATGACGAATGTCAATATGTTTTGTGCGCCTGTGTTTTACGGATTGTTGGTGATTGATAAGTGGCATTATTGTCTATCATAATATGAGTACGAGTGAAATTTAAACCGTAATCACGCATCTGCTGTTGGATCCAGAGAACCTGAGAGCAATAGCTACCCGCATCACTATATTCAGCTTCACACGTTGAGGTAGACACGCAAGACTGCTTCTTGCATTGCCATGACACGAGCCTCCCTCCTAAGAACTGACAACCACCTGTGGTAGACTTTCTTGTAGATTTACATCCTCCAAAGTCCGAATCAGTGAAAGCAACAAACTTCAAATCACTAGCAGTTGGATACCATAACCCAAGTTTAGGTTTCCCCTTCAAGTAATGAAGAATCCGCTTCACCGCTTTCATGTGGGACTCCTTTGGATTCGCTTGATATCTGGTACAAAGACATACTGCGAACATTATGTGGGTCTTGAAGCAGTCAAGTACATCAAAGAACCAAGTATTGAGTTGGATCAACATCCTCCACACTCTCATGATCTGGACCAATATTGTGATTCTCACATATAGGTGTATTGACAGTAGCGCAATCCTCCATCTTGAACGAGACAAAATGTCATACACATACTTCGTCTGATGTATGAACATCCCATCCTTCTTCTGTTCAACTTGTAAACCCAAAAAGTAGGATAATTCACCCATCGCACTCATCTCAAACTTGCTCTTCATTACCTCTTCGAAATCATGACACATGTTCTCATCAGATGATCCAAAGATGATGTCATCAATGTATACCTGTACCAGCAGAAAGTCTTCCTTCTTCCTTTTAATGAAAAGTGTACTGTCAATCTGGCCTCTTTCAAAACCATGTTTAACAAATGTGCTGACAGTGTCTCATACCACGCCCTAGGTGCCTGATGAAACCCATACAATGCCTTATCAAGTCGATAGACTCGATCTGGATAGTCTGGATCAGTAAACCCGTCTGGTTGTGAGACATACACCACTTCTTGGACTTTCTCGTAAAGAAACGCACTCTTCACGTCAAGTTGGTAAACTTTGAAGCCCTTGAATGAAGCAAAAGCTAGGAACAAATGAATTGCTTCCAACCTTGCTACTGGTGCAAACATTTCATTGTAATCAATCCCCTCTTGCTGATTGAACCCTTTCACCACCAACCGAGCCTTTTTCTTATCACGATAGCTCGATCGTCTTTCTTGCACTTAAACACCCACTTGGTGCCTATTTCTTTCTCTCCTGCAGGCAAGTCAACTAGCTCCCAAACTTTCGACTTCTTGAACTGAGCTAGTTCCTCTTGCATAGCTTCTACCCAACAATTGTCTTTTAGAGCCATACGAACATTCTTCGGCTCCTCTTGGGTAATAAAGCAACCATACAAACCCTCATGAATCAACCCAGTCTTCTTAATTGAAGTAGAAAAACAGGAACCTTCGAGCACACCTCTTCTTGTCTGAACACCTGCAGCAGCATCACCTATGATGTTTTTAACTGGATGATCTCTGTGTACACGTGTGGTAGCAATGGTGTCAACAACCAGATTATCTCCTAGATTAGATCCGACCTCCCCCTGAATGCTAGCATTTAGCAAACGGATTAGAGTCCTCTAGAGCTGCACTAGAAGAAGTTTCTGGCACATCTGTCATCGATACACTCGATCTAGGCATGAAGTCTCACTCACCATCTTCACTGATCACAGTATGGATCACTTGAGACTCATCTGCATTGGAAAAATCAGGAATATTAAATGACTTAAACACACTGTCATAATCATATAATATAGGAGACCACTCGTTGATTATTGAGGTGTATAACTAGTGATTTCCATGTTAAACACAACCTCAATTTTACCAGTTATTAGATTAAAAAACCTTTTATTCGGTGTTCCAGGCATATAGACGAGAAAGTAACTCTCATCAGCAACCTCACCGAATTTTTGCTTATCTTTGTTTCGCACAATGGTGCAGGGTAATCTAAATGGTTCAAAGCCTTTTAAGTTTGGTTTCGGTTAAAACAATAGTTCGTGACATGTTTTGTTAAACCGTTTAACCGTCAAAACTTTGTTCAGGACATAACAAGCTGTGTTCACAGCTTCTCCCCAGAAGAGAACTGGAAGCTTTGAATCAGAAAGATAGTCCTTGCGGCTTCAATCAACGTCCTGTTCTTCCTCTCAGCGACTCCATTATGTTGAGGTGTATAAGGAGCAGAATATTGATGTTCAATTCCCTTGCGAAGACAATAGAGATCCAGAACTTGATACTTGAACTCCGTGCCATTATCACCCTTATCTCTGATCCGTGCATCATGTACGTTCTCCAATTTTGTAAAAAATCTATCAGCATCTCCGCTGTCTCATCTTTTGTACCTAAAAGGAAAACCCATGAATATCGTGAGTAATCATCAGTGACAACTAAACAATAGTACTTTCCACCTATGCTCCTTATGTTCACCAGACCGAATAGATCCATATGAAGTAATTCATAAGGGGCATCTATGGAATTTACTGTCTTAGACTTATGAGGTTTCTTATGTTGTTTTCCCTTTTGACATGGAAGACATTTATCTCCCACATGAAACCTCTGCACTGGCACCCCTCCACTAAACCATTTTTAATAATATTGTTCATTTTTCGATAGTGGATGTGGGCCATGCGTCTGTGCTACAACAATGACTCAGCCTCAGATGCTTTTGATAGTAAACACGCCACCCCAGTAGAAGAATCCTTAGCACCCATGTCCATGACATAAGTGTCATTTCTCCTTGGCGCTCTCGTCACTATCCAGTCATCCGGTATCACCAAACCAGGTTTCAACACCAAAGCTTCAGACTTAGTAAAATGGACCGAGTGACCCTTGTCGCAGACTTGAGACACGCTCATCAGATTGTGCTTCAGCTGGTCAACATAGTTCACTTTGTCCAGTGTGATCTTCCCGTTAGTCACTTTTACTCGACCGGTAATGTGCCCTCCTTTAGCACCTGCAAAATTCACATAACCACCATCTTATATTCTCAAACTCAGTCAATAGCCTCGCATCCCCCGTCATGTGCCTGGAGCAGCCACTATCAGCATACCACAAGTTGATAATCCTCCTTAGTAGCTCTTGCACCATCCAACAAAATTAGTTAGATTGTGGGACCCAAGCCTTAATGGTCTTGGGTCTTCCAGATTCATCAACCATAGGGACATCCATCCAATATCCATCACTCATAACAGGAGTCTTGGATCTTAGACCTGTTGATGGAAATGGGTTTTGATTTCCACTAGGTCTGTGGTCCTGAGGTTTTCTAAACATGTTTGGACTTTACGACCTTTGGAAATTATGATTTTGGTTCCATGAATTTTGATGATGATAATTTCTAAAGCCATCGTTAATAAATTTCGACTACTAACATTTTGGTATCGATTTTGATATTGACCTTGACTTCTGAAATTATTTGATGGACCATTAAAGTTATTCATTCGTGGTGAACTACTTCTAGGTCTATCATATCTGCCGGATGTAGATGCAGGCTGGAATCTTTGTTGATTTCTTTGAAAACGAGGAACTTGGTGAGTTCCTTTTTCAGCCTTATCTACACCAACAGCAACACTCTGTTGCTTTGTAGCAGATATTTTTGTGAGTTAACCTCCTTCTCACCATCACTACTTTTTGCTGGTGATTTTTCTCTCTGTTTCTCACTTACATGTGCTTCACTCTTTTTGTTAGGACAGCAGCTAGCTACATGTCCTTTTTCGTGACATTTGAAGCAAGATTTTCTAGCCGAAGACTTCTTTACAGAAGCCTCTTGCTTTGATTCATCAGGCAATGATGATGATGATGATGATGCTTTGGAAGGATCTTGTTTAGTTTACTTAACTTCTGATTTTTCTTTGTTTTTGTTCTTAGCAAACTGCACATTAGACTCTTTAGTAATAATAGGGACCTCTTCATTCATGTCACTCCCTTGAACAAAATCAACCTTTTTAACAAAAAATTGTTTTTGATTTCTTAGGGTGTGTAATTTTTGTTTTCAAAACTGGTTCCCTTTTATTATCCTTCTTGGTATTCTCAAAACCTTCAACACTTCCTAATGTGGAACTACGAGGTGTAGTTGACACAAAGTCTGTAAGCTCTTCTTCATCTGGCAAGAAAGAATAGTCATGACCAAGTAATGGTGGAACTTCATTCAAACCTTTGAATCCCACACACGTCTTGTCATTACTCTTCTTCAGGCCATTCATCATGTGTTTCATGACAAAAGATGAATCTCTGAATTGATTTAATTTCTTTTCAAGCTCACAAATTTTAAGTTGTGCTTCAGACAACTCTTTGCACTTTTCAGAAACCTCTTTTGTTTTCTCACTCATCGTATCATGAGCTAAGTCAATAACTGAAGTTTTTCATTTAGCTTACAAGTTAGAATATTGATTTCTTCTTCATAACCTTTAATTTTCTTCAAGTATAGTGACTCATTTCGTTTTACGAAAAAGTTTGATTCTTTTAGGTTCGAGAGCTCATTAGCCAGACTTTGGTTTCGTTTTGTTAATGTGTCAACTTCACTTTGCAGCTCACGACTCTTCAAACAAATAGAACTACTAGAGTTAGAACATACCTCGCTTGTTGATTTGCTTAGATCAGCCATAAAAGCATCAAAATCAGCAGCTATCTTCTTCTCTGTAGCATTCTGTTCTCCATCAGCTTTCTCAGCTACCTTCTCTTGCTCTTCCTCAGCATCAGCTTTCACTTCTTCATTAGCAACTGGAGCTATCTCAGCCATGAATGCCTGTGAGGCATTATTATCACTCTCCAGATGAACACTCCAATCATAAAAGCCCTCTCTAGCAGTAGACATCAAGGCCTTTGATCCAGTGTGGTCGATGCATTTCTGTTGCTTGAACCATGACCAGGAGAATCTTGATAGGATGAATTAGAACGGGATTCAGTTTTTGGTCGTTGACATTCTCTAGCAAAATGTCCATAGTTATGACAGTTGTAATACTTCACTTTTGACTTGTCTAAACCCACACTTTTTCCAACGAACTTCCTGCCCGTTCTATTCATGAACCTCTTCACCCTTCTAGAGATCATGGCCATCTGCCATTGCAAATCCATCTCCTCTAAGTCATCAGGGTTAATCTGATCATAATCTTCATCAAACGTAGCAGGATCAGATATTTTTCCCTGAAAATAGTTCTCGTAGGAAGCAACAAAAGAAGCAAGCCATTCATCATGTGTTTCATGACAAAAGATGAATCTCTAAATTGATTTAATTTCTTTTCAAGCTCACAAATTTTAAGTTGTGCTTCAAACAACTCTTTGCACTTTTCAGAAACCTCTTTTGTTTTCTCACTCATCGTATCATGAGCTAAGTCAATAACTTAAAGTTTTTCGTTTAGCTTACAGGTTAGAATATTAATTTCTTCTTCATAACCTTTAATTTTCTTCAAGTATAATGACTCATTTCGTTTTACGAAAAAGTTTGATTCTTTTAGGTTTGAGAGCTCATTAGCCAGACTTTGGTTTTGCTTTGTTAATGTGTCAACCTCACTTTGTAGTTCACAACACTTCAAACAAACATAACTACTAGAGTTAGAACATACCTCGCCTGTTGATTTGCTTAGATCAGCCATGAAAGCATCAAAATCAGCAGCCATCTTCTTCTCAGTAGCAGTCTGTTCTCCATCAGCCTTCTCAACTACCTTCTCTTGCTCTCCCTCAACATCAGCTTTCACTTCTTCATCAGCAAAAGGAGCTATCTTAGCCATGAATGCCTGTGAGTCATTGTTATCACTCTCCAGATGAACACTCCAATCATAAGAACCCTATCTGGCAGTAGAAATCAGGGCCTTTGATCTAGTGTCGTTTGATGCATTCCTGTTGCTTGAACCATGACCAAGAAATCTTGAAAGGATGAACTAGAACGAGATTCACTTGCTCTTTGACACTCTCTAGCGAAATGTCCGTAGTTGTGACAATTGTAACACTTCACTTTCGACTTGTCAAAAGCCTACGCTCTTTCCAACGAACTTCCTGCCCGTTCTGTTCATGAACCTCTTCACCCTTCTAGAAATCATGGCCATCTGCCATTGCAAATCCATCTCCTCTAAGTCATCAGGGTTGATCTGATCATAATCTTCATCAAACGTAGCAGGATCAGATATTTTTCCCTGAATATAGTTCTCATAGGAAGTAACGAAAGAAACAAGCAATGCCAGGTGATCTTCAACACTTTTGACACTCAGAGGCATAGACTTAGAACTGTTGTTATTTGATTGTTGTCTCTTAGCCCCTGACGAGCCTCCTGAAGCAGCAACAAAACAGACTTCTCCATCAGAATTTGTCACGATATGTTCATTCTCACATGAGAGAAACACAGTTGCAGTGTCACTAGAAGCATTGTTGGAAGATGAAGGTGTAAGACCTTTATAAATCCCTGGATCTTGAACCTGATCATATCCAGTCTCCTTCTTCTTCATATTGAGCTCATAAGCTCTCAATTTCCCAACAACCTCTTCCAAGTCTTTCTTTTCATAATCAGCTTCACCTTTATCATTGAAGTATAGATATCCCACTTTGCAGGTAAAGCATCCAGCAACTTGTCGTTTATCTCCACATCTGTGTATCCCTCTATGTCATAATTGTCTATTTCTGACATCAGATGATAGTATCTCGTGATAATATCTTCAAGGGACTCATTTCTCATTCCTTTGAACACCACAAACTGTTTCTTTAACATATCAACCTTGTTCTTCTTCACATCGGTATTGCCCTCATACCTCTTCTCTAGGGCATCCCACATCTCCTTTGATGTTGTATAACGCTTGAATGTATGTTTGATGCCATCAGGTAATGACATCTTGATAGCAGCTAATGCTTTCTTCTCAGACTCATACATCCTCTTCTCAGCTTCAGACATATTCATGTAAGCAGTAACACGTTGTCTGCCCTCAAAATCATGCGTCAGGTTAGCGTACCCATCTTGAATACAGATCCACATCCTAGTGTCCTGATATTCAGTAAATGATTGAAACCTATCCTTCCAAGTAAGATAGTTTTCTACCTTCAGCATCTTTGGAGGTTTGTTTGTGGTGCCAGCCTCGTGCTCCATTCTTAAAAGCTCATTTAGATTAGACATATTCGACATTTTTACCGAACCGGCTCGTTAAAAACGTTAAAATTTGTCCGAAATGAGTGGTTACCAAATTATACTGTTAGACTTGTCTTGACGATACGATTCTAATGATGTATATTGTCCGATTATGATTTTTGGAATTTTCGTGCCTTTTTTTGTCCTAAAAATCACACGAGCCTAACCGTCTAATCGGTTTGTCAAAATTGTCTATGGATCAACTTCTATGTCCGAAAACGTTTAACTCTGGTCAGCTGGTTAAGTTTCCACCTTCTTGTGTGTAACTCGGAACAGTGTCAAATCCGGAATGGTAACTCTGATTGACAATTTGTAATGAAAATCCGGAACGGTAATCCGAATTACTAATCCAAAATGGTGATCCGGAATAGTGATCCGAGATGAAATCCGGAATGCACTGTTTTGATCCGAAATGGGATCTGGAATAGTGATCCGAGATGAAATCCGGAATGCACTATTCTGATCCGAAATGGGAATCCGGAATACAATTCTGATCCGAGTTGGAATCCAAAATGGAATCCGAAATGGCTTTTCTGATCCGAATTGCAACTTTGATGATCCAAAATGCAGATTTCTGATACGAAATTCAAGATTGGAATACTGTGCTTTTTGATCCGGAATACAAGTCTTCAATCCAGAATACTGCTGTTTATCCAAAATCACTGCAGAAAATCTAAAATACCTGCAAAAACCTTAAAACAGCCGTCAAAACCCTAATTCAACCGTCACAAACTTCAAGAACAGCCTCCAAAACGCCCAAAAACCCAACTTTTTCTGCTGTTACAATTCTGAACCGAGCAAATCAAGAGCCGAATGCCCTGATACCAATTGTAGGTCCCCCAGTCCTTATGGATCTTGACAGAATCGTCTATCTAATTTAGAGTGCGGAATCCCCTAGATCAGATATCACAGAAAGAAGAACACGATCAAGAAAGAATTCCTTCAAACAGTCTTCTATTGATTATCTAACACAAAGTGTTTATAATCAATTCAAGACTCTCTAGAAATCTCTCTAAAGCAATTCTTTCAGCACTGAACAACTAACTGAGCAACCTTAACCCTAATCACAACCTCTCTTTATATAGAGATAAGCTATGCTCATGGGCTAGGGTTTCCTACATGGACTGCTGATGGGTTTAAAGCCCAATTCGCCTACCATGCACTATTTAGTGTCTAGTTCAGCCCAATTACTTCTAATCCATTATTATAAAACTAAACCCGTTAACCATTTATCATTTTACTAATTACAAGATATCCAAAGACCAAATCTAAGGTGTTGTCACAAATATGCACCAACAGGCACCCTGAAGTTGATCTAGAAGGTCATCGATGCGAGGTAAAGGATAGCGGTTCTTGATGGTCAACTTGTTGAGCTCTCGATAGTCAATACACATTCGAAAAGTTCCATCCTTCTTCTTGACGAAAAGAACCGGCGCACCCCAAGGTGATGAGCTAGGACGTATAAATCCCTTGTCAGTTAGCTCTTGCAGATAGCTAGCTAACTCTTGCATTTCAGATGGGGCTAACCGATATGGAGATTTTGCAACTGGTGTAGCACCAGGTACAAGATCGATTCGAAATTCGATTTCTCGCACAGGAGGAGGTCCTGAAACATCGTCAGGAAAAACTTGTGGGAATTCTTTGACAATCGAAATGTCTTCGAGTTTCTTCTCATTGCCTTTCTTTTTGACGATATGGGCTAAGAATGCTATGTAATCCTTGAAGACACGATATCAATTTGAATCCCTTGGATAGGGTTTCACCAAAAATACGAAGAGTTTGACCATCGACGAGAGGAATTCGGATAAATTTTTCATAACAAACGACTTCAGCATGATGCTGACTAAGCTAGTCCATTCCACGGATGACGTCGAAACTTCCTAATTTCATAGGAATAAGATCAATTGTAAAATCATGATCATTGAGGGTAAGAGTGCAATCATGAATGATAGAGTCTAACGTAATAGGTTCACCGTATGCTACTTCCACTGTAAATGATTCGGCTAGACTAACGTGAGGTAAACCAAGAATATATTCAAACTCTAAGGACACAAAACTCTTATCCGCGCCAGTGTCAAAAGAATAGATGCATAACTACCGTTAATGAGAAACGTCCCGTTAACAACGTTGTTATCCACTCTAGCCTGGTTGGCGTTGATGTTATAAGCTCTTCCTCTAGCTGGCGGATTGGTTTGGTTGCCTTGATTCATAGGGTTAGCTTGGGCTTAAGCATTAATGATGTTCACTAAACGTGGACAGGTGTTGCGAAAATGGGTTGGATCACCGCAATTGAAACAAGCTCTGATGGGTGGTATCATAGGGTAGTTGGGTTGGTAGAAGGGTTGAGCCATTGGTTGAGCAGGTGGTAATAGTAGAGGTTGTTGGTAGGGAGCTTGGCCCACCACTTAGTTGTTTGGTTGGGCTTGAGGTTGGTTGCGGGCTGGTCTTTGAAGAGCGTGACAGGTTTGGATTGTATGACCTGCACAGCCACAACTTGTGCAGTGAAGACATGGGTTCTCGAGAGGGTGGTGATATTAACATCGGTTGCATTTTGGGTGAGGTCCTGTATACTGTTTCTTGAATGGTGCGGTAGGGGGAGCAACTTTAGTTATTGGAGCGGCGGTAATACGTTGATTGTGTTGAGTTGGCTGGTTTGTCTGAGTGACGGCAAAGTTCTTTCCATTTCACTTTCTCTTGCCAGAGAATCGAGAAGAGGATCCAGTTTGGATTAAGGTAGGGGTTTCAGCAGGTGTTTTATATTTCTTCTTCTCGTCTTTGAAATCCTCGTTCCGGATATGATTTTCAGTGAGCTCAGTAGCTAGCTCCATTGCTGCCTCCAGAGTTGCAGGCATAGTACTCATCACAGAGTCCTGAATCTTCGAAGGAAGACCCTGAATGTAGTGCTCGATTAAACGGTAAAGAGGAGTGAATAAATTGGGGACCATTTGGTTCAACTCGAGAAACCTCTTGTTGTAGGTTATATGGTCTCCCTCTTTATGTTTTAAGAAATAGAACTCATCTTCCAACTTCTTAATTTCACTTCTTGGACAAAAGCGTCTGGTCATGAGTTCTCTCAATTTTTCCCAAGTTAGGGCTACCGCGACTTCGACACCTCGTCTGCCTTTCTCAGCATTCCACCACGTGAGTGCTACCTCATACAGACGACCAGTAGCACAACGTACCTTACGGTTGTTGGGACTATCACAGCTGAGGAAGGTCTTCTCCATTTCTTTAAACCACCGAAGGAGAGCAGTGACCCCTTTAGTCCCTTTGTACTTTGGAGGGTCACATGAGTTGAAGTGCTTGTAGGTGCACTTGGTGGTGTTTGTGGGAGGGTTGGCAGCATTTTGGCCCTCTTGGTTGATTGGGTTGACAGGATTAGCGGCGAGGGCCTATTAGACTTGAATTACAATGTCGGGAATTCAGCGGCCATTTGTTGGGCTATTTGAGCAGCCATGCGCTCGCCGGATCTTTCTGATCTCCTACCTCAATGAGAGTGCCTAGAAAACATCTACAGGAAATATGTAACGAGATTATGAGTTTGACGTTTTAGTGTCATGTGTCGCATTTTAAATTAACATCCACAAAATAACTGAGAAAAATAAATTCACTACATCCATTGGATGTCTTGGGCCTTGCTTGTGTTTGGGCCCCCATATGTCCCCCATACTTGGCCTAGGTAGTCATGTGGGCCCCCATGACTACTGGGCTTTGTAGGGTTCACATTGGTTTTGGCCTGTTAACACTCGCGCTACCTAAATGAAAATCGTAAAACATGTTTGCGCGGTATAAAGTCGGAGGGTGACTAGGCGTAGACATAATGACAACTCAAAGTGGGGTTAGTTCACACGACGTTTGGTGTGGCATGCTTTGGCCTAATAGGTCCTTCGTACTCTCATCGTTAGTCCCCAGGTAGGCAAATTGGTCCGCTATATTGGATTTATACGAATGCCAATCCTAGACAGGACGTTTCGACTACCGGTACTTGTACCCTTCCAGTTACTACATGCCCATTGTAGAACTCACTTTGATGAGATTGAAAAATGAAAACATCACAAAATTTTGAGAAAAGAAACATGAAAATGTTCAAATATGTGAAAATTGAGTCATGCGTGATGCGTAAGCATGTCATGTTAACAATATGTATATCACATTGAATATCACACCAATCATACAATAATGGGAGTGCTTTCATGCATTTATGTGTGAGATAAATGTAAAACAAGTAAATATCATGAGTTTGCATGTAAACAATTAACATGTAAGCAATTAAAATCTAATCGACTATAGTATAGGCTCTAAGGGTCTAATAACCTATAGTATATCTCTATAGTCAAGAGCTCTGATACCAATCTGTCACACCCTGACCCGCAGCGGATATTGTAGTCGGGGCATGATTGGGTTTTGATCAAAGCTCATGACATTTACTATTATAAAATTTTCATATTTATTATTTCAAATTTAAACGAAATATTCCAATCAACACACAAACCATACAAACACCAAATGTTCTAAACAAGACATTCAAGTAACGATTTATTCTTCTTCTAAGGCCCAATCCTATGTGTTCCTTGCTTCAACCTGATCACCTGTATCATGTGTAAAAATAGAGATTTGGGTCAACAAAAGTTCGCGAGTGAATCCCGTTTAAACATTTGAAAGAAATGATATGTTTATTAATTTAATAAAAATGCGCATAAACCAAATATGAGCAAACGTATATGTAAACTATCCACAAACCACATAATCATCTAGCAATACACATGTGAACATGATAAACGATGTGCTGTGAGATCAAGGCTCAATCAAACGGAGCCGATCTAATTAGGCAACGCGATGCTCTACCCGTATGAAATAGGGAACTGATGGGCCTAATGTGAATGCCTGACTGAAATGAGAAAGTATAACCACAAATAACAATAAACCAAATATCACATAGCACATTAGTTCATATAATGGTAGTAGCACGAGTGTTGAATAAATGATATAAATAAAACGACACATGATACACCCCAAAACATGAATAAAAAGGGGAGGTTGTAGGAATTCACTCACAGTGGGTGCGTTCTTGATTTGTTAACGAGCGCGCATGATTTAAAGATTCCAACCGATGAGAAAACTAACCTCATCATTCACATAATAATTCGGTAAATATATTTCTTTTATTTAAAATTAGTATTTGAATTTTATTAGACTTTTTAGATAATTTTATGATATTTATTACTAATTTTTATACTTAAAAAGGACTTATTTTATTATATATTTTTATAGATTTTAGAGAAAAATAAAGAAAAAGGTTAATTAAAAAATATACCCCTTTTAAGGGTCGAATCAGTCATAGGTAGGCAGTGTGTGAGATTCGAACGTGTGACCTTCCGTTTACGTGCACGCAGCTCTACCAACTGAGCTACGTGTCTAACCCGAAATATATCTGAATTTAATTTCAACAAGAGACTTAAGTTTTTAAAAGATAACCAACTTAAAACTTAGTTAAAACTTGTTGTATCCAGAAAATTTTCATAAAAACCTTGTTAGAATACATGGAGACTTGTTAGAATCTGGTTTTTCTTAGAATTTTCTATTGTTCAGTTGGACATATTTTAGGTGAAACACTGCTGGAAAACTCACCGGAATATTCTTGTAGGGTTGACCAAATCTCTGGACTTGACTGGTTTGACTGAAAAAGCAGATATTGGAATGTTTGTCTTTTTAACCAAAATTGTGTAGACAACTGACCACTTTCGAACAAACTTAGAAACAAGTTTGTATTAGAAAAGGAAATTTTCACCAACCAGCCCTGCAAAAAGATTCCTCTCTGCGAAAAACCAAACTTCAGCGAAAAACATCCGTGCGACTAACCCATCCGCACGAAGAACAAGACTGTTCGTGCGAAAGACCAAGTCATCAACGAAGGACCTTGTTCGCACAAAGCACAGGTTGCTCGCACGAAAGACTGCTGCTAGTGCGAACAACCTGGTTTGTACGAAAGAGAGTGGCTCGTACGAAAGAGAGTGGCTCGTACGAACCATTGATTCGTACGAAGAAACCACATTCTTTGATTGTTTTTCGTGTTTCAGTTTTTCAAATCTTTGTGGTTTTTAAAATTGTGAACGTTAAAAGGAGACTGTTATTTACAAAAATTAATCTTTAAACCTTTTAATTTTCATAAACAAGAATGAAATGGGTACAAATCCTTGGGATTGGGGGTGCAGTTCAAGTACAAGTCAAGATTCATCATAATCTAGCTCCACAACCTCATGGGTAAAATCTTTAATACCTCCACAAACAATTCCCGCTGGTCAATGGGCTTTCGTTACAAATCAAATCAAAGCGTTCAAACTCTTCTCCTTAGTGAAAGTGAAACTGTAAGTAACAACCGTCCACCGAAGTTAAATCATATGAATGATTATCCTTCATGGAAAAGTTGTTTTCATACGTATTTTCTTGGTCAGAATACCGAGTTGTGGACATGTTTTACTTATCCATACAAAGAATCTCTCAAAGAAGTTGTATCAAATTCAGCCTCTTTAGCCGAATTGGATGAGAATGATAAAAGAGCCTATGATCTAGAAAAGAAGGCCTTTGCCATTCTTACGCAAGCTCTTCACAAAGATATTTATCATCAATTTATGTATTGTACAACTACGAAGAGCTTGTGGGATTCGTTAAAAACAAGAGGAGAAGGAAATGCAGCAACAAGAAAAATTAGACATGATCTTTTAAAGAAAGAGTTTAAAGGGTTTCTGTTTATTGAAAGTGAAACACTAAATGATATGACAACTCGTTTCTATCATTTGCTTAGTGAGATGTACTCATACAAGGTTATTGCATCACAACAGGAGATTGTTATGCACTTTGCTGATGCCTTACCACCTAAGTGGAGTCAATTTATTGAATTGCTAAAACATACAGGTGTGATGGATGTGATCAGCATTAACGAATTTGTTCAAAAACTTGAAAACAAAAATGAAGAAGAAATTCGCAAAGGAAAACGATTTCCATATGTTGGAGGCATTAACCCAGGTATATGTACAATTCAACAACCAAAACAAACAACATTCATGTCAAATTCAAATCCTTTTATGCCGCAGTTAAAATAGATCAGTCTGTTGGTTCAAGTGCTCAAGTTTATGAACAAGTTTTGATCCAAAAGCCTTTCTTCCTCTACCTCAAGATATTAGTTCAACTCCTCAAGCTTATGAACAAGCATTGATCAAAAAGCTTATTCCTCAACCACAAGTTGTTACACCACAAGTTTCAACAACAAGCTTTCTATGGTAAAAACTTTCAACCCTCAAATTCCAACACTGTCAGACTCGATACATCAAACCTTTCTAAGGTAAGTGTGGAAGTTGCACGGGAACACATGGAGCTTCTTAACACTTTGGTGAGCTCCTACTGCGGATTAGTAGCTGGACAAATTGGTAATATCAAATTAACCAGTGAAGACTATGCACAAATCGATAAGGAGGAGATGGAGTTAATTGATATCAAATTGGCATTTGCAAGTGCAGTGAGAAGGACAAAAGATTTTATGGAGAAAACAGGAAGAACGAATCTGGAAAGCAGCAAGGATACTCCATACGGTTTTGACAAAAGGAAAGTTACTTGTTTCAATTGTAGAGAAAGGGAGCATTTTAAAAGAGAATGCATGAAGCCCCCACAGCAAGGGAATCAATATCCTTTCAACAGAAATCAAGTTACTAACAACGAAAGAGCAATGGTTCCTGCAAAAAATTCCAACCGAGCGTTAGTAGTTCAAGCAGATGAGGGTTGTGATTGGTCTGTTCAATTAGGAAACAATGGTGGAGGAGGAACTGCATACTATGCTGAAATTACAAAAAATAATAACAAAGGAGAATCATCCAGAAATGATGACAGTTCATGGGATAGCAGCAGTTCAGATGAAGTAGAATCGAATTCGAGTGAAGAACAATATGAAGATGTTAATGCTGAAGTAGATGAAGTGATCACTGAAACTGAATCGACAGATAGCAGCAAAGAAGATTTGGATCATGAAACCGAAGGACCATCTGATGAGTTTTTCAAGCATCTCTCATCAATGGGATCTTCTACTCTTCGTGCAGCATTCATGACCCGTTTGGATTGCCAATCTAGCCAGGTAAGTTTTCATAAACCTATTGTGTCTAAGTGTTTTGAATGTATAGTTTTTAAAGGTAAATACTTAGAACTTGAAGGTAAATTTGATCTCACAAAGAAGCATCATCAGAGTTTGATTGTAGATCTGACAAAGTGCACTGAGGCAAACACAACTCTTAGGAAAAACGAAAAAGAATTTAAAAAACAATTGAAACTTTAAAGAAAGATGTTTCTGAATTAACCAAGAATGTTTTGAGAAAACAAACATCTATTAACAATTATATTAACATGCTTGAAGAAACGAAAAAGGAGCTAGCCTGTGCAAAGTGTGAACATGATGCAATCAAACTCAAGTTGGACAGTTACTCTAACTCAAGATATGTTTTGATCATATCATCGATGTTCAAAAGAAGAAAGGTGATGTGAAATGCATAGGTTATCAGGCTTATCCCCCTCCGTTGAGGCACAATTACACCAAAATGCCAGATGATGAAGTTATGCCACAATTTGAATCCACCGTTCCATTGGATCTAGATGAATTTACAGCTAGTCTAGGGTTCACTGAGGGCACATCTTCAAGTCAAGGTCAATCGGATGACATCAATGACTCAAAATCTAGGGATGATCAAAATCCTCCCATTATTGAGGATTTTAATAGTTCGGATGATGAGATGGATGAGGACATACCTAAGCAGTCAGATACGATAACAAAAGAGGAAATTGTAACTCACAAAAATCACATTCTCTGTGATCCTCCAGTGAAACCGTTTGTGACTGCCAAAGTCAAGCTGGCTGAAGCTGATGTTGAAACATTGAAAGCATGAACTTGCTTTATATGTTGATTGGTTCCGACAAAGTTTACTCAAACAAAGATTTTCCCATCAAAAATGTCAATCAATCCTTGATTGATAAAGTTCTTGAAGATTCTACTAGTAAGTTTTTGGGTAATTCGAGCCCAAGAGTTGTAGTAACTCAGTGTGTTCCTCTCCTTAAAAACCGAAATTAGAAAGAAATACGAAAATCAAAAATTGAAACTTCAAAACAATCAACGAAAGCAAACTCACGCTAACCAAGGAAATGGAAAAAGCAAATAGAGCCAACACAAGAAGAAAATTCAAAATGTGAACTTCGTGAGATCCCAAGGGACTGATAAATTGAATCTTTTGAAAACAAATCCAACACGGATTTTGTTAAACAAAATAAAATTTTAAAGAGAAACAGTCAGAAAACTACACACAACACACAAATTGTTGTGATGTAGGACCAAATACCTCAAGATCACGACGTTCATCATCAGGCTACCACATTTACAATACTCCGAGGTTTGTTGAATGGAGATCATGCTTTGAGTGTGGTAAGTATGGGCACATTGTTAAAAACTTTCCATATCTCACTAAGGGAAAAGCAAAAATTGATGCGCCCCATGGTAAACGTTACCATACAAAATTTGTTTCGCCAAAATAGGACCCTCGTCTTGTTAAAAAATGAGAAATGAAACAAAGAAAGAAACAACAAAAGGATGTTGAAAAAGCTTTAAAGCCGGAGGTTGTCCAAACACAATCAAGTGATAAATTGAGAAACAAAAACAGATTTGGAAACCAAAATCGCTAATTATTTCAGGGGGAGCACAATCCGTTCCAAATAATCGGAAAAATGAAGTTCCAATTCTCGATGATGTCGGACGACCCAAGTCAATGAAGGCTTGGGTCCCCATCTCCAAATAATCTTTACTGAGTGTGCAGGATGTTCCAGGAGGAACTATTAATAATCATAGAATCGTTACTAGTGGAGCATCCAGGCACCAATTCGGCAACATGCGGCTCCAAAACATTGTTATATTCAGGAGTTGTTGCCTTTGTTGGAGAAAAAGGGAAGACAATGTCCAATGAGTGAAGAAAGATTGGTGAATGAAGTTGATAACTTCGACAAGATGAAAAATAACCAACAATGTGTTTGTTTAAGGTTTGGATCGGATCCACAGGATAGATTCAATCGAAATGTACGTGCCTGCAGCATGTCAGAAGATTATCAAAAATTCATGTCTTATGTCTTCCACAAGAAGTTCAAAGCTTTCAAGATGATCGTGCAGTGTACATTTCTCCGCGGGTGTGATTGAAGAAAATGTGTTTGGTTGAACAAACCAACCAGGTGTGCGGATGTCTTGGCATGGTTTGAACAACCGCACACTACTTCTCAAGGAGAAAAACGAAGACCTTTGTTGGAACAAAAACATGTGGACAACATCATGTATGGACCGACCAAAGATGATGTGTACAAGCTTCTCCACATGCTTTCTTACTTTTTACTATTCAGACCCAGAGGTTTATAATCTTGTTGCTGTAAAGATATTTCTCAGTTATATGAAGTAGCTGCAAAATCTACCTTGAAATCCACACCAGATGGATATCAGTGGGAGAGCACACGGTTTCCTGGAAATTCATGGAGAAACTGCAGGACTACGGTTCTAAATTTCTAATCTCTCCTATCTCTGTCGATATTTAAGCTGCTTTACAATTTTCTAAAATTTCGTACAACACTCTATACCAAACACATTGATCTCGAATATCACCTCATACGTGATTGTTTCAATATGAAACTCATCAATGTTGTTTTGATCCACACCAATTACCAACATGCCAACTCATTTTTCCAAAATTTCGATAAATCATTTGTATTCAATTATTTTTGGTAAATGGCATCGAGGTAAAACATGAGTTAATCCACATTGGAAAATCGTTTTTGTGAATATTTTTCTTAAGGACAATCCAAAAAGATGTATTTAAAGGATTAAATTTACTTTTTTGCATTGTAGGGGGAGTAAATTCCAATCTGAAAAATTCAAAAACATGAGAAAAACAAAAATGAGTTTCCTGGCAAGAGAAAGAGAAAATGATAGTAAATTAGTGGTCTGTCAAAACCTCTTTAAACTTAAAATAAAAACGATAAGTAGCTCTATATTCAGTATATCGGTAGGCTCACAATCGTTTTAAAGTGTGCACATGGTGATATAAACATAATCGACTGAAGACCAGGTGGGAACCATTCATTGGCATATGGTCTTGTTACCGAAATTTCGCTTGATAGTATGTCGAGGTTTCGAGATATGCGGTCTTTATGCTTGCTTATCATCTGGGTATCATGGTTGAGTATTTTACCGAAAAATAACGGTGACGCAAGTCTAGAACTTTCATGATACCATACATACGTGTAAATACTGCATACGACCATCAATAAGTGATGAAAATATCACATCCACCCAATAATAAGTGATAATATATCACAACTTTATGCGGGAGCCAAGTTCGTCTCTTTGTCGGTACGATGGTACTAACTTATTCACGGACTTACTCATGTGCCCTGCATGCATCTGAAAATCAAGTTCCTCATCAATAAGTGATCTAATCACATAGGGCTTGTTTTTAATCAAAATAAGTGAGTATCTCACATCATATACGTCAAAACAGATGATAAGCAGTATACTCTCCGGTAAGTTTTTTCTTGTGCATGTCTTGATACGGGAATTTATCGTGAGTGGATGAACACCGGTCGGTAAGTATAACTCATACATTAACCATATCTCCTAACCGCGAGTACATTTGATAAGTTGAGCTTATGTGGACAACAATACCGATAATTGTTATAGGATACTTATATAAATACTAATTAATCAAACAACAAGTGTGTTTAGACATGACTGTATACTAATATGATTCTCTTACCCTCGAAATTCGCAAAAAGAATGTCTGTAAATATTTACTTGTTTGATTGCTTTCCGTCTTTACATTTAAAAATTAAAAAATTGACAAAACAATTCGAGGTGAGTTTTAATATAAATTTTATAAAAGCCAAAAATATTTTGCTTCTAGTTTATTTTTGATTGACCAATGCTGGAACTCGAGTCTATCCTATCTAAAATCCTGATTGTAATCCAGAAAACAATTGCATCTTCATAAATGGTCGAAGTTGACGAACTTTTAAGTTTAATGGATTAAAATTGAACAACCATAAAACTTTTAAAGTATTGTCAGTTAGTAGTTGAATAAGAATTGGTCTCATGTGTGTCATATGCTAATTATGCCTAAAATCAATCCGTCATGAAATTTTCAAATAAATATCTTCTAAGGTTGATTAAATCCCTATGGTTGTTCTCATTACGTGTTTAGCTTTGTTGTGTGTGCAGATGTAATATTCAAGCAAACTAAAGGCAAAGAGGACGAGTTTGGAGAAAACAAGTTACGGGAGTAAAGACACAACATGAATGCAAGCCGAGAATCAAGAAGATCAACTCATAGGTGATCACTTATCAAGACCACAAGATATATTCAAGAGGAGTTTGCTGATGCACCTCCTGACTGTGACGCGTGAAGACATCTGAAGATCTGAAGAGTATGAAGAACGAACCATCACGAGCATCCAAGGGGGAGTTTGTTGATGCATATTTTTGTGGATGCGACTCAGTTCGGTTTGGTTCGATTCAGTTCAGTACTCACGCTGGAAACACATAGCCCGAAGCAGGCCATTAGAAATGAAGACCGAAGATCAAGCAACAACCATAGAGGGAGTTTGTTGATACACTTTTGTGTCTGTCGCTTGTTCTTAGTTACGTCAGTAAATTGTACGGTCTTTGTTTGTTGTGTCTGTAAAGTTTGTTCATGTTGACCAAATAAAGATATTCCTCCTGTCTTGATTTGGTACGACGTTTAGTTAGTTCGTGCAAGTGAAAGATGCTCCGTACGAGCAAGCACTTGCTCGTACGAGCCATTACATGCTCGTACGAGTCATTGGCATTGCTTGTACGAGTGACTGTGTGATGGATAGGGTGGAAACCGAGTGATAATGATCATAACTTGTGTGTTTTAGTTAGTTCTTGGGCAATTATGTGCGTTGAATGAGATAACTACGAGAATTGGTTGTTTTGCAGGTTAACTGGTTAATTCTGGCATTTTAAGGAAGCTAGAGATGATGTAGAATACCCGAGATGCAGTTACGCAGTGGAAAGTACCAATAGTAGTCGTTCGGGCCAAGAACTAATGTGGAAACACGAGAAAATGGGTAAAAAGAGAAGTCGAGGGGTCTACCGGTAATTGAGTGAAAAATGTGACAAAGATGCCCAGCTGATGAAGATCTCGCCGTAGCCTACAGTTTGTTAACCGTAATCTACGGTTAGGTTACAAAAGAAAAGAAAATGCAGCAAGTCTTGACCGTAGGTTACGGTCAAGGGACGTAACGTCAGGTAGCTTATGGTCACCTTTAGTAGATATGATCAGAACCATGCAAGCATAGCTTACGGTCGAGAGACTTTAGCTTATGGTCTTGTGGAAAAATTTTTGCTTGGTTAGTTGTGGCTGTATAAGTGGGTTGATTAGGTCATTTTTTGGGGATATTAGAGAGTACGGTCGAATACCAAGATCTAGGGCTTCAAAGTTTGCAACTTTTCCACCTTCAACCATCATAATCCAACGTCAATTCAACGTCGTGTTCAAGAATTCAGCACATTACCCAATGTTTGAAGCGTATACACGAACAATGAGCGGCTAGTTTCTTGTTATGGTTCCTCCGAATGGAGGAGTGATGTAAGTTAGATATTTAATGTGTTTTGAGAACCATTTGGATTCAGTGATCTAAGCATTCGATGCTTTTCACTACGTGTGTGATTATTTCCATTGTAACTATTTACATTTTGTTTAATCTTGATTTGCAACCATTCAATTCCGAGAGTTCTTGAAATTGGGATCTATTTGGCTAAGAATTAGGGTTGGTAATTGTAAATGATGCTTATGTGATAACCTTTCATTATTCATTAGTCGGAGTACTTAGTCACTTAACATCACAATTGGTAATTCAATCAACGTTTAGTTTTCAATGGTTAGACAAAACATATTATCATAATCTGCTTATCATCTTGAAGTTCGGAGGAATCATCGTTCTCTTTATTGATATAAAAACCAAATTATTGTGTTTATTTCAGTCATCAGTAATCTTTAATTTTAAGTTTAGTATTTACCGCATTCATTATTTAGACTTTGTTAATATAACACTTTCCACAATACTCCTCTGGTTCGATACCTGACTTATCGTATCTACGTAGTTTATTTCGGTTTTTGATTGCCAATAACGGCAGTCATCAAAATGGCGCCGTTGCCGGGGAGGCGTGTGCAAAGTGTTGATTAGTTATTTCATTTTCGTTTGTTTCATTCAGAATTACGCGATATCTCTTTTGTTTGTGTAGTGTAGGTGATCAATTCGTGTATGCATCATACTCGGCATTCTGGGCAGTCTTCACCACTAGTGTTTGACCCAGAGATAGAAAGAACAACACGACATACTCGAGTATTGCATCATGAAAATCGGATTGCACAACCTACAAACACCAAACAACACATTCAATGGAGAGTTCAAGTAACTTCGAGAATCAACCCGTCACCCTACCTCCGAAAAATCAATTCTCACCAACACCTACTCATCCTGCACCTAATACAACTATCCACCTCCACCACCATTATATACTCAATCGCAACCACAAATGTTCCCCGATACCACCACCACCATTTCCTAATCTCAGCGATCCTCCACCCTTTCCCAATCAACACTATCCCTAACCCTCTAATGTTCCATAATCCTCACCATATGTGAGGATTGTCACTGATGATACTGTGATCCCGCCTATGCAGACAGGGCCGTCTAACCCTGCTCCTGCCACTGAAACTCAGCCACCGGTCCAACAAACGTATTATCCATCTTCACATCAACAAGAACAGCACTCTGCAAGGAATTCAGCATTTGAACAACGGACTAGTGTAGTGGACTCAAGCGATGGTTTTGAAGCGTCTGATGAATCTGGGGGAAATCAAATGATCGGATTGGGAATACATGACAACTATGATACGGGGTTTAGAGCGGGAGATAGGGTTAATTATGGAAATTCGGGGTTTCCTACATCAGTGAATGCTCCCATGCCAGTTAATCAGCAACCAGTTAAAAGCCGGCCAATTAATGTGCCAATTCCACAACACCATAAAAAGGGCCGATTCCTAATGTACCGCAGCAATTTCCAGCACCGCAGCCTCAAGATCCACATCGATTACCTCCTAGAAATACGCCTCCACAGATTAATCAATTTGAAGGCATCCCAAGAAGGTTCGAACGGGAGCCGGTAAGGGGTGTCGAGAGCCACTTCAAACCGGCTATCGCCAATAACCCGTCACCGGTGGTTATTCCTTGATTACGAGGTCGGTCATTTGAGGTCAGGGCACAATCAATTTAAAGCCTTCCAAAGTATCATGGATTGGTTACTGAATAACCATATTTGCATATAGCAACATACGATGCCCGATGCAACACCATTGGCGGTCAAGGATTCACACCAGATGACGTGAAATTGGTACTCTTCCAGTTTACACTCGAAGATAAGGCGCAACAATGGTTTCATTCGCTACCATCGGATTCCATTTTTACATGGCACGATATGAAACAATTGTTTCTCGATGAGTTCTATACACCACTGTGGACAAACAACGCTCGAAAGGATATTCGGAATTTCTGACAGCAACCAGGGGAACTATTCATGAAGCTTTAATCGGTTTCAAAATGATGTTAAAGAATTGTCCACATCATGGGATTCCACTGTGGGAGTTGCTGAATGCATTTCATGTAGGCTTATCGGATGAGGACGCACGAGATCTTAGTTCCACCTCAAATGGAACATTTGGCACAAATTATGAGCAAGTTGATTAGGAGTACTTTGAAAGGAATGCGAGAAATTCGAAACGCAAAGCCCAATCTTCAAGAAGTGCTCGGCATTCGGTTTTAAAGGCGATCAATAATGCATCGGATGTTAGTGGCCAAATGCCGTTCTGTGGGCATTGTGGGGATTTGGGGCACATTGCTGATCAGTGTCCTAGTATTGGTTCGGGTGTCACAGATGTTAATTACATTCAAGGAAATGGAGGGGGCGGTAGAAATTTTAATATGAACTCAAATACATATCATCCAGGCCTTAGAAATCCTCCGAATTTCAGTTATGGGAATGCTAATAATCAAACCAATCCGGGATTTCAAGGTAATAATAATCAGTCTGGGGGCAGAGAAACTTTAACAACCTCGATTCCAGCAGAACTTTCAAGGAGGGTATCACCCGAATCAAGGCGGAACAACTGGATCTTCTAACCATAGTGCAGGTAACGATACATGGAGATGTTAAAGTCCATTCACAAGATTTGCAGAAACGCAATCAGTTGGATGAAGTGCGGGCTCAGAAGGATGAGGTGCGTGACAAGGCCATCCAATTGTTAACAACGCAGATGGGCCAACTTGCTAATGAGCTGAGGAGTTGAAGCAAAGCAATGGGCGATTACCAAGTGATACAACAACGAATCCAGCTCATCAGAAAAAGGGAAATCAAATCCATCAGGGAAGTACTCTCTGAAGTGGTAAGACCTATAACAAAGTTCCCACGCCACCACAATTTGTGGAATTGTGGTGGAGGACTTAGGTGAGGATGGGGTGAGTGACGACGAAACGGAACCGAAGGTGGTTAACATGAATGTAAACGCTAATAATAATAATATAATAACACGAATTACAAATGCTGAATCGACCGGAGGGGAACAACTTTCACCTCCCTTTCCCGATGCCTTGAGAAATCCGGGTAATAAAGGCATCATCAACAAAGGGGAGCCGCAATCGAAGAAATTTGGGAAGTTTTTAAGCAAGTTAAAATCAACCTACCTTTGATTGGTGCCATTAAACAGGTTCCGGCATATGCCAAATATTTAAAAGACATGTGCACTCAAAAACGGCAACACAAAGTTCCTAAACAAATTGATTTAACAGGAAGGGTGAGTGCTGTGTTGAATGGTGTGCTTCCACCTAAGCTGCAAGATCCTGGAACGCCGTTAATTCCTATTCAAGTGGGCGATTTTAAAATGAACCAGGTGTTGCTGGATCTGGGAGCTAGTGTGAGCATTATCCCGGGAAGCTTGTATGACCAATATGACTTTGGTCCACTTCGTCGAGCCGATACAACTGTTGTACTGGCAGATTTAACCCTAAGCTTCCTCGGGGGATTGTTCGAGACGTCATTGTTAAGGTGGAAGAGTTCTATTTTCCAGTAGATTTGTTGGTGCTTGATTATGTCTCATCAGACCAAATCAATCAACCAAATGTTATTTTGGGTCGACCTTTCTTAGCCATGGCACGTGCATTAATCGACTGCCGAACTGGCACTGTCGATATGACGTTTGGCAATAGGAAGGTCAGATTAAATGTGTTTTCTACTGTTTCTGACATGTTTCCCAGTGATGAGTGTTTCTCGGCAGATATCATTGATGGATGCTCTCTTCACTTAGAAGAGAAAATATCCGAGTTATGTTTGTTGTGTGATAGGGCAGAACAGAATCATATGCATGATTTAGAAGAGGAGGTGTAGAGTTTAGAGGTAGCAACAATGCAAGAAAGACGGCCTCCATGGACTCATAAAGTGGAGAGCCTTACGGCCGAGATCTTTCGGGATTGAAGTCATCCTTGATCAGTCCGCCAAAGGTTGAACTTAAAGAGTTACCACAGCACCTCAAATACGCATTCTTGGGAGAGGATCTGACTCTTCCCGTCATCATTGCTGCGAATTAGCAAAAGAACAAGAGGAAGCATTGCTGAAGGTGTTCGACACATAAAGCGGCAATTGGTTGGACTATCGCCGATCTCAAAGGTATAAGCCCTTTTATTGTAATGCATAAGATTACAACCGATGCAGATGCAAAGCCTGCACGGGATACGCAGCGACGTTTGAGTCTTAACATGCGGGAGGTGGTAAAGAAGGAAGTTATTAATGGTTAGATGCCGGAATCATTTACCCGATCTCCGACAGTGCGTGGGTAAGTCCGACCCAAGCGGAACCAAAGAAAGCAGGGATCCAAATTGTTAACGGCGACAACGGTGAGCAAATCGCCACTCAGCCGGTAACCAGGTGGCGTGTGTGCATTGATTATAGAAAACCTAACGCAGCCATATCGAAGGATCATTTTCCTTTGCCTTTCATTGATCAGATTGTTGAAAAATTATCAGGTCAGAAATTTTACTGCTTTTTAGATGATTATTCATGGTACAATCAAATTGCCATTCATCCCGATCACAAAGAAAATACCACATTTGTAGGTCCCCTAGTCCTTATGGATCTTGACAGAATCGTCTATCTAATCTAGAGTGCGGAATCCCCTAAATCAGATTTCACAGAAAACACGAACACGAACAAGAACACAATTCCTTTAAACTGTCTTCTATTGATTATCAAAAACAATTGTTTTACAATCAATTAAGACTCTTCTCTCAATCTCTCTGAAGTAATTCTTTCAGCACTGAACAACTAACTGAGCAACCTTAACCCTAATCACAACCTTCCTATATATAGAGATAGATTATGCTCATGGGCTAGGGTTTCCTACATGGACTGCTAATGGGTTTAAGGCCCAATTCGCCTACCATGCCCTATTTTATGTCTAGTTTAGCCCAATTACTTCTAATTAACTATTACAAAACTAAACCCGCTAACCGTTTATCATTTTACTAATTACAAGATATCCAAAGACCAAATCTAAGCTGTTGTCACAAATATGCACCAACAAAATCCCCCTTGACAATAGCTTCATAAAATAACTTAGTCTTCCGTCTTCTTGCAATCTTCAATATCTTTGAAAAACGTTGGTCTTTGGATAGCTTCAGCTTTAACAAGCTTCTGTCAGCAACAGACTCCCCCTAAGCTGATGTATCCAATCACCAAATCTTCTAAATCGTTAGAGTAAACTCCAGGTTTAGTCCTTGCATAGCAATCTTCCAAAACTCTTCAACTTTGTCCGCAATGTAGAAAGGAGGTTCTGCCATGCATCCAAGTAAAACTCCTCTTCACCAAACTTCTCAGCAACACACTGCTACAATCTGTATACTATGAAAAAGACATCTCCATAAACCATAAGAATTTTTCAACACAAGTTAAACAAATTAATATTATTCAAGAGATAGTAAAACTGTATCACAGATTAAGCATTTTCAACTCACACCATGTACTCAAAATTTTAAGCACACATAACCTGCAAGATTGTAAAAATTTTGAACTCAGCTTCTAACACCGTCTCCCCCTATCGGTAACAACTCCTCCATGAACAACCAATATCCCTACATTAAAAAGATACAAAAAATGAAATATTTTTGGATTTTTATATTTTCTGAAGGCAAATAAATAAAGAAATAATAAACACTCTGTTTTTGTGAGTATCACCGGTAAGAAAATCATATCAGCAACATCAAACTATTTTCACACTATCTGACTATTTTCTATGCAATATTCATGCATAGCAATTCAAGACGATTAGTAGTATTGTTTGTCCACTTAAACAAAATACATGAACATTTCAAGTATCATTTCCTTGTGATATGTTTAGATATTTTATACTTGATATACTAGTGTGTCCACTTCAGGACATACCCCCACGATCAAGGTATGCACAAAAATTCATTGTAGTAGGTGAGTATACCGAAATCCATCCTTTTTGATTTACAACGTTAGATAATTGGTGATTAGGTCAGTACTTCCGTACAGCAAGAGACCAAAATATCCAATGAGGGTTAGGACAAATACCAAATTTTGGGCTGATAAATGTAATTTGCACTTATGAATGACTCTCTAGGAGAGCTTCTTCAATTTTTGGGATTTGGCATTTTTTGCTCTTTTAAGATATCCCGGTTGTGCCTAGGTCAGCATATATCTGGACGCAGCAGAAGGACAAGTTATAAAACCATACGCCACTGATATGTTACCCACTCATACCCAGTTTAGTATATTTGTATCACAAAGGTAAGTTGATTATTTCATGCCTTTTGCCTATCGGTACATCATATGATGAAGCTGCTATCACACTTAAGCAATTTTAATTTTAATTTCAGTGTGACAGTCTAAGTTACTGATGTACTATCATTTCTTCTTTTTCACACAGTGACAAACTCATTATTGATTTTCTAATTTTTTTTGTTTTTATGTATTTGATTTTTGAAAAACAGTAAATTATTTACGAACTATTTTTATGGAAAACCGGTTATTCAGGATTCCTCATCCCGTTGAGTTCGACTAAATGTTCAAAGCGAGCCCTGTCAAATGCTTTTGTGTAAATATCTCCCAGGTTATCTAGAGTGTCGACTCGATGCAGTTCAATTAATTTCTTTTCAGCACAATCCCACATAAAATGATGACGAATGTCAATATGTTTTGTGCGACTGTGTTTTACAGGATTGTTGGTGATTGATATAGTGGTATTATTGTCTATCATAATAGGAGTACGAGTAAAATTCAAGCCGTAATCCCGCATCTGCTGTTGGATCCAGAGAACCTGAGAGCAACAACTACCCGCAGCAATATATTCAGCTTCACACGTGGAGGTTGACACGCAAGACTGCTTCTTGCATTGCCATGAGACAAGCCTCCCTCCTAAGAACTGATAACCACCTGTGGTAGACTTCCTTGTAGATTTGCATCCTCCAAAGTCCGAATCGGTAAAAGCAACAAACTTCAAATCACTAGCAGCTGGATACCATAACCCAAGTTTAGGGTTCCCCTTCAAGTAACGAAGAATCCGCTTCACCGCTTTCATGTGGGACTCCTTTGGATTCGCTTGATATCTGGCACAAAGACACACTGCGAACATGATGTCGGGTGTTGAAGCAGTCAAGTACATCAGAGAACCAATCATTGCCCTCTATTGAGTTGGATCAACATCCTCCACACTCTCATGATCTGGACCAAGATTGTGATTCTCACAGATAGGTGTATTGAAAGTAGAACAATCCTCCATTTTGAAACGAGACAAAATGTCATACACATACTTTGTCTGATGTATAAACATCCTATCCTTCTTCTGTTCAACTTGTAAACCCAAAAAGTAGGATAATTCACCCATCGCACTCATCTCAAACTTGCTCTTCATTACCTCTTCGAAATCATGACACATGTTCTCATCAATGACCCAAAAATGATGTCATCTACGTATACATGTACCAGCAGAAAGTCTTCCTTCTTCCTTTTGATGAAAAGTGTACTGTCAATCTGACCTCTTTTGAAACCATGTTTTAGCAAATGTGCTGACAGTGTCTCATACCATGCCCTTGGTGCCTGATGCAATCCATACAATGCCTTATCAAGTCGATAGACTCGATCTGGATAGTCTGGATCAGTAAACCCGTCTGGCTGTGAGACATACACCACTTCTTGGACTTTCCCATAAAGAAATGCACTCTTCACGTCAAGTTGGTAAACTTTGAAGCCCTTGAATGAAGCAAAAGCTAGGAACAACCGAATTGCTTCCCACCTTGCTACTGGTGCAAACACTTCATTGTAATCAATCCCCTCTTGTTGATTGAACCCTTTTACCACCAACCGATCCTTATTTCTTATCACGATCCCTCAATCGTCTTTCTTGCACTTAAACACCCACTTAGTGCCTATTTCTTTTTCTCCTTCAGGTAGATCAACTAGCTCCCAAACCTTCAATTTGTTGAACTGAGCTAGTTCTTCTTGCATAGCTTCAACCCAGCGATTGTCTTTTAGAGCCATGTGAACATTCTTTGGCACCTCTTGGGCAATAAAGCAGCTATACAAACATTCATTAATCATCCCAGTCTTCTGAATCGAAGTAAACAAACAAGAACCTTCGAGCACACCTCTTCTTGTCTGAACACCTACAGCAGCATCACCGATGATGTTTTCAACTGGATGATCTCTGTGTACTCGTGTGGTAGCAATGGTGTCAACAACCAGATTATCTCCCAGATTAGATCCAACCTCCCTGAATATTAGCAAATGGATTAGTGAAGTCCTCCCCTGAATAGGTTCAGACTCGCTATCACTGAAGTCCTCTGGAGCTGCACTGGAAGAAGTTTCTGGTGCATCTGTCATCGATATACTCGATCTAGGCATGAAGTCACACTCTCCATCTTCACCGATCACAGTATGGTTCACTTGAGACTCATCTGCATTAGAAAAATCAGGAATATTAAATGATTTAAAAACACTGTCACAATCATATAATATAGGAGGACCACTCGTTGATTGTTGAGGTGTATAACTAGTGATTTCCATATTGAACACCACCTCAATTTTACCAGTTTTTAAATTAAAAACCCTTTTATTCGGTGTTCCAGGCATATAGCCTAGAAAGTAACCCTCATCAGCTACCTCACCGAATTTTTGCTTATCTTTGTTTCGCACAATGGTGCAGGGTAATCCAAAAGGTTCAAAGCCTTTTAAGTTTGGTTTTCGGTTAAACAATAGTTCGTGACACGTTTTGTTAAACCATTTAACTGTCAAGACTTTGTTCAGGACATAATAAGCTGTGTTCACAGCTTCTCCCCAGAAAAGAACTCGAAGCTTTGAATCAGATAGCATAGTCCTTGCAGCTTCAATCAACGTCCTGTTTTTCCGCTCAGCGACTCCATTCTATTGAGGTGTATTGTCACACCCCGACCCACAGCGGAATAAGAGTCGGGGCATAATTGGGTTATCACCAAAGCTCATGATGTTTACTAATATGTTTCATATTTATTAAATTCAAATTACATCTCAAAGTTTCAAGTCAAATTCATACAATACAAGGAAAGGAAAAATTAACTAAAACAATCCGAAATCTAAACTGGTTTATTCTTCTAGGACGCCCTATATGTTTCTTGCTTCAACTTGATCACCTGTATCATGTGTAAAAATGGGGAATTTTGGGTCAACAAAAGTTGGCGAGTGAACCTTGTTAAAAACATTTGTTATTGATTCCTTGTTGTAATTAATAGGGAAAAATTGTGCAATAATCATATATGAACAAACGTATGTAAACAAACAAACACAAACACCTTGCATGAGTATATGATATGAATGACAATGTATATGTTGGCAACGTCTCGTTCACGCTCATAGGTAATGGGGAACGGCTCACGCTCATAGGTAATGGGGAGCAGACGGCCTATGATGAAATGTATGTGCGATCAAGGCTCAATCAAACGGAGCCGATCGTATGTTGGCAACGCCTCGTTCACGCTCATAGGTAATGGGGAACGGCTCACGCTCATAGGTAATGGGGAGCGGCGGCCTATGATAATGTATGTACTGAAAATGATAACTTTAATCTAAACATTAACCACACAAACAAAAGATATATATTGGCAACACATTTGATCATGAATATGATGGATGCACAAGTGTTTAATTTAAATAAATAATAGCGACACATGATACACCCCAAAATGTGATTGAAACGGGGAATTGGTAGAGATTCACTCACATTGGGTGCGTTCGGTTGAGGATGTTGAATGCGCACGAGTTTAGAGGATTGATCGACGACGAATAACTAACCTAATTAATAACGAAAAGGTACGGTTAAATAAGTAGATTTTTATTAATAATTTTAACAGGATTTTTGGATGTATTTTTGTGAGTTTAAGGCTATTTTCTAACTTTAAAAACGTTATTTTTAAGTATTTTTAATTGATTTTTAAATTAAATTAAATAAATAAAAATAATAAAAAAAAATGTTGACTTTTGAGCATTGACCAGGACTGTTGACCGTTGACCGGTTCAGTTGTGAATATTATTGCACTGAGTGAGACTCGAACCCGTGACCTCCCGTACGCGTGCACGCAGCTCTACCAACTGAGCTACGTGTCTAACCCGAAATATTTCTGTTTTTAATTATATTTATATACTATTTAACTTAATCCGAAAATCATTTATTTAAAAAGGATTTAATCGTATCAAACCGGTGATCTCCACAGGTCACGAACCCGGAACCTGTGGTTTAGTTTGGCACACAGTCCACCGCTGGACTGTGTGTCTAACCTGGTAAATATTCCGGTTTTTATTATACTTAACATCTTACTGTGAGTTAACCCGGTTCAGTTTAAAAAAAACATTTTTATTTCTGAGGATAGGGTCGTGGTAGGAATCGAACTCGAGTCGTATGTGTATTGTTTGCACACAGTCCCCCGCTGGACTTTGTGTCTAACCCGTTCATAATATTGATTTTAATTAATCTTATAACATAAACGACTTCGTCTTCTTCGCTCAAGAACACAGACAATGATTAATCAACTGTTTCATGTTTAATTCGATTAACGGAAATTATCAGCGATTGAAATGCAATGGACAGAGAGGGTTTGGGGAAAAATGTACCGAATCAGATGTCTTTCTCAGAACTCCGGCAAGGATTCGTCGGCTCTGTTTGTGAACTTTGTCTGTTCGGATCAAATAACAGTTTTAATTGATTAGATATGAAATTGAACTACTGAGCAACGATTATCAGTAGGTTTAAATGATCATACCGGCTCACGGCGTGATTCTGGAAATTTCAGAAGTTTTCCGGCGAAAGCAGAATTTCCGACAACGTCGTCTGGGATTGATTCTGGGTGATGGATTGATGTTAGTAATGGTTTAACAATGGAATGAAACAGAAAGAGTCGAGTTATTTACCGTTTTGATGTGAGTCTCGGTTTTCCAGCGAAAGTCCGGTGATGGCAGAAAAGTTCCGGCGAGTGAAATTGCGTCGAGAATTGGTGTGATTTTGAGCGAAAAGATTACCAGTGGCTAGGGTGTGTATTTATAGGAAAGAATATCAATGAATTGGGTCCGATTTCGGTCTTGATTCGTTGGTCAATTATTCTCCGGCGGTTATGACTGATGTCACGGAACTGGGCATCGGTTATAACCGATGTAAGAGTTAATACGCACCCTCAGTCAAAAGAAACCGACAATAATTGGCGAAGTCGTCGGGATTTCCGGCGACTGCGAATTGGGCGCGCCGTTGACTGTTTTGAATTCGAGTTTTGTTATTTGAATTAATTGTTTTGATATATCACTAAAGAACACAAGTGGTGGAGTGGTTTGGTGGATGAGAGTTAAAGCTTTAAGGTTCCCGGCTGACCCGGGTTCGACTCCCGGCAGCCGGTTTTTCTTTTTAATTATTTTATTTTTACTTTTTAACAATTATAGTTTATAAATTCTAATTTGCTTATTAATTATGTATCGTTTAAAATTAAAATAAGTCATAAATAAGCAATGAAAATTTAAAACTGATTGTTCGATTAATAAACGAAGCGGGTTTTGAAAACCCGTTTTTCGACGGATGTTACAGTATCCCCTACTTTTAGAAATTTCGTCCCGAAATTTAAGTAGTAGTGGTAACAGGAAATAGATGTGGGTATTTCTCGCGCATTGAGTCTTCACGTTCCCAAGTAAACTCAGGTCCTCGTTTCGACTCCCAGCGTACCCTGACAATTGGAATGCGGCTTCGTCTTAAACGTTTCTCTCCGAAGTCCATAATTTCTACGGGTCTTTCAATGAAATGCATAGATTCATCGACTTGAATGTCTTCTAGAGGAATATGGAGATTTTCATCGGCGAGGCACTTCTTCAAGTTCGATATGTGGAATGTGGGATGAATTCTGTTGAGTTCCTCTGGTAGGTCAAGCTTGTATGCTACAGGTCCTACTCTTTCGAGTATCTTGAAAGGTCCTACGTAGCGTGGTGCTAGCTTGCCTTTTTGGCCAAAACGAACCACTCCCTTCCACGGCGATACTTTTAAAAGTACATGGTAACCAATGTTAAATTCCAAGGGCTTTCGTCGTTTGTCTGCATAACTATTTTGACGACTTTGTGCCGCTAGAAGATTGTTTCGAATTTGATGGATCTTGTCTGTTGTTTCCTGTATTAATTCTGGACCGGTGATTTGAGCTTCTCCAATTTCGTGCCAACATATTGGTGATCGGCACTTACGACCATATAACACTTCGAAAGGTGCCATGCAGATACTTGAATGATAGCTGTTGTTGTACGAAAATTCAACTAATGGTAGATGAGCGTCCCAATTCCCTTTGAAGTCTATGACACATGCTCGAAGCATGTCTTCAAGAGTTTGGATGGTGCGTTCAGATTGTCCATCAGTTTGAGGATGATAAGCGGTACTAAGGTCTAATCGTGTACCCAAAGCGGCTTGTACGGCTTGCCATGTTCGTGATGTGAAACGACCATCACGATCTGAAATAATGCTTAATGGTACACCATGACGGCTTACGATTTCGCTGATGTAGATACGAGCTAACTTCTCATTCTTGAAGTCCTCGCGAATCGGAATGAAGTGAGCTGATTTTGTAAGACGATCAATGATTACCCATATAGTGTCATACCCACCAGAAGTGCGAGGTAACCCGGTAATGAAGTCCATGGTTATGTTTTCCCACTTCCATACAAGTATTTCAGGTTGAACTAGAAGTCCTGAGGGTCTTTGTTGTTCAGCTTTTACTTTAGAGCAGGTAAGGCACTTGGAAACAAAAACAACAATATCCTTTTTCATGCCAGGCCACCAGTAGGTGTATCGAAGGTCTTGATATATCTTGTCGGCTCCTGTGTGTACAGAGTATCGTGTTTTGTGTGCCTCTTTCATAAGGAAATCGCGAAGGTTATTGTGATCGGGAATCCATATGCGATCTAGATAATACAGAATGCCGTCAGATTTTGTTTCGAGTTTAAGTTCTGCTCCACAAGATAACTCACTGGGTATGTCGTATTCTGTTATGGAAACATGTTGAGCTTCTCGGATTTGATCTTTGATGTCGGTTATGATTTGCGAACATAGAAGACAAATGGAGTTCGCATAACCCTTTCGACTGAGTGCATCGGCCACCACATTTGCTTTGCCAGGATGATACCGAATTTCACAGTCGTAGTCATTAAGAAGTTCGACCCATCTTCGTTGCCTCATATTCAACTCCTTTTGGTTAAAGATATGTTGGAGGCTCTTGTGGTCAGTGTAAATTTCACACTTGGTACCATAGAGGTAATGTCTCCATATCTTAAGAGCGAACACAACGGCTCCAAGTTCTAGGTCGTGGGTAGTGTAGTTCTTCTCATGAGTTTTGAGTTGCCTAGAAGAATAGGCTATGACTTTTCCCCTTTGCATTAATACACAGCCTAGTCCCTGCCCTGATGCGTCGCAATATACTACAAAGTCATCGCAACCTTCGGGGAGTGTGAGGATAGGTGCGTCACAAAGCTTTTGCTTAAGGGTTTGGAAGGCTTCTTCTTGTTTAGGTCCCCATATGAAGGGTTTCCCTTTATGTGTCAAAGCCGAGAGTGGTACATCGATACGAGTGAAATTTGAAATGAAACGGCGATAGTAACCCGCCAAACCAAGAAATGATCTTACTTCGGTAGGGGTACGTGGCGCTTGCCATTCCTGTACTGCTTTGATCTTTGAGGGGTCGACATGTATTCCCTTGTCATTGACGACATGTCCAAGGAATTGTACTTCTCTTAACCAGAATTCACATTTGGAGAATTTAGCGTAGAGCTTTTCGGTTCTTAAGAGTGTGAGGATGAGTCGAAGATGTCGTTCATGATCAGTTTTGGACTTTGAGTAAATGAGAATGTCGTCAATGAAGACTATAACAAAATGATCGAGATAGGGTTTTCAGACTCTGTTCATTAGATCCATGAAGACAGCTGGAGCGTTGGTTAGACCAAATGGCATGACCATGAATTCGTAATGACCATAACGAGTTCGGAAGGCGGTCTTTGGGACGTCTTCTTCATGTACTCTGAGTTGATGATAGCCAGAACGAAGGTCGATCTTTGAAAAACAGGTGGCACCCTGGAGTTGGTCTAGCAGATCGTCGATGCGCGGTAATGGGTAGCGGTTCTTGACTGTTAATTTGTTGAGTTCTCTGTAATCGATACACATGCGAAACGTTCCATCTTTCTTCTTTACAAACAGAACAGGTGCACCCCAAGGCGATGAGCTAGGACGTATGAATCCTTTGTCGGTCAGTTCTTGTAATTGACTGGCCAGCTCTTGCATTTCGGATGAAGCTAACCTATAAGGAGATTTTGCGACGGGTGTAGCGCCAGGTATAAGATCAATGCGGAATTCGACTTCTCTCTTGGGAGGAAGTCCTGATATGTCGTCGGGAAAGACTTGCGGAAACTCTTTCACTACAGGTATATCTTCGAGTTTCTTCTCTTTGTTTCCCTTCTTGACAACATGAGTTAGAAATGCTACATAATTCTTGCGGAAATATTTTCGGGCTTGAAGACAGGACATCAGTTTGAGTCCTTTCGAAGGGGTTTCTCCAAAGATTCGTAGGGTTTGACCATCTGCAAGGGGAATGCGAATGAACTTTTCGCGGCATACTACTTCAGCATGATGTTGGCTGAGCCAGTCCATACCGATTATAATGTCGAAACTTCCCAACTTCATAGGAATGAGGTCAACTGGAAAGTCGCGATCGTTTAGAGTGAGAGTACAGTTTCGGATAATGGAGTTTAATGAGACTGGTTTTCCGTCGGCAACTTCCACCGCTATGGATTCCATGAGTTTATCACGGGTTTGGTTGAGGATGGGTTCAAATTCTAAGGACACAAAACTTTTATCCGCGCCAGTATCAAATAACATGGATGCATAACTACCATTGATGAGAAACGTACCGTTAACCACGTTGTTGTCGGCCCTAGCTTGGTTGGCGTTGATGTTAAAAGCTCTTCCTCTAGCAGGTGGAGGAGCTTGGTTAGCTTGATTCACCGGATTTGCTTGAGCTTGAGCATGTATGATGTTCACCAAGCGTGGACAAGTGTTTCTAAAGTGGTTTGGGTCCCCACAGTTGTAACAAGCCCGCATGGGTTGCATCATGGGGTAGTTGGGTTGGTAGTAGGTTTGGGCCGTATGTTGTGTAGGTGGTAGTAGTAGGGGTTGTTGGGCTTGACCCATTATTTGATGGTGGGTTTGGGTTGTGGGTTGGTTACGGTTCATTCGCTGCAGTGAGCGGCAGGTTTGGATGGTATGACTTGCACGGCCACAGCTGGTGCAATATTGACAGGGGTGTTCGGGAGAGTGATGGTATTAGCAACGGGTGCATTTTGGATTGGGGCCGGAGTATGGCCTTTTGTATGGTGCGGGTGAAGGGGCAACTTGAGTGATGGGTGCAGCAGGGATAGGGTAATTTGTTTGGGTGACAGCGAAGTTTCTGGTATTTCGTTTCCTCTTGTTAGAAAACTTTGAGGAGGAGGTGGAATGGTTTGAAGTTTGGCCCTCAACGGGGGCTTTCTTTTTCTCCTCCTTGAATTTACCGTTTCTGATGCGATTCTCGGTAAGTTCGGTAGCTAATTCCATAGCAGCTTCGAGAGTTGCAGGCGAAGTGCTGAGAACTGAGTCTTGAATTTTCGAGGGGAGGCCTCGAATATAGTGTTCAACCAAGCGGTATACTGGGGTGAACAAGTTAGGAACCATCTGGTTCAGCTCAAGAAATCTTTTGTTGTAGGAAGTATGGTCTCCTTCTTTTTGCTTCAGCGAGTGGAATTCATCTTCCAACTTCTTGAGTTCGCTTCTTGGGCAGAAGCGTTTTGTCATTATTTCCCTTAACTCTTCCCACGTTAAGGCCATAGCGTCTTCAACCCCTCTTTTACCCTTCTCGATGTTCCACCAGGTCAGGGCTACCCCAAATAGTCTCCCGGTTGCGTAACGTACCTTGCGATCCTCGGGACAATCACAATTGAGGAAGGTGTTTTCCATTTCCTCAAACCAGTGGAGGAGAGCGGTGACACCTTCAGTCCCTTCATACTTTGGGGGATCGCAAGATTTGAAGTGTTTGTAGGAGCACTTCTTGGAGGGAGGTTTGTCGATGTTTTGATCCTCTTGATTGGGTGGGTTGATAGGATTCGCGGTGAGAGCTTGTTGGACTTGTATTACAATATCAGGAAGCACCGCGGCCATTTTTTTTGCAATTTGAGTGGCCAAGCGTTCGTTTGACCTTCCTGACTTTCGTCCTCCACGTAGCTGCCTAGCCGACATCTACAGGAATATACATAGGAAGATGGTGAGTTTAAGGAGTGTTTAGGTGTCATGTGTCGTTTAAAATAATAAAATAACATAATCATCAATAATGCACTACATCCATAGGATGTCTTGGGTTTGCTCATGTTTGGGCCTCCAATGTCCCCATACCATCGCCTGTATAGTCATGTGGGCCCCCATGACTATTGGTTTAGTAGGATTCACATTGTATTGGCGGTTTAACACTCGCATCACCCGAATGAAAACCATGAAATATGTTTGCGAGAGGTATGGTCGGAGGGTGTCCAGGTGTAGACACAATGACAACTCAAAGTGGTGTTAGCTCACACGACGTTTGGTATAGCATGCTTTGGCCTAATAGGTCCTTCGTACTCTCATCGTTAGTCCCCAGGTAGGCAAACTGGTCCTTTATTTTGGATTTATACGAATGCCAAGCCTAGACAGGACGTTCCGACTACCGGTACTCGTACCCTTCCAGTTACTACATGCCCGTCATGAGAACTCACTTTGATGTGATTTGAAAATACAAAAATCGTTGTAAAAATCATATGAATTGTGAGGTGTGTGCTTCCATGGATATGATATGTTATGAGAATATGATTCATGATAGGCATTGTATAATAATATGTACTTATGAACATGCTTGCATAACATTGAATGTAACAATAAACATAAAGCATATAAACATCATGAATTTTGCATGTAACACACAAACAATTTAAAAACTCTAATCAACTATAGTATAGGCTCTAAGGGTCTAATAACCTATCCTATATCCCTATAGTCATGGCTCTGATACCAATCTGTCACACCCTGACCCGCAGCGGAATAAGAGTCGGGGCATAATTGGGTTATCACCAAAGCTCATGATGTTTACTAATATGTTTTATATTTCTTAAATTCAAATTACATCTCAAAGTTTCAAGTCAAATTCATACAATACAAGGAATGGAAAAATTAACTAAAACAATCCGAAATCTAAACTGGTTTATTCTTCTAGGCCGCCCTATATGTTTCTTGCTTCAACTTGATCACCTGTATCATGTGTAAAAATGGGGAATTTTGGGTCAACAAAAGTTGGCGAGTGAACCTTGTTAAAAACATTTGTTAATGATTCCTTGTTGTAATTAATAGGGAAAAATTGTGCAATAATCATATATGAACAAACGTATGTAAACAAACAAACACAAACACCTTGCATGAGTATATGATATGAATGACAATGTATATGTTGGCAACGTCTCGTTCATGCTCATAGGTAATGGGGAACGGCTCACTCTCATAGGTAATGGGGAGCAGACGGCCTATGATGAAATGTATGTGCGATCAAGGCTCAATCAAACGGAGCCGATCGTATGTTGGCAACGCCTCGTTCACGCTCATAGGTAATGGGGAACGGCTCACGCTCATAGGTAATGGGGAGAGGCGGCCTATGATAATGTATGTACTGAAAATGATAACTTTAATCTAAACATTAACCACACAAACAAAAGATATACATTGGCAACACATTTGATCATGAATATGATGGATGCACAAGTGTTTAATTTAAATAAATAATAGCGACACATGATACACCCTAAAATGTGATTGAAACGGGGAATTGGTAGAGATTCACTCACATTGGGTGCGTTCGGTTGAGGATGTTGAATGCGCACGAGTTTAGAGGATTGATCGACGAGTAATAACTAACCTAATTAATAACGAAAAGGTACGGTTAAATAAGTGGATTTTTATTGAATAATTTTAATAGGATTTTTGGATGTATTTTTGTGAGTTTAAGGCTATTTTCTAACTTTAAAAACGTTATTTTTAAGTATTTTTAATTAATTTTTAAATTAAATAAATAAATAAAAATAATAATAAAATGTTGACTTTTGAGCGTTGACCAGGACTGTTGACCGTTGACCGGTTCAGTTGTGAATATTATTGCACTGAGTGAGACTCGAACCCGTGACCTCCGTACGCGTGCACGCAACTGTACCAACTGAGCTACGTGTCTAACCCGAAATATTTCTGTTTTTAATTATATTTATATACTATTTAACTTAATCCGAAAATCATTTATTTAAAAAGGATTTAATCGTATCAAACCGGTGATCTCCACAGGTCTTGAACCCGGGACCTGTGGTTTAGTTTGGCACACAGTCCACCGCTGGACTGTGTGTCTAACCTGGTAAATATTCCGGTTTTTATTATACTTAACATCTTACTGTGAGTTAACCCGGTTCAGTTTAAAAAAAAACATTTTTATTTCTGAGGATAGGGTCGTGGTAGGAATCGAACTCGAGTCGTATGTGTATTGTTTGCACACAGTCCATCGCTGGACTGTGTGTCTAACCCGTTCATAATATTGAGTTTAATTAATCTTATAACATAAACGACTTCGTCTTCTTCGCTCAAGAACACAGACAATGATTAATCAACTGTTTCATGTTTAATTCGATTAACGGAAATTATCAGCGATTGAAATGCAATGGACAGAGAGGGTTTGGGGAAAAATGTACCGAATCGGATGTCTTTCTCAGAACTCCGGCAAGGATTCGTCGGCTCTGTTTGTGAACTTTGTCTGTTCGGATCAAATAACAGTTTTGATTGATTAGATATGAAATAGAACTACTGAGCAACGATTATCAGTAGGTTTAAATGATCATACCGGCTCACGGCGTGATTCTGGAAATTTCAGAAGTTTTCTGGCCAAAGCAGAATATCCGACAACGTCGTCTGGGATTGATTATGGGTGATGGATTGATGTTAGTAATGGTTTAACAATGGAATGAAACAGAAAGAGTCGAGGTATTTACCGTTTTGATGTGAGTCTCGGTTTTCCGGCGAAAGTCCGGTGATGGTAGAAAAGTTCCGGCGAGTGAAATTGCGTCGAGAATTGGTGTGATTTTGAGTGAAAAGATTACCAGAGGCTAGGGTGTGTATTTATAGGAAAGAATATCGATGAATTGGGTCCGATTTCTGTCTTGATTCGTTGGTCAATTATTCTCCGGCGGTTATGACTGATGTCGCGGAACTGGGCATCGGTTATAACCGATGTAAGAGTTAATACGCACCCTCAGTCAAAAGAAACCGACAATAATTGGCGAAGTCGTCGGGATTTCCGGCGACTGCGAATTGGGCGCGCCGTTGACTGTTTTGAATTCGAGTTTTGTTATTTGAATTAATTGTTTCGATATATCACTAAAGAACACAAGTGGCGGAGTGGTTTGGTGGATGAGAGTTAAAGCTTTAAGGTTCCCGGCTGACCCGGGTTCGACTCCCGGCAGCCGGTTTTTCTTTTTAATTATTTTATTTTTTACTTTTTAACAATTATAGTTTATAAATTCTAATTTGCTTATTAATTATGTATCGTTTAAAATTAAAATAAGTCATAAATAAGCAATGAAAATTTAAAACTGATTGTTCGATTAATAAACGAAGCGGGTTTTGAAAACCTGTTTTTCGACGGATGTTACATGTATAAGGAGCAGAATATTGATGTTCAATTCCTTTGCGAAGACAATAGACATCCAGAATTTGATTCTTGAACTCCGTGCCATTATCACTCCTTATCCTCTTGATCCGTACATCATGGGAATTTTCTAATTTTGTAAAAAGATCTATCAGCATCTCCACTATCTCATCTTTTGTACCTAAAAAGAACACCGTTGAATATCGTGAGTAATCATCAGTGACAACTAGGCAATAGTACTTTCCACCTATGCTCCTTACGTTCACCGGACCGAGCATATGAAGTAATTCATAAGGGGCATCTATGGAAGTAATTCATAAGGGGCATCTATGGAATTTATTGTTTTAGACTAGTGAGGTTTCTTATGTTGTTTTCCCTTTTGACATGGAAGACATTTATCTTCCACGTGAAACTTCTACACTGGTACCCTTTCCACTAAACCATTTTTAATAATATAATTCATTTTTCGATAGTGGATGTAGGCCATGCGTCTGTGCCACAGCAATGACTCAGCCTCAGATTGTTTTGATAGTACACACACCACCACAAAAGACCAGTCCTTGGCACCCATGTCCATGACATAAGTGTCATTTCTCCTTGGTGCTCTCATCACTATCCAGTCATCCGGTATCACCAAACCAGGTTTCAACACCAAAGCTTCAGACTTTGTAAAGTGGACCGAGTGACCCTTGTCGCAGACTAGAGACACGCTCATCAGATTGAGCTTCAGCTGCTCAACATAGTTCACTTTGTCCAGAGTGATCTTCCCGTTTGTCACTTTTCCTCAACCGGTAATGTACCCTCCTTTAGCACCTGCAAAATTCACGTATCACCATCTATATTCTCACACCCAGTCAACAGCCTCGCATCCCCCATCTTGTGCCTGGAGCAGCCACTATCAACATACCACAAGTTGATAATCCTCCTTAGCAGCTCCTGCACCATTCAACAAAATTAGTTACATTGGGGGACCCAAGCCTTAATGGTCTTGGGTCTTCCAGATTCATCAATCATAGGAACATACATCCAATATCCATCACTCCTAATAGGAGTCTTGGATCTTAGACCTGTTGATGGAAATGGTTTTTGATTTCCACTAGGTCTGTGGTCATTAGGTTTCCTAACCATGTTTGGACTTTGCGACCTATGGAAATTATGATTTTGGTGCCATGAATTTTGATGATGATAATTTCTAAAGCCATCGTTATAAAAATTTCGACTACAAAAATTCTGGTATCGATTTTGATATTGACCATGACTTCTGAAATTATTTGTTTGACCATTAAAGTTATTCATTCTTGGTGAACTACTTCTAGGTCTATCATATCTGCCTAATGTAGATGCAGGCTGAAATCTTTGTTGATTTCTTTGAAAACGAGGAACTTGGTGAGTTCCATTTTCAGCATTATCTACACCCACAGCAACCCTCTGTTGCTTGGTAGGAGACATCCTTGGTGAGTTAACCTTCTTCTCACCATCACCACTTTTTGCTGGTGATTTTTCTCTCTGTCTCTCACTTACCTGTGCTTCACTCTTTTTGTTAGTACATCAGCTGGCTACATGTCCTTTTTCAAGACATTTGAAACACGATTTTCTAGCTGAAGACTTCTTAATTAAAGCCTCTTGCTTAGGTTCATCAGGTGATGATGATGATGCCTTAGAAGGATCTTGTTTAGTTTGCTTAACTTCTGATTTTTTTTTTTAGCAAACTGCACATTAGCCTCTTTAGTAATAACAGGGACCTCTTCATTCATGTCACTCCCCTTAAAAAAATCAACCTTTTAAAAAAAATTGTTTTTGATTCTTAGGGTGTGTATTCTTTGTTTTCAGAACATTGTCTCTGTTATTCTCCTTCTTGGCATTTTCAGTCACATCAACATCCTCTGATGTGGAACTACCAGGTGTAGTTAACACAAAGTCTGTAAGCTCTTCTTCATCTGGCAAGAAAGAATAGTCATGACCAATAAGTGGTGGAACTTCATTCAAACCTTTGAAGCCCACACAAGTCTTGTCATTAGTCTTCTTCAACCATTCATCATGTGTTTCATGACAAAATATGAATATCTAAATTGATTTAATTTCTTTTCAAGCTCACAAATTTGAAGTTGTGCTTCAAACAACTCTTTGCACTTTTCAGAAACCTCATTTGTTTTCTCACTCATCGTATCATGAGCTAAGTCAATAAGTTGAATTTTTTTCGTTTAACTTACAGGTTAGAATATTAATTTCTTCTTCATAACCTTTAATTTTCTTCAAGTGACTCATTTCGTTTTACGAAAAAGTTTGATTCTTTTAGGTTTGAGAGCTCATTAGCCAGACTTTGGTTTTGCTTTGTTAATGTGTCAACCTCACTTTGTAGTTCACAACACTTCAAACAAACAGAACTACTAGAGTTAGAACATACCTCGCCTGTTGATTTGCTTAGATCAGCCATGAAAGCATCAAAATCAGCAGCCATCTTCTTCTCAGTAGCAGTCTGTTCTCCATCAGCCTTCTCAACTACCTACTCTTGCTCTCCCTCAGCATCAGCTTTCACTTCTTCATCAGTAAAAGGAGCTATCTTAGCCATGAATGCCTGTGAGTCATTGTTATCACTCTCCAGATGAACACTCCAATCATAAGAACCCTCTCTGGTAGTAGAAATCAGGGCCTTTGACCAGTGTCGTTTGATGCATTCCTGTTGCTTGAACCATGACCAAGAGAATCTTGAAAGGATGAACTAGAACGAGATTCAAACTTTGCTCTTTGACACTCTCTAGCGAAATGTCCGTAGTTGTGACAATTGTAACACTTCACTTTCGACTTGTCAAAAGCCTACGCTCTTTCCAACGAACTTCCTGCCCGTTCTGTTCATGAACCTCTTCACCCTTCTAGAAATCATGGCCATCTGCCACTGCAAATCCATCTCCTCTAAGTCATCAGGGTTGATCTGATCATAATCTTCATCAAACGTAGCAGGATCAGATATTTTTCCCTGAATATAGTTCTCATAGGAAGTAACGAAAGAATCAAGCAATGCCAGGTGATCTTCAACACTTTTGACACTCAGAGGCATAGACTTAGAACTGCTGTTACTAGATTGTTCTCTTAGCCTCTGACGAGCCTCCTGAAGCAGCAACAAAACATACTTCTCCATCAGAATTAGTCACGGCCTGTTCATTCTCACATGAGAGAAATGCAGTTGCAGTGTTACTAGAAGCATTGTTGGAAGATGATGGTGAAAGACCTTTATAAATCCCCGGATCTTGAACCTGATCATAACCCGTCTCCTTCTTCTTCTTCATATTGAGCTCATAAGCTCTCAACTTCCCAACAACCTCCTCCAAGTCTTTCTTTTCATAATCAGCTTCACCCTTTATCATCAACGTGTAAATATCCCACTTTGCAGGTAAAGCATCCATCAACTTGTCGTTTATCTCCACATCTGTGTATCCCTCTATGTCATAATTATCTATTTCTGACATCAGATTATAATATCTCGTGATAGTAACTTCTAGGGATTCATTTCTCATTCCTTTGAACACAACAAACTGTTTCTTCAGCAAATCAACCTTATTCTTCTTCACATCTGTATTGCCCTCATACCTCTTTTCTAGGGCATCCCACATCTCCTTTGATGTTGTATAACGCTTGAATGTATGTTTGATGCCATCAGGTAACGACATCTTGATAGCAGCTAAGGCTTTCTTCTCCGACTCATACATCCTTTTCTCAGCTTCAGACATGTTCACATAGGCAGTAACCCTTTGTCTGCCCTCAAAATCATGCATTGGGTTAGCATACCCATCTTGAATACAGATCCACATCCATGTGTCCTCGTATTCAATAAAGGATTGAAACCTATCCTTCCATGTTAGATAGTTCTCTACCTTCAGCATCTTTGGAGGTTTGTTTGTGGTACCAGCCTCGTGCTCCATCCTCAACAGCTCATTTAAGTTTGACATATTCGACATTTTTACCGAACCAGCCTGTTAAAAACGTTAAAACTTGTCTGAAATGGGTGGTTACCAAATTATACTGTTACGGTACGATTCTAACGATATATAATGTCCGATTATGATTTTTAGAATTTTCGGAATGGTAACTCTGATTGACAATCCGAAATGAAAATCCAGAACATTAATCCAAATTACTAATCCGAAATGGTGATCCGGAATAGTGATCCAAGATGAAATCCGGAATGCACTGTTCTGATCCGAAATGGGAATTGCTCCGTTTTTTTTCCGTTGCAGAAAAAGATCCCTTCCCCCGCTTTCGGAATAGTGATCCGAGATGAAATCTGGAATGCACTGCTGATCCGAATTTGAATCGAATGGAAATCCGGAATGGAATAAAAAATGGCTTTTCTGAAATCCGGAATACACTTCTGATCCGAATTTGAATCCGAAATGGCTTTTCTAGATCGAATTGCACTGTTTTCCAGATTCGAATTGCAGATTCTGATCCGAAATTCAAGTTTTCATTCCGAAATACTTTGCTTTTTGATTCGGAATGCCTTTCTTCAATCCGAATTGCTTGTTGTTAATCCGAATTACCTGCAAAAAAAATCCGAAATGCCTGCAAAACCCTAAATCAGCCATCAAAACCCTAATTCAACTGTCACAAACTTCAAGAAAACCTCCAAAACGCCCAAAACCCCAACTTTTCTACTGTTACGATTCTGAACCGAGCAATAATCAAGAGCCGAATGCTCTGATACCAAATGTAGGTCCCCTAGTCCTTATGGATCTTGACAGAATCGTCTATCTAATCTAGAGTGCGGAATCCCCTAGATCAGATTTCACAGAAAACACGAACACGAACAAGAACACAATTCCTTTAAACTGTCTTCTATTGATTATCAAACATAATTGTTTTACAATCAATTCAAGACTCTTCTCTCAATCTCTCAGAAGCAATTCTTTCAGCACTGAACAACTAACTGAGCAACCTTAACCCTAATCACAACCTTCCTATATATAGAGATAGATTATGCTCATGGGCTAGGGTTTCCTACATGGACTGCTAATGGGTTTAAGGCCCAATTCGCCTACCATGCCCTATTTTATGTCTAGTTCAGTCCAATTACTTCTAATTAACTATTACAAAACTAAACCCGCTAACCGTTTATCATTTTACTAATTACAAGATATCCAAAGACCAAATCTAAGCTGTTGTTACAAATATGTACCAACAACATTCACATGCCCGTACGGTACCTTCGCATTTAGGCGAATGCCGTTTGGGCTGTACAATCCGACACCTTCCAAAGGTGCATGATGAGTATCTTCTCAAATATGGTCGGGGATACCTTAGAAATTTTGTGGATGACTTTTCCATGTTCGGTCCGTCATTTGACACATGTCTAAATGAACTATCTAAGGTGTATGGAACGATGTGTCCAAACAAATTTGGTACTTAGTTGGGAAAAGAGCCATTTCATGGTTTAAGAGGCATTGTTTTAGGACATGTAGTGTCGATAAAGGGATCGAAGTTGATAGGGCCAAAATCAAAGTGATATCTACATTACCACCGCCCACAAATGTCAAAGGCGTCCGTTCTTTTTTAGGACACGCTGGGTTTTACCGTAGGTTCATAAAAGGTTTTAGTGTCATCACCAAACCATTGTGTAATATATTGTTAAAAGATGTTCCTTTTGAGTTCAATGACGAGTGTGTTCAAGCTTTTAATATATATTAAAGGAACAACTGGTACAAGCCCCGATCTTGCAATCACCGGACTGGACAAAACCTTTTGAAATAATGTGTGATGCAAGTGATTTCGCTATCGGGGCCGTACTAGGGCAGGGGTAGATAAGAAACCGTTGTTATCTACTATGCAAGCAAGACTCTCTTCGATGCTCAACGTAATTATACTACAACGGAGAAAGAATTGCTTGCCGTTATCTATGCATTGGATAAATTCCGGTCATATATCTGGGGCAGTAAAGTAATTGTTTGCTCTGATCATAGCGCAGTTAAATATTTAATGGAAAAGAGGATGCGAAACGAAGGTTGATTCGTTAGATCCTTTTACTACAAGAATTTGATCTAGAGATTCGAGATAAAAATGGGTGTGAGAATGTAGTCGCTGACCATCTGTCACGACTACCGCAGGGCTGTGAGGATGTCACACCTGAGATTAATGAGCAGTTTCGGATGAATTATTATGTCTGTTAATTCTGAGCCATGGTATGCTAATTTTGCGAATTATCTTGTTTCAGGTACGATGCCGGAAGCATGGAATAAGAGGAGGAAATAGCAATTTTTGGCACAGGTGAAGAACTACATTTGGGATGAACCGGATTTATTCCGGATAGGTGCTGATCAGATCATCCAGAGGTGTATTCCGGAGACAAAATTTCTGGACGTGTTGCAACATGCCCATTCATCGGCATGTGGTGGACATTATAGCGGACAAAAGACGGGCCATGAAGTTCTAGAATGCGGACTCTACTGGCCGACACTATTCAAAGACGCATTGCTTTCACTAAACATTGTACCAATTGTCAGAAAATGGGCAGGATTTCAAACGGGATGAAATGCCAATGCAGCCAATTTTAGTCATTGACATTTTTGACGTGTGGGGAATCGATTTTATGAGACCTTTCCCCAATTCCAATGGTCATTTGTATATCTTGGCGGCGGTTGATTATGTTTCAAATTGGGTTGAAGCAATCGCCACCAGAACCAATGACCATACTGTGGTTTGTAAGTTTGTTCAGGCACATATTTTTTCATGATTTGGAGTACCTCGCGTGATCATTAGTGACGGGGGATCTCACTTTAAAATTTCAATGTGGGCAAACTTCTTAAATGGTATGGCGTTCACCATCGTATTGCTACACCATATCATCCACAGACAAGTGGACAAGTGGAAGTGTCCAACAGGCAGATCAAGGAAATTTTACAAAAAACAGTGCGCATTGACGTAAGGATTGGTCGTCTAAGCTGGATGACGCATTGTGGGCCTATCGCACCGCTTATAAAACCCCTATTGGCACTACCCCTTATCGATTGGTGTATGGGAAAGGTTGTCATTTACCCATGGAAATCGCTCATCGGGCATTATGGGCTGTTAAACAGGTCAACACTGATTATTCTGATCATAGGTTGTTAAAGTTGAATGAGCTTGAAGAATTGCGCAACGAAGCGTATGACATGGTTGCCGCTTATAAGGATAAAATAAAGGTCGTGCATGATGCGAAGTTGCGGCGTCAAGTTTTTGCCGTAGGTCAAAAGGTATGGTTATTTAATTCACGTCTGAAATTATTCCCATGTAAATTGAAAAGCAAGTGGGCGGGCCCATTTATGATTGTACGCATGGGGAAGTTTGGAGATGTGGAAATGAAGACCCAAGGACCAACGAAGGCAAGTGGTGAATGGCCACCGATTGAAACCGTATTTGGACACGGATAACCTGAATGCAACACCGATAGATGAGGTGAACTTCATCGCAGGTTCACCCGACTACACAACCTCTTAGGAGTATGCGAGGTCCGGCTGAAGACGTAAACTTAGCGCTACCGGGAGGCAACCCGGATTGTGGTACATATTTCTTCTGTGTTTGATTCGTGTTTTCTTGTATTAGTGTGTGTTGTGGAATGGTTGAATAGGTTGTTTGTCACTACTCCTGGACATGGTGCAAGTGTGGGAATGCACTAGCTGCCAGATCGGTGAAGGGCTTTATTGTGTGTCGCGGTCGACACTCATTTTCTTAGGGGGGTGGCATGGTATGGGAAAAACCATAACTTAACACCTAAACAACTTTCCAACTCATGCATGTCAATTAAAAAAAATGGACTGACCGTAACCTACGGTTAGGGGACTGTAGGCTACGGTCCCAACAGTGAAAAGGCCAGAAACTCTTAACCGTAACCTACGGTTCTGAAACGTAGGCTACAGTTCACATGAGGCTCAACAGAAAAAGTGGACCGTAAGCTACGGTCCCCAACCGTAGCTTACGGTCAGGTGCAGATAGGTGGGTTTGGGTCTGGGCTGGTATGGGAACCGAATCAATTATTTTAAAACCTAATGGGAACTTAAAGTATACCCATATTCCAACCCTAAATACACTATTACCTCATCCAATTGCACCACAAGTTCCCAATCATCTTCTTCTTCTCCAATATACCTCAAACCTCCATATCTCTCTCCACCTCTCAAATTCTCGTTACATGACCAAATTGTTGATTCAAGAACCCAAATTGCATAGAATTTCGAGAGGAATATACTCCATATCTCAGTTCCTCCGAAGAACATCAGATCATGGAGAATCAATTCGCCAACAACAAACCCTAAAATTCAAATTTTAGGGCTTTTCATCCAAACTTAAAGTCAAGTGAATTCAGTATTGTCTAAGCACTCTAAGCTACAAAGGTATGATTTTTATCCCCAATTTTGTTCTTAACGGTCGAAATGAAGGTACGGATTGTTTACTAAGGGGTGTTGTGCATAATCTAGTAATTGGTAACTGAATATGAGGTATCGAGTCAGGAATTGGTAACCGTGCTGTGATTTATAAGTTATAAGAGGGTTGGGGAATACATAGAAGCTTAGATGAGTGCGAATTCCCCACAACAAGGAACAAGTTGGGGAGGGTCATGGGATTACATGTTTGGATTGGTTGAATTGTATGAATTGAAGTAACTTGATGAATCCTTTTGGTTGTTTGCTGTTTGGTTTTTGTGTGTAGATGGTGTGATAGAAAAGAGCCGAGAAAGAAAAGGTTGTTGAGCCATCGGTTCCTGCTCCTACGAGATCTAAACGAGGACGGGGGACGGGTATAGAGATTAGAGAGGAAGAATCGACGAAAGAGGAAGAGCTCCAGTATGGTCATGGCGATGTACCCTACAGACCAACCTGGACGAAGAGCCCTTTCAATAAGCAACGCAAGGAGTACTAATTAGAGTTGTTTTATGCCAAAATGGGGGATGAGCACTTGATTAAGGACAACACTTGTTTCGAGAAAATGGTCTACAAACCGGATTTAAGGGCATTGGGGCTCTATAAAAATTGGTATCACTGGGTGGGAGGCGGTTGCAGATTTCAAAGGTAACGAGAAAGGTGACGTGTACATAAAGAGTGTAATGGCTTGGCTGAGCACATTGGAGAGGGATGATGGAAATAACCCACCGAGAACCGTCTCATTGACTGGAATAGTTAACGGAAAGCGGGCCACCATGTCGTTAGCTACACTGAGGCAAGTGGCCAGATTTGATTCGAAGGCAGAGACTTTTACGACCTAGTGAACAAGAATGATTATTTTAATGAGCAGAAGAACTTGGTCAGTGAGAGTTTGATGTATGCAGAGCTGTTCCTTTTGGATAAAGGTGTTGATATGAGGCGGGACAATCTGAAGCCGCTTGTAAGGGTACTGCTGAGTTTTGTCATGACAACGTGGCTCCTAGACTGGGGGACAGAATGGCAATAAGGAAGTGGGAGTTGCCGCTCCTGTATGCTATCATGACTGGTCAACCCCACCTATCATTTAGGCAGTTAGTGATGATGCACAGTCTGGCAGAGCAGGAATGCCAAATTGAAAAAGTTAATACCTCATGCCAGACTTATTAGTACGCTGCTGGGAAGACAAGGGGCATTGTTGCCAACAGAATACCCATTCTCCAAACAGCATGCCATCTTCTCTATTGCAGATATGTGTATGAGTGATCGTATCTCATACAATAAAACGAAGCTGTGGCACAAATTCAGTATGGGGATGGGGCGAAACTTAAGGTACTACAGTGGGGAAAAACAGCTCCTAAGCAAGCGGAGATGGATGATTTGGATTGCAGTGATGAAGAAGTAATTCGGCGGAGGCGTGAGGCTGGTGTTGACGTAGGTGTAGGGTCGAGCAGGCAGCCGGAAGAATAGCGGCAGTCAACTCATTCGTGGGGGATCTTTGATGATGAGACACAAGTATTTGTTAATAGTCGGTGACCATCCGATTATGGGCAATAGGAGACGTCGTAGCAGGCCATCTATGATCAAGGATCCAGACAGGATATCGAGCGGGAGTGTGAGCATAGAGAACTGATGGAGTATATGGTAAGAACAGAATGGATACGCCTTATTTGAATCACAGATGGAACTGAATATGCGGGCGTATGATGAGAACCAGACCCGACGTCATATGGACTATTATCAAGGGGTCCCGTATATTGAAAATCCACCTTACGTGGATTATAGCAGGAGCCACCGCATGACTCGACATCCAATGCCGCAAATTCATGGGTCCATGTGGTTGCCGCGAGAGTATACGGAGCCGCACTTCCAAAGCTCGTACCCATATCAGCCGCCACCGTACTAGTACTCACAATCACAGCAGCAGCCGCAGTCATCACAGCAGCAGCAAGATCGGCCAGAAGGAGGGTTAGCTGACATCTTTGACATGAATGCCTTCTATGAACATCTGGGTGGTTATTATGGACACCCACCAGGTCCATCGTATCAATGAGTATTCGCTGATCAGTTGCTTCGATCAGGTCCACGTGCTCGACTCTATCTATCTACTATCTATTTGTTTATTTATTTCCTGTTTAAGACAATTTTATTTCGTGTTAATTGGTGGTGTTTGTTAATTTGTTTGGGAGGTTTGTAATTGATTGATAAGGGTTAGTCTTCTTGGGGTTGTTGGTTGGTTTTCTCGGGCTAATTTTAAAGTGCACCTTACATTGGGGACAATGTATCCCAAGTGTGGGGATGTGAGAGGCTCAAGAAGAGATAGGTGGGTCAAACGTTGAAAAGCTTGAAAATGATGAAGTTGATAGAAAATTGGGAGTTTTTTTTAAAATTTTTTTAATTTCCATCACCTTAAGTACGCTAATTCGTTATGAAAGCTTACGAAATCAATCATTAATGGTTTCTTATTGGTAGTAATTAGTATACTCTTGTCGTAATTGTCCCTTTAAGTTTCATGAGAGTAGGCCTGACAGGGTTTTCCCTATATAAAAAGTGGAGAGATATATGTGTATATGGGTAAAATGCTTTAGATTGCATATGCTATTTGTCGGCAACCGTTTATCTTTTCCTTGGTGAGGTTTTGAGCCGGTAGATGTGATAGGATATCATATGAGTCAATTGTTGAGAGCGGTCTATATGGTAACCTGTATTAGAACTTGTGTAATTTGATACATATGGATACTGTGTAGTGACATGAGCATATAAATGATAGGGGCATTAGGAATCATGTGCATAGACTAGGGGTAGTGGTGTATGACGAGTACTTTTAATGGCCCAATTGCATCCACCCATCATTCATTAGTTTCCCAATTGCAGTTCATCAAAAAAAAGAAATAAAAGAGAGAAAGAAGAAAAAAAGGGGGGGGGAACAATAATTAGAATGTGCGGGTAGGAACCAAATTGTGTATATGCAAAGAAGCCATCAGATTTGGTGATCTAGTGTTAGCCATTGAGGGAAAAGAGAAGAGGGAAGAATGATGACGAGTTTTACCATTAGCTCAAAGCTTACACTCAAAAGTCCTCTTGATATGTATCATGTCACTTGTGCAGTGTAAGTGTGATTGTTATACAAGTTTATAATTGCAGGAGTCATATTGGCCTATGAGTGTATATATACTAGTACATCACATGCTAGATCAATTGTTGAAGCCGAGTGGAGGGTACATTGTGAGGGGCAAGTAGCATGTGTTCAAGTTATAAGCATGTTAGTTTTATATAAATAGGTCTTGTGTTTGAATTGTGTTCACCGTGTCAGGCTGTAAATCTTGATTGTGTTAGTCTAGTGGGATGATTATACTTGAGAGCTGAGTTGGATGAACCGAATAAGAGATTTGTTATTGTGTTGTTATTGTGGTGAGTAATATATAGTGGTTTTCTTGGGGACAATCAAATGTAAGTGTGGGAATGTGATGGATAGGGTGGAAACCGAGTGATAATGATCATAACTTGTGTGTTTTAGTTAGTTCTTGGGCAATTATGTGCGTTGAATGAGATAACTACGAGAATTGGTTGTTTTGCAGGTTAACTGGTTAATTCGGGCGTCTTAAGGAAGCTAGAGATGACGCAGAATACCCGAGATGTAGTTACGTAGTAGAAAGTACCAATCAGGAGTCATTCGGGCCGAGAACTAATGTGGAAACACAAGAAAATGGGTAAAAAGAGAAGTCGAGGGGTCTACCGGTAATTGAGTGAAAAATGTGACAAAGATGCCCAGCTGATGAAGATCTCGCCAAAGCCTACGGTTTGTTAACGTAAGCTACGGTTAGGTTACAAAAGAAAAGAAAATGCAGCAAGTCTTGACCGTAGGTTACGGTCAAGGGACCGTAGCTTACGGTCACCTTTAGTACAATGATCAGAACCATGCAACCGTAGCTTACGGTCGAGAGACCGTAGCTTACGGTCTTATGGAAAAAATTCACCTGGTTAGTTGTCGGGTGTATAAGTGGGTTGATTAGGTCATTGTTTTGGGGATATTAGAGAGTACGGTCGAATACCAAGATCTAGGGCTTCAAAGTTTGCAACTTTTCCACCTTCAACCATCATAATCCAACGTCAATTCAACGTCATGTTCAAGAATTCAGCACATTACCCAATGTTTGAAGCGTATACAGAATGAGCGGCTAGTTTCTTGTTATGGTTCCTCCGAATGGAGGAGTGATGTAAGTTAAATATTTAATGTGTTTTGAGAACCATTTGGATTCAGTTGATCTAAGCATTCGATGCTTTTCACTACGTGTGTGATTATTTCCCTTGTAACTATTTATATTTTGTTTAATCTTGATTTGCAAACATTCAGTTACCGAGAGTTCTTGAAATTGGGATCTATTTGGCTAAGAATTAGGGTTGGTAATTGTAAATGATGCTTATGTGATAACCTTTCATTATTCATTAATCGGAGTACTTAGTCACTTAACATCACAATTGGTAATTCAATCAACGTTTAGTTTTCAATGGTTAGACAAAACATATTATCATAATCTGCTTATCATTCTGAAGTTCGGAGGAATCATCGTTCTCTTTATTAATATAAAACCAAATTATTGTGTTTATTTCAGTCATAAGTAATCTTTAATTTTAAGTTTATTATTTACCGCATTCATTATTTAGACTTTGTTAGTATAACACTTTCACAATACTCCTCTGGTTCGATCGTGACTTATCCTATCTACGTAGTTTATTTCGGTTTTTGATTGACATAACGACAGTCATCACTTGTTAACAAAGAACATTGCTTGGTCTTACGAATGACTTACTCATTCGTACGAGCATAACCTTTCGTACGAGCAACCATGTCTGAATGTTCTTTGTGTCTTTGTAGTGTTTCGTATGACTAGTGACATTCTGCGTACTTTTTCTAGGTGTTAGCACTATATAAACAGACATGCACTTCTTTGTAATAGAATAGACAAGAGTTGAGCAATAGGGCACTCGAAAGAGACACAGGAGAGCACAGAGAGAGTGTTTAGAGAGAGTAGCAATTTATCCAAGAGTCTATGTACTGAGTCTCTCTACAAATCAATATAGTGAACATTTGAAGATATATCTTTGTTATATTGGTTTTGTTCTTGCTTTGGTTTGCATACACACTTGGATTCCGCACTCGTGTGTGTGTTACTAAACAAGGAAATAGGTTTATCTTGATCCACAAATCTTGATCCTCCAAGTGGACCTACATTTTTCAACCTGTTATAACAAATCTATTAACTAGAGATCCTTTAACTTCAGTTAAAATTGTTTTTTCAATTATATCATGAGAGGTAAGGTACCAAATGTTGGTTTTGTTGCTAAGGCAAATCAATTTAATGACAACAAAAAAAGGTTCAATAAAGGTCTTAATCCCAATCAAAGTGCACACATAGTAATAAAGTAGGTTATGTTCATGATAAGCATTTTGAACTTCATGGATATCCTCCAAATCTTAGACCTAGAGCTAATCAAAATAGTAATTAGTGGTCTAGGTCTAGTAACTCTGCTAATAATTCCTTGAATAATTTTGTGAAAAATTAAGTGAATGATAAATCTATTGGTACTTCTTTGAATTCTTTGACTTTTGATCAGATTTCCAAGTTGTTAGGATTGCTGAATGAGAATAAGATGGAAGATTCCTCTAAGTCTAATATGGGAGGTAAATGTTTTAGTGTTTTCACATTTTAGGATGGTACAAGAACATGTCTTGTTTCAATTCTAGTATCTTTTCTGAAATTGGTATGAATTGGATTGTTGATCCTGGTGTAAAGTAGCATATGGTTATGTCAAGTGAAAAAATGTTTAATCTAGTTGATGTTTCTGAATACAACATAATTGTTAAGTACCCTAATGGTACTGATGCTAAAGTGACAAAGATAGGTTGTTATAAGTTGCCTAATTCGGTTATTTATAAAGGATGTCTTTGTTGTTTCTGAGTATTGTGTTAACCTTATCTTTGTTCGTAGATTAGCTAAGGATAATAAGCTTAGAGTTGTCTTTGATGAAAATACCTGTTATGTTAAGAATTTATACTTAAAGAAAACCGTGATGATTGGTAGACAAACTGATGGTCTTTATTTTTGCGGTAATTCTTTCAATTTTGTGATTGCATGTTTTTACAAGGATGATAATATAAAGCTCTGGCATTCCAAACTAGGGCATTCTGCAGATTAAGTGTTAAATGTGTTAAACAAAAATACTGAAACTAATTGAGCTGATCCTTGTGACATATGTCATATGGCTAAAACAACATAGGATTCCATGTTTGGGGTCCATATAAGGTTGCAAGTATAGAAGGCTAAAAATATATTCTCACTGTTGTTGGTAACTTAGTAGATCTATTTGGGTTATTTGATGAAGTCCAAGTCAGAAGTTTTTGATAGTATTCTAAATTTTTATAACTTGGTGATCCATATGAATTACCAACCCTCGAATAAGCTTCTCCTTTACCTACTAAGTTTCCAACCTTAGACTAATGATCGATATATGGCCTAAATGTAGACAAATCAGATCTAACATGCATAACCTCATAGAAAGACTTAGATCATCCACACAAACTCATTCAAATATCAATATACACCATGTAGATTAACACGATCACAAGTCATCAACAAACACTTACTAAAACACAACTTCCATAAGAAGATCATCGAACTTCACATAATATTAAGATTCATCCTAACATAACCGGCTATAGAGCGGAATAGCTACTCATAGAAATAGCTAAAACACAAGTATTCGTTGAATACATGATCGAATCTAAAAGAAAATGATAATATGAAGGGTCTAACTCAGTACGTATTGATATCTCGACCTTTTGTATGGTATTCTTCCTTGAATCATCTTCCCGTTGATCTTCTCTTGAATCTTTCTCCTTGCAACAAGCCGTTTTTTCACTCTTCCTAACCATTGAGCTTGTAACTTAGGGTTTCTTCGACATCTCTTTTTATTTATATGATCCAGGTGCAATCCGGGTCGGGTATGACCCGTACTCTAGTCCATGGGTATTGCCCCTAATTTGGCACATCATAACAAGGCCCACCAAGTTTCAAGATTATAAGGCAGTGTATCCCAATTCTAAGCTAGATAACTCAGAGCTCTTTCGTACCGTACGACTCGTATGGTCTTCAAACCGACTTATCTTCTCAGTTATTCAGTTAAGCTCTCAATCTAACTTGGAAATCTAACATTTTAACTAGGAACATGCAAAACACTAAGAAATGAACATTTAATCTATTCAAAGTGAAAATAGCAATAAACAATTAAAAAAATAAGGGTTTTAAACTTTTAAAAACATGTTGTCTTTCACACACATCAAATATCCCCACACTTGAACATTGCTTGTCCCTAAGCAATCATTTAATAAAAACTTTAACTTTACAACCATTTACATAAAAACCTTCAACAAAGACCAATGTTATTTCCAAATCACAAATCCCAACCCACCTCCTAAGACTAACAAAGGCAAGAGATTGACATCCTCTAAAAGTCATTTAGGTTTTACATTTTAAAAACAAGAAAGTATTAAAGCTTTGATCAGTCCACTCCTATAGAATACCTACACTATACATACCCCTCACAATATATACTCTCCTCTCGGCTATTTCTGAATCTACCATAAAATGTGCTAGAACTACTAATTATCGTCACCACCTAAATATGACTAGCATTTTAATAGGCTTGTACAAAAATCAACAACCCATATCAACAAATAACACTAAACTAATCATAAGGATTTTATCAGATTTCTGGTTTAGGGTTAAAGGTAGTAAATAAACAAATGGCATCAATTAGGCTACTAAACAATATAATTCAGCTTTTTCACTTTAAAGCTCTTCAACTTTGACAATTTCTTCACTTTCTTCTTTTCTCATTATTTTTCAACTTTTTTTTCATAGCATCGGGATCTTTGATCCCCACGCTTATATTTTTCCAATCTATCATTTATTTTTCACAACTTTTCTTTCTTTTCTTTTTTTTTTCAATTTCCATCATTTCTTCACATCTCGTTGAATCATACTATTAAGGGTAATCAAACGAAATAGGCAAATAAAGGTGTACTTTGGTGAAATAATAGGGTAAACAAATGAAATAGCTTAGGCTCAACAGGGCTTCTAATGAGATATTAACAAGTAGGAATATGAAATGAAATAGGTAAACAACGGTTTAAAATTTTCCTACTTTTGCCTTAATCATATCCGTATAGACATTATCATATCTACTAGCTAATTGTATAACATGCACAAGTTCTGGAATGAATAGTTAAACTAGTATCTCTTAACAAATTAAATATGTATGTGTGTGTGTGGATATATTTATATATTCTCAAACACTCACCTAAACAGAAGGAATTGGGTTACTGATATGTACAGAGACGCAGCGGAAATACCGACTCAAAAATTCTTTCTTTATTGACTATATGACATACTTGAAGTTTCTTTTATAAAATATTGGGCACTTTCTTGAAAGCATTTACAACATTCATTCTTGTTTAACTTGTTAAATATGATATATAATTACAAGCTACGAGACCACTCTTCACGTACATTACTTGCTCTTTGACTCGATCTTTAACCCTTTAAATCCCATAGTGATAATAATTCCGTGCATCCTGCAATCACCACATACACCCGTATTAATAATATTTGGTGACATCATTCATAATTTTAATCATTCATAATTAAATGGTCACTCCATATTCTTTCTATTTATGATAAACCTTTCGATTATCTTTTCGATTATGCTCTTGCATCCCAATCGTCAATCTTCATAAGTCAACAATGGCAAGCTTGCACTTTCATTTCATTCTCAGGATAATAATTAGTAACGTATATGCTCATACGTATTGAAGCCGTGTATACATATATACAAGCCCTTACATACCATTTACATCCTCATTTTATAATACTAACATATCCTAGTCACAAACATCCATAAAAAAATCTTATACATATGAACCTATGCGCATGCTTGTTTCTATTTGTGCTTACCTATGGATTCCACCACTAGCATGTAAGTAAGCCATACACATACATGCGTACATACTCATTCATCCCTGGTTAGCATTATCACAGTTCAATAAGTTCACATAACCCTATTAGTTATTTTCACTTTTCAGAGTTCATTGAAGGTTACGAAACATGTATAAGGAGATACGGAACTCACTGTGCGAACAACTGACAAAAACAACATGTCAAGTTTGTGAGGAGCGTCGACGATGCCCTTCTATAGTGTCGACGACGCCTCCCGAAATGTTACGTCGGTCCTCATTTGCGTAGAAAGTTGATTAGAGCGTCGGGAGAAGGGGGCAGCGTCGGCGACGGCTAGGGAGGGCGTCGGCGACACCCCCTCTGTGTTGGCGACGCTATTTGTCCTTGTTTAAGCTTACACAACCCATTTCCGATTCCCGTTCCAACCCGAACTGACTCAAAATGTCCTGTAGTATCCCATACCATTCCGTAAGCTTCCCATATCCTTTTAACACTTAACCCCATGTCCTCTTAATCAAATATTTATTTCTAACATACTTTCTTGATTTTGACCCGTCCGGTCATTCTAAGTTATTTCCAACCTAGCTAACTATTTACGGTTCACTACAACAATACTTTCCTTAGTACTATGATTACTTAAACATTCTTACATGATTCCCGAACAATAATCATCCAAAACCCACACCCGACACATACTTTCTACATTTTGACCCGTTCACTTCTATTATGGATTCCGAACGTAGATAACATCATAGGACTTATAACAACAATACATACCTTGATTCTTGTGTTAACCTTATCTTTGTTTAATGATTAGCTAAGGATAATAAGCTTCAAGTTGTCTTTGATGAAAATACCTGTTAGTTCAGAATTTATGCTTAAAGAAAACCATGGTGATTGGTAGACAAACTGATGGTCTATATTTTTGCGGTAATTCTTTCAATTTTGTGATTGCATGTTTTTACAAGGATGAAAATATAAAGCTCTAGCATTCCAAACTAGGGCATTCTACAAATCAAGTGTTAAATGTGTTAAACAAAATACTAAAACTAATTGAGCTGATCCTTGTGACATATGTCATATGGCTAAGCAACATAGGATTCCTCTAGTAAACATAAGTCCACTAAGATGAAAGATCTTATTCATCTTGATGTTTGGGGCCCATATCAGGTTGCAAGTATAGAAGGCTTTAAATATATTCTCACTGTTGTTGATAACTTAGTAGATCCTTTCGGTGTATTTGATGAAGTCCAAGTCAGAAGTTTTTGATAGTATTCTAAGTTTTTATAACTTGGTGATCTATATGAATTACCAACCCTCGAATAAGCTTCTCCTTTATCTACTAAGTTTCCAACCTTAGACTAATGATCGATATATGGCCTAAATGTAGACAAAGTAGATCTAACATGCATAACCTCATAGAAAGACTTAGATCATCCACACAAACTCATTCAAATATCAATATACACCATGTAGATTAACACAATCACAAGTTCATCAACAAACACTTACTAAAACACAACTTCCATAAGAAGATCATCGAACTTCACATAATATTTTTATTCATCCTAACATAACCGGCTATAGAGCGGATAGCTACTCATAGAAATAGCTAAAACACAAGTATTCGTTGAATACATGATCGAATCTAAAAGAAAATGATAATATGAAGGGTCTAACTCAGTACGCATTGATATCTCGACCTTTTGTATGGTATTCTTCCTTGAATCATCTTCCCGTTGATCTTCTCTTGAATCTTTCTCCTTGCAACAAGCCGTTTTTTTCACTCTTCCTAACTATTGAGCTTGTAACTTAGGGTTTCTTCGACATCTCTTTTTATTTATATGATCCAGGTCCAATCCGGGTCGGGTATGACCAGTACTCTAGTCCATGGGTATTGCCCCTAGTTTGGCACATCATAACAAGGCCCACCAAGTTTCAAGATTATAAGGCAGTGTATCCCAATTCTAAGCTAGATAACTCATAGCTCTTTCGTACCGTACGACTCGTATGGTCTTCAAACCGACTTATCTTCTCAGTTATTCAGTTAAGCTCTTATTCTAACTTGGAAATCCAACATTTTAACTAGGAACATGCAAAACACTAAGAAACGAACATTTAATCTATTCAAAGTGAAAATAGCAATAAACAATTATAAAAATAAGGGTTTTAAACTTTAAAAACATGTTGTCTTTCAAACACATCAAATATCCCCACACTTGAACATTACTTGTCCCTAAGCAATCATTTAATAAAAACTTTAACTTTACAACCATTTACATAAAAACCTTCAACATAGACCAATGTTATTTCCAAATCACAAATCCCAACCCCCTCCTAAGACTAACAAAGGCAAGAGATTGACATCCTCTAAAAGTCATTTAGGTTTTACATTTTAAAAACAAGAAAGTATTAAAGCTTTGATCAGTCCACTACTATAGAATACCTACACTATACATACCCCTCACAATATATACTCTCCTCTCGGCTATTTCTGAATCTACCATAAAATATGCTAGAACTACTAATTATCCTCACCACCTAAATATGACTAGCATTTTCATAGGCTTGTACAAAAATCAACAACCCATATCAACAAATAACACTAAACTAATCATAAGGATTTCATCAGATTTCTGGTTTAGGGTTAAAGGTAGTAAATAAACAAACGAAATTGGGTATCAATTAGGCTAATAAACACTATGATTCAGCTTTTTCACTTTAAAGCTCTTCAACTTTCACAATTTCTTCACTTTCTTCTTTTTTCATTATTTTCAACTTTTTTTGCATAGCATCGGGATCTTTGATCCCCATGCTTATATTTTTCCAATCTATCATTTATTTTTCACAACTTTTCTTTCTTTTCTTTTTTTTTTTCAATTTCCATAATTTCTTCACATCTCGTTGAATCATACTATTTAGGGTAATCAAACGAAATAGGCAAATAAAGGTGTACTTTGGTGAAATAATAGGGTAAACAAATGAAATAGCTTAGGCTCAATAGGGCTTCTAATGGGATATTAACAAGTAGGAATATGAAATGAAATAGGTAAACAAGGTTTAAAATTTTCCTACTTTTGCCTTAATCGTATCCGTATAGACATTACCATATCTACTAGCTAATTGTATAACAGGCATAAGTTCTGAAATGAATAGTTATACTAGTATCTCTTAAAAATGAAATATGTATGTGTGTGTGTGTATATATATATATATTCTCAAACACTCACCTAAACAGAAGGAATTGGGTTACTGGTATGTACAGAGACGCAGCAGAAATACTGACTCAAAAATTCTTTCTTTATTGACTATATGACATACTTGAAGTTTCTTTTATAAAATATTGGGCACTTTCCTGAAAGCATTTACAACATTCATTATTGTTTAACTTGTTAAATATGATATATAATTACAAGCTACGAGACCACTCTTTCCGTATATTCGTTGCTCTTTGACTCGATCTTCAACCCTTTAAATCCCATAGTGATAATAATGTTGTGCAAACTGCAATCACCACATACATCCGCATTAATAATATTTGGTGACATCATTCATAATTTTAATCATTCATAATTAAATGGTCACTCCATATTCTTTCTATTCATGATAATCCTTTCGATTATCGTTCCGTGTATGCTCTTGCATCCTAATTGTCAATCTTCATAAGTCAACAATGGTAAACTTGCACTTTCATTTCATTCTCAGGACAATAATTAGTAACGTAAATGCTCATACGTATTGAAGCCGTGTATACATATATACAAGCCCTTACATACCATTTACATCCTCATTTTATTACACTAACATATCCTAGTCACAAACATCGATATAAAAAAATCTTATACATACGAACCTATGCGCATGCTTGTTTCTATTCGTGCTTAGCTATGGATTCCACCACTAGCATGTAAGTAAGCCATACATATACATGCTTACATACTTATTCATCCCTAGCAAACATTATCACAGTTCAATAAGTTCACATAACTCCCTATTAGTTATTTCACTTTTTGGGGTTCATTGAAGGTTACGGAACAGGTATTAGGAGATACAGAACTCACGGTGTGAATAACTGATAAAAACAGCATGCCAAGTTTGTGTGGAGCGTCAATGACGCCCTTCTATTGTGTCGACGATGCCTCCCGGAATGTTATGTCGGTCTGCATTTGTTGTAGATAGTTGATTAGAGCGTCGGGAGAAGGGGGCAGCGTCGGCGACAACTAGGGAGGTCGTCGGCGACGCCCTCTCTTTGTTGGCGATGCTGTTTTCCTTATTTAAGCTTACACAACCCGTTTCCAATTCCCGTTCCAACCCGAACTGACTCAAAATGTCCTGCACTATCCCATAACATTCTGTAGGCTTCCCGTATCCTTTTAACACTTAACCCCATGTCCTCTTAATCAAATCTATACTTCTCACATACTTTCTCGATTTTGACCCGTTCGATCATTCTAAGTTATTTTCCAACATAGCTAACTATTTACGGTCCACTACAACAATACTTTCCTTAGTACTATGATTATTTAAACGTTCTTACATGATTCCTGAACCATAATCATCCAAAACCCACACCCGGCACATACTTTCTACATTTTGACCTGTTCACTTCTATTATGGGTTCTGAATGTAGATAACATCATATGACTTATAACAACAATACGTACCTTGATTCTTACCCTTATTCGTAATTTCTTACACAATCCCCTGAATTCAACATAACAATATTCGTTTACAAAAGAAGAACTGATTTCAGAAATCACTTACCTTATGCGTCCATATTCGTATCCGTTTCCTTGCCTCCTCTTGACCCGTTAGCCTTTCGTGCTTGAGTCTATTTCGACATGAATCCTATTTGTTCATGTCACCACAATCATATCATGGTTAGCATACATATAATCGTTCATACAAACATTCATATCCTTTCCATTCATATATTACTTGTCTTGCATTAGTCAACTATTGCATATATAAGACATGTACTAATGACCGCCTTATTTCACGTTCTCGCAACTCAATTATCACCGTATACATTCAATAAATCATCTAGTACATAACATATGACTTCTCTACTCTTATATGTGCCCGAACGTCTAGATATGCTACTTATACATTGTTGACTTTATGAAAGTCAACTTTCTTACTTTCATATTTTCAACTTATGAACACACTCATAACAATATGGCGGACCGTGGTGATAACTGCATATGCATTTCATACTAATGACGTATGACTCCTAAAACTACATAATCATTTATTCACATATACAACATACACATAATCCATTTACATGCTAATACTTTCATAGTTTTACATTTGACAACCACATACAAAGTTAGTCAATTTAACATAATCATAACATCATTCGTCACTAGTGAGTCCATATGCTATAGACATAGTACTATTTCACTTCTTGATCCCAACTAATGATCAATCGAATACATGATGAACATCACACTATTCAAGCACACACTTCTAATGCATGATCTTAACCAAAATATACATTCAACCCGAATTTCTTGTATGAGTTCCATTTATAGCACATTCTTCAAGTTAGTTTACTACTAATTACATCATTATCATATTTGATTCATATATGTCAAGCCATTTCATACAATTTCACATCCTAACTTCACTTAGACATTTCATCATACACTTGGTGTGCATACCACTTTCTAAGCATAATGTACAACCCATCCATGCTTTGATTTCCACTTCTTGCATTCATCTTATCAACACAACTATAACCAAACAAATTTCATACTATACTTTAAACTAACTAACATATAAGATCACACATCGCATAATTCATCAAATTTGCAATAGAATTAGACATGGGTGACACACCCATGTCACCATCTTCATCATCCCAAATGGGTTTCACTTCCAAACATCTAATTAATCAAAATCATGCATAACACATGTTCTATATGTTGATTTTAATACATAAGCATGCTTAATTTCATACCAATTTATGGATGTGATCATAACCCATTTCTAAAAAGATCATCAAATGAGAATCTACAACTTACCAAGTGATTTATAGGACTAGATAATCAAGGATTCAAGTACATGCATGAGTTTTAGCTTGAATTCATCTTCAATTTGGACAAGAAAGGGGTGAATTGAAGGTTTCTCCATTTCTTCTTGTGGGTGTCGACCACACCACACCACCACCAACACACACACACATACTGAACTTTTCTAGTTTATAAGAAACTTAAACACAATTTCCCACTTTTAGTCCTTCTAGTTTATTCTTATGTCACCAATAACCCTAATGTTCATTCTCTTATTACTTGAGTAACAATTTAACTAAGTTAAATAGCTTGGTTATTTTATTTTATGCCATCACATAAAGAAACATATTAGTCAATTAAAATTTGTGATTTTGGGGCGTTACAAATCCACCCCCTGTAAAAGGAGGTTTCGTCCCTAAAACCTTTCTCATTCCTGCTAGACCCATTCTACTCTTACTTTTTCATCTAATCATGATGCTTACTACAATATGAGTACATTCGGGATCTTGGCAAATATTTTTCTAATCATGCATAAAAATAATTGTTCGCATTGTCCCCACCTTCTTTAACCAAGCAAAAAATTACTTTCATAATCACATAAAGTCAGAATCTTATCTAGGGCTCTTATTAGTGTCTTCTTCACTTTATAATGCTAGTTCCTAGCACACATCATCGCTAGCGGTTCATTCATTGAATTTATTCCAAGTGTATACTATTGCTCGTACAGACTTAAGTTCACTGCTTGTTTCTATCTTTCTAATTAAGTCTAATACATTCGCACATTTATGAATCAAAATAAATCGATTTATTTCATCCTATTCATATATCATATGTGATATTTTCATTTTGTTTACCATGGGCAATCCCCAACATCCCATTATTAATGTTCTTTCTAATTACTTTCATATTCATATAGAGGGTCAACGTATTATTATACGCATACTATAAACATTCACTGACCTGTTAATACTACAACAAAACTACCCATTTTAATATATATACTTATTCGTACTTGACAAGGATTAATTGTCATTCTACAGTTACTATCGTTACTCATACCATGCATACCTTTAAGTTAGCGTCAACTTATCTCATTCATATCACTACACAATTAACTTCCTTCACGCACTACTTACCCTACTAAGCAAGTATGTATCGCGAGCGCTCCATGCGAGCATTTAACCAATACCCTAAATTCTTTAACTTAAAAATTTTGGAGTTATCATCCTAATGACATAATTTCCTTCTTACATACCCATTAAAGCAAATCATTCAATATACCAATTCTTACTCATAGTTGCGAGCTAAACATTTTACTAACCTTGATTCCATTGCATAACCAACGGTCTGTGATCCGAATCGGCCTGATTCTTCGTGAGATTATACGATGCTCGGATTGATCGCATCCATTCATTTGTTGAGCTTCCGCCTATGCGCATCTTTTCAACAATGTCTTGTTCAGATGAACATGGCCAACAAGCCCAGCATCAAAGTTAGCAATTCTTAATGGTACTTGCCATTAATACATTTTTTTCAAGTATTTATTCTACTCGATGTTTAAGCACCTACAATTCTTTTACAAATTTGTATGCTATAACATATTACACATACCATTTCTACATACAATTCTTTCATTTTGTTAATTATTTTGCCAACCTTTTGAAGTTTGACTTCTCAAGGTCAAACTAGCACTGCTACTTATCGTACATGTGTTAAAGTACATGTTTGTACTCTTTCTAATTCAAGCATACTTACAAGATATTATTTTAGCTTTTCGTGTGAAAGTTTTCCTTTCCTCGAAATTACATAAGTCATTTTGACTCGCATGGGTCGATTACTAACATACGTCACATGTAATGTATTCAAAATTTATTTCTTTCAATTAGGTTTCTTGCTACCACGATAGCTTTCATCGGTTATACTTACTTAATGAATCAACTACATCATGCTACTTTACTATAATTTGCTTAATTATTATTAACTTAACTTCGTTTGGCTTTTCAGAAGTCCATCTGTAAATACATTCTTATCCATGTTTTGTCAATTACTCAACCGACTCGTTAGGAGGCATTTTGCATTCAAGCTCATGCCTCCTACTTTTCATCAAAATTTTCATTACATATTTCAACACAACTTCCTTTATAGTGGTTTATGCTAGAAAACCTTTATATTCTTATTTTACCCTCCGCTAAGACATTAGACCAAAATGACAGTCAACCCAAATTGCTAGATGTATTTCACTTGGGTTAAATTATTACCAAATTTTGACACATCCCTCTCTAGTTTACCATAAGCTCCTATCGAAGGCATAACTTTTTATACATACATGATGCGAGTCCAAAACCATTGACTCGTTATCTACACCTTGCGATTGTTATTTCTTTCCAATTTATGGTAATGCATGCTCATACATTACGCTTACCTATGAGCATAAAACTTGACAAAACAAAACATTAAATACCGGGTTCAAATGGCGATCACCATTTGACACGCATGACTCGTTTGTCCTTTTAACCATTCTTGCATACAACATGTTCGCATATATATATATGGGTACCGGTGTTACAAGAAAAAGGGAAAATCTCCTTCGTGAGGGTAAATATTAGACAAAAGACAATGATATTGTCTTGGTAAGGTTTTAAAGATATTCACGAACTGAAACCCATTTTTCGGATATAAGGTGATGATTATATGAAGGCGCAAAACTAGTATGTGGATTGCGCGCCTGGCCAGTGCGTAAAAAGCATATGACCCTCATGAGATCATAATAATCATCACATGTATGTCCGATAGAGTCATGAAGTAGTTTGATGTGTGGGTGAAAAGAGTTGTAAGACTCTCAAGAAATGGAGAGAAATCTATAAGAATGAAAATGTTTGAATCCGTAAATAAGTACGGATCAAACAAGTAAGAATGCATGATGAGAATGAAAATGTTTGAATCCGTAAATAAGTACGAATCAAACAAGTAAGAATGTATGATGAGAATGAAAATGTTTGAATCCGTAAATAAGTACGGATCAAGTAAGAATGCGTGATAAGAATGAAAATATTTGAATCCATAAGTAGGTACGGACCAAACCAGTAAAATTGAATGATAAGAATGGAAATGTTTGAAACTGTAAGCTTGGACCAAAGAAGGAAATATTCCTTAGAGCAGATAATAGTCAAGTTATGTTTTAAATCTATATATATATATATATATATATAACACTAAAGCACTTCTTTCTAATCATTTGAAGCTGTGAGGATAGGGAATTTTCACATTGTCACTAAATATAATTGTTTTTTGAAACTTCTATTCAATTTTTTATCATTTTTAGTCAATGCCATGTTTTGGATAAAAAAATAGACAAAGCGAAAAGATAAAATGAATTGGTAACTTCCCCGATTACTTGAAATGAAAAGCAACATTGTAAAAATTGTGCAATGAATTTCGCACATCTCGCTTTTGGGTCACCATCCAACCCTGAATACCAAAATATAGAACAAGATATCTATGTATATGACAAAAACAACAAAGAGTTATCACAAAAAATTATTCATTCATACACGAAAGAGTTCAATAATTCAAACTAAACAAAACAAATAAAGACACTAAACAATCAAAATGAAACAAAACAAATAAACACACTAAAACGTTTAAGTCCTTGGGTATTGTTAACCTGTTTGCACATTTAAACTATGGGGTTTGTTAAAATAACAAATGATATTTGTTATCCTTTAGTTTAAATGTTTGTTATATTTTTTTTTATCTTATTATTCTTTGTTTTAATGTTTTGTGAGGTAAAAATGTTCGTTGGCTGGTGGCTGAGTAGATGGCTTAATAGGTTTGTTGTTGAGGATTGCACTGAAGTTGTTGGAGCATGCGCGCATGGACTCATGGCCTTTTCTCATACACACTCACATTACACATAAATCTATGTCTTCTCTCTCATACATACATTCATGAGAATTAGGGTTTCTTTGTCTTGTTGATGATCATCGTGTTGATGATCTTTATTTAGTTGTAGATCAGTCAATCTATGATGACCGATTAGTATGATACTTGTAGTTCATCGAGGGTTCATTAATAAAATCTGTGTTTCATATATCAAACTTGAGTTTCTGACAAAAATCCTAAAGGGTATCGTAGCAAAAAGAAATGTCTCTTTCTTTCTAAATCCCCTACCCTTTTGGTTCGTGAACGCCTAAGGAAGAAACATGTTAGCGATGTTGAGATTTGTAGATATACGACATAATAAACCATGTAAAGACACTCAAATCGATCCATTCGCGGGTACCTAAGAAATCATAAATAAAACATACATAGAATGTTATAGAAGCGACAACCATTAAATAATGGACGGATTATAGTTACGCATGAAGGAACCAAGCCTTTACTTCCACAACCATTCACACCAAGCAAGCTTTAGCTTAAGCAGTGTTAGCATGAACCCGGTCCGTAAGAAAAAACGCTTCGTACTAATGCTGCAATATAAGCATGCAAGTAATGAGACAAACACTTACAAATTTCTCTTATCACTTTCAGAAGTTTGTAGAAGTTTTTTCACTCAGGTCAACCAAAATGATAAGGATAAACTATGGTGTGCAATTGCGAGATTTTCTTACAGTCTTTACAAATAAAACAAGTAAGATTGTCTTACACCCTAATAAGCAAATGGGATTACTCCAAAAGAGGCACAAATCTATGAGCATGGTTCAAATAATTTAGTCAGTTCAGGTGAGTCTTAATTCACTAAAATACATGAAGACTACAACTCTTACCTCATATTCTCAAGTTTGTTCGTCGAATATAACCAGACGCCTAGAGTTCAATTTGTGTTGAGAGGTAAATCATAGTGTCTTAAACTCTCCTCATGTGATCAATGGAGCTGGATAAACATGTTGGTAGCCTTGAATATTTCTCCTATTGGTGTGTTTAGCCAGGTTTTAGGAAGTGCCAAAAAATGATTGTCGCGACACAACACGGAGTAGTAAGGGTAGGTGATGGGGCATGGGGGTATAGGTGATCATATCCGTCCGGAGGTGCTCGGTTTCTAAAGCCAAAATGTGGAGCCTTATGAACCCAAACATATGAGTATTTGAGTATAAAATTATTTATAAATTTGTTGCAGGTTTAGGATGGGTTTGATATTAAGAGATACTCGTGTTATATGATACCCAAAGCAAAACTCATGCCAGCTTGTTCGCATACAAACTAAATATTTTATTAATTATATTATATACTTAAAATTAAAGTTATATTAAAATACCTAAATATTGTATGTTTACCGGCGTAGTTCAGTATTTGATATTTCAAGTTAATATGTGTGGTGAGCTTAAAATCACATTCGGGTAATGAGAATTCCAATGGGTAATTTATAAGCACATAATATCATAAAATTGGTATATTTGATACTCGCAAGACCTAGTATGGAACACTTTATAATCGAATATGATACTAAGATTACTAAAATCAGACCCATTATCATCCTACTCTTGGATTTTTTTAACATTGACACACTTTATACTTCATACAAAATTTGATTTTCATCGATTATGTCTCCTTGTGTACCGAAATAAGAACTAAACCTCTGAACTTTATATATCTTTTGGAACATCGAGAACAAAACCCAACATTTTACTCATATCATTTATCCTTGAAGAGGATATCCTTTGTTGGATAAACTGTTATATATCATTTATCCTTGAAGAGGATAATCGGTATCCTTTGTTGGATAAACTGTTTGCAGATTGGCAAACCTCGTCTATATTGGGTCAGGCCCGTTAGAGCAAAACCAACTAATGAAACTTCCAGCTTAGTTTAGTTGGCATGTTGGTTTTTATGAAACACGATTATTAGGTTGCTTGATCAATGACCAGACCATATTCTCTGAATCTGGATGAAGTCTTTGACGCGACTCGTAATAAAAAAAAAGTCTTAGCCAAGTGTCGGTAAATGTCAACAGGAACAAACTTATATAAAAAGTGGTTAACATTTTATGTTAAAGAATCATTAATGAAATACTTTCGATACGATTTCATCTAAAAAAAATGAATGAAAAAGACTTACATTCTAATGGATGTCGTAGGAACGATTGGTCCCTGTTGGATCAGATTTTGATTTTCCTCCTTATGATTTTTTCTTTATTAAAGGCACAAGAGAAACGGGTCAACTGGGTTTAAACTATTTTTCATATAACAATTGGAATAGAAATTAATTTTCAACAATGTGTGATATAACAATTACTATAAAAATTAAATGTTACAACAAGATTTCATACAACACCATTCCAAATCAACTTAGAGCGTAACATATTTAAAGAAAACTAGCATAAATGTCATATTCATTATAATTTGATGAACAAAATCTTAAAAGATATTGTTCAATACATTATTTTTTCCAACACTGCATAGCGTATTAAAAACATAAAGTGAATTTAAACCAACACGGCATAGCGTACTAAAAACATAACGGTAAATTTAAAGTGACGAATAGAGTGGTATACCTGATGAGGTATATCCAGAATCTACAATAAAAATGTTACCTGTCACATAATCGGATGAATCATGAATTAAGTACCTAATCAACGACGTCAATGCTGGGTCAGTGGAGCCAAAGTCTCTTAAAGGCACTACTTTTGAAGCAACATTTTTAAGCCACTTCTTTTGCATGAGCTCACTGGTAATTTCGGATTTAAAAAGGCCTGGACATATAGAGTTTACCCTTATATTGTATTTCCCAAGTTCCATTGCCATCACCTACAAGTCACAAAGTACATTAAAAATCTAGCCTTAAGATCATATGCTCACATCATTGATATCATTAATGATATTAATAATAATAATAATAATAATAATAATAATAATAATAATAATAATAATAATAATAAAATAAATAACAATAACAATAACAATAACAATAGTAGTTATTATTGTCGCTGTTATTATTGTTTATTATGTATTGTTATTTTATTGTTGATATTATGTAGTAAATGGTGTTTAAATCATTGTAAGCATTTGCCATGATAATTGTTATGAGAACGATGGAACAAACTTTGTCATAGTATCAAGGGCTGATTTCGAAGAAGCATACGCAAGACATCCTCGTGAATATGTACTTCGATGAAGAGCAGCAGTCGAAGAGATATTGATTATAGATCCTGCTTGATTAGAAGTATGCATTTGAAGGCAAACATACTTTGATACCAACCTGCTCCCTTTACGTTTGTTCTAAAGGCTTCATCCCAATCTTCTTCAGACCAATCCAATGAATTTTGTACAGGACCTAATTACACAATGTAACATTTGATCACTAAATAGTTAAAAAGTATTTTATTTAATTTAAGTTACTGAAAATTCTGATGTAGAATGGATATCTCCTAAAAATAGGAAGCCTTGAAAGGGTGTTAAATGAACTCTGACTGAACTTTATTCAAGCGGCATTAGAATCATCTCGTCGAACTCTGCAATATGAGATTTTAGGTTTTCGCTTTTAGATTTTTAACTTGTACATTTGTTTAGATCATTGTGTCTTTTTATTTAGCATTGTGTCTTTTCTTTATTTGTGTCATTGTATCTTTTTTGTGACAAATTGTGCCTTTTTTTTCCTAAGAATGTGTTATGTTTCTAGACATTGTTTTATATTTCGCGATCCATTGTGTTAGATTTTGTGATCCATTGCGCTTTTGTACCCTTCGTAGATTTAGGATACTTTGTATGATAACCTTACCCTATAGTTATAACCATTTAGGTCCACTAACATGTATGAGTTAATTCAATTAAATAAAAGGGTAAATAGTAAAAAAACTAACATACATTCTGTTTTTTCTTACAAAAATCACTTCACTTTTTTTTGCATACTAAAATCCATCTACCAGGTAATTTTGAACATAATTGTGAACTTTTTATTATTGAAATTTTAGAGTTAACTTATTTTTTTTCCATGTGATTTGATAGTTTTAACGTTTTTGCTCCGATAGTTTAAAAATTACCAAATTATTTACTTTCAATTTGGTTGCCAATTTGCTCCTCGACTCCAATTTAGTTAAAAATTTCAGCTAAAATTGAAATGATTTCTTGGGAGTGAGCGATAAGAGTTATTTTCTATTTTTATATATTTTATTCTTCTATTAGTCTAAACGAGTTTTTAGCACCTTCGCGTTGCGATGGGGCACTCAAACCAAAAAAAATAGATGTAAAGACATTTAACCACGTACGTGTGTTGATGGGTGTTTACTCACCAAATTTAAAGCAACAGAAAAAAATAACTAAGTTGAAACTATAACAAAACCCACCTAAAAAATTGACGTTGAAGCGACAATAAAAAGAAACAATTTTTAACACATCCAAATAAGTCAGCCGCAATGTTAAGTAAACACGTGCTAGCAGATCCTAAATATTAAAACATAGATAAAAAATAGAAAATGAAACCTAAACTAAAATTTTGGTATAAGTTATATTGGAACATTGTTGATGACTTGATGGTAAAGTACGTGCTATTAATATAGGTGATTAACTATCGAAATATAATAATGAAAACAGTAAATAAACAGGTCTGTCAATACGACCCACTCATATAAGGTAATTGTTTGTTAAAAGAAAAAAGTATAAAAATTCAAAAGTAAATAGTTTTAGGAAATAACGATAATTAAACCAAAACATATCTCATATCAAGTTAAAGAGCACACACCTATCCTAAATTTTACTTTACTTCACACATCCAAAAATAAGACAAAATAGCTATGCAATAAGTGTAAGTACATAAAGTGGTAAAGAATTGAATAGTAAACTTAAGATGCAAACATAATTTACTGAATAATATAGGGAAAATAATAACTAATGATAATAATATATTATTATTATTATTATTTAATTATTATATCTTTTTATTTTTCTTAGTTTGTATTATTATAACTGTATATAAACTTTATATCCCTATAAATATGGGAGGGTTGTTCTGGAAATTCACTTGAGACAAGAAAACTCGTGAAAACCCTATATACAAGCCTTTTTATAAGAGTTTTAGAGCATTTAATATACATATTTTCAAATGTTTTGAGCAAATAAATTTCCTAAGTAATAGGCAATGTTGTAAAACAAGGTATTGAAGGTCAAGTACTCCCCGAGTAATCGCTACAAGATAGGCCACCGTGGCGACTTTCTTCAACTCCGCATAATTACTCGAAATCGATCAAACGCGGTCATCCTCAACCAGAATTGGATGTAGTATGTCAGCTCGGGATGAGTTTTACTTAAAAAAAGTAAATAAAACATAATTTCTATGTCTATTAGTTTTAAATGAATGAATGTCAATTTTTGAAATAATTTACTATTTGAACATATATATTTTTATTTATATTGATATTTATGTATTTATTATAAATATTATTAAACTTATGATATTTTCCATATATATAATTTTCTGAAAACAAATTCATTTATAATTTAACTTGTCCGAGTACTCTCTGCCTAGGCTGAGTACTCTCAACTCCTTAGTCGATCGACTAGGAAGCACCTAGCGACATTTTGCAGCCCAAATAACAGGTGTGTAACACTAAACAGTAATGTTGTATATATGTAACAAATGAAACTTAATTAATTTATTTTTTAAATATCCACTCGGAGCTTTTTCAATTTTTTTTCAAAATACTAGAAAATACATATATCACATGCCTTGCTATTTTTCTTTATTAAAAATAAGTTATATAGCATTATGTTATACAGTAACTTTTACGGTTTTCTCAACTAAATTGGATTTTCATAATAACATATCCCTTATGAATATTGATTAAAACTTTAGTTATCTCTAGTAAAGTAAAAATCTATCTATACTATATAATAAAAGAAACCATTATATGGACACTTGTCATCATATTATGTATAACTCTCTTACTAAATATTATTTAGTATAATTTCTTATAGATAATCATTTTTTAATTTAATCTTTTTAAATTAATTATAGCTAACTCTTCTACTAAATATTATTTAGTTTAATTTTTTCTACATAATTATAATAATTATTATATAGTTTAAATCTTTTTATTTATAATATTATTTATTTGATTTTTTATATCATATTATCTTCATTGTTTATAATGCCTAATGTGTCATATAACATCTACAATTTTTAGTTTCCTTTTACCAAAAAGATTATTTCTTTTTAACAGACACCTACTTTTTATTTCTAATATACAAATTTACTCTTATTCTTTTCGATGAGGTAATTATCTCTAATAAATTTTAAACTTTTACCATAGTACATATAATGTTAGGCATAAAATCTAAAAACACTTTCAATGGCATCAATAACTTAAGACACAATATAACTATATATATAATATGCACTTTTTAATAGAATAATACTAAACAAAATTACAAATATAAAATCATTGATGTTACAAAAAATAACAAAGTCTTAATTTTTTAGAAAATAATTCAAAATATAAATAACTAGAAACATATGACATTATAATAAAATTAACCGATTTATCATCATACAACCTCCCAACTATTTAATCATATTTGTTTTCTATCTTATATTAACTAAATAAATAAAAATTAATATTAAATCTTATCCTACTTTAAATGCCGAATACAATACTTTTATTTTTCTAATAAAATATTATCCTTAAATTCAAATTGTTAATTTTAAGATAATTTTAAATAACCAAATTATTTATCACCAAAACCAAACTTTTTATTAATATATTATTTATTTTTATTTTCATGATTAAAAAAATTATTATATCGATTGTATTAATTTTTAAACAAATTGTATATAACTTTAAATATTACTTTATACAAAATTAGATTAATACGGGTTTTTTAAATATAATATATATTTTATCACTCAGATGGCTGCTTATTTGCTTCTTAAATAGCATGTTTGTTAGAACGTTTTGAGACCGTTGGTATTTGAGTTTTATAGTTTAAAGCTGCTTTGTAATAGTTATTTAGACTTCAGAGGCTGAAAGTGAACTTTTTGTAAGTTGTCACATCAGTGGCAGCTTAATTAATAATTACGTTGGGTGATCAGATTCTATATATATGAAAGCCTTGAATCCTTTGGCTCCAAGTTTCTTGGACCAAGGTTATTTTGCTATCATCTTTGTGTTTGTGTCTCTGATTTACATGTTCTTAATCGATATTCAAGATCTTTGAATGTTATCATCATTATGGGATTGTATCTTGGACATGATTCTTCACCTTCATTTTAGTTCTTCTTGTTTTTCTTACTCGTATCATTCAAGCACCTAATCTATAGGTGTTTGGGTGTTTGTCAATCACCATCACTTTGATCCAAGCTTGATTTGGGAATCACAATTTGGTATCAGAGCCTTTGTGCTCTTGATTAACTGATATTTGTTAAGATTTTCAAGTTTTGAAGCTTTTTAAAGGTTTTTAAAAGTTTTTCAAAATTTTGGGTTCAAATGGCTTGATTTGGTATGTTTAATGATTGGATTGTTGTTAATCGGTGTTCAGGGTATCATTTGGGTCATTTTGTTGCAAGATACCATGGTTTTGGGTTATTTTTGTGTGATTAAAGGGTTTTTATTCATACTAAAAGCCTTCTGGGCGTAGTTGTGTTCAAGATAGCGTAGATAATCTTGAAGATAGCGTAGGTCTTGTTAAAGCCGACATAATTGTCAATTACGCTAGTACTAGTGTCAACATATTTATCCGAAGGCGACTTCGGGGTCAGTGATATAAACCCTAGCGATTTTATCACGTGTTCGGCAACTTTAGCAAAATCTGTGTGCGTTTTTGGTTTGTCAGCATAATTGTCTGGTATTTGTTTGCATATTTGTTTGCGTATTTGTTTGAGTATTTGTTCGCCTAAGAAACTTTTCATATTCGAGCGTGATAGTGAGCGTAATTACTTCTGATCTGTGACCTGATATGTTAGCGTATTTAAGGACTTTTAGCGTAATTAAACCCAGTGTCGCATATTTCAGCGTATTTGTGCCCAGTACCATTAAAAACATCATAGTTAACCCTCTGTGAACAATTTGAACCTAAAATTGAATCAACATGTCCCTTAATCAACTAAATCCTATCACTCAAGCCGAGCTTGGAACTAGAACTGCAACTAGACCTCCAAAGTTGAAAGGATTTGAAGATTTCAGTAGCTGGAAGAATAGAATCAAGTCGTTCTTTGAGTATACGGACTATACTCAATGGATGTCTGTCACCTTCGAACCCCATGTTCCTATGGTGATTCGTGATGATGTTCGTACAATCAATGATGATCCCTCGACTTACACTGACGAAGATAGGACATTAATTCAACGAATTATGGTTCTATCAAAAGATGACAACAACTTGTTTGAAGAGTACACCACAACTCACGAATTATGGTTGGCACTAATCGATCACTATGAAGGCAACCAAGAACTGATGGAGAACAAGATAGATATGGTTCAGAAAGAATATTATATGTTTGGAAGCGTTCGTGGTGAAAGTTTGTCAGATCATATCAGCCGTTTTCTGACTATGTTGACAAAAATGAAGAAAGTTGGTAATCCTATTACCAACTATGCTTCAATCAAGAAGCTTTTGGACTGTCTTCCAAAAGAGTGGAGCTTACATTGCATGATGATAAAAGATCCTTCTTGAGCAGTACAACTCCAGTCACTCTTTCGGATTTAATCAACACACTAAAGGCTTTCTAAATGGATGTGCTTAAGAGAGAGATGAATTAAATAGGAAACTCACATAGATCTGTCCAATCCACTGTTGTTGTTGCTCTCAAGAACATGGCATTTCTTGCCCCATAACCTCTGGTGGGGTTCAAGCTCTTAGAATGCTAATGCATCTTACTTTAACGCTTCCGCAAACTCTACAGAGGCTCCACAGTCCAATGAAAAGACTACTGTGGTCAGTGATGCTCAAGCTCTCAAGATATCTACTGAACATGTTCCATTGTTTAACACCTTTCTGAGTAGTTATGAGGCTCTTATGTCGGGTGAGCTAAAACAAGATTTTCTTACTGCCAAAGACATGTATCAAGTTGATCCAGATGATATGGAGGAAATGGATTTAAAATAGCAAATGGCAATGATAACCTTGCGGCTGAAGAAGTTTCAAGACAAAACAGGAAAGAGATTGGCACTTGGAAAAGTTGGTTTCGACAAGTCCAAGCTAAGATACTACAACTGCAAGAATTGGGGCACTTCAAAAGAGATTGTCCACTGCTAAAGAATGAAAATGCTGATACGACTCCAGCTAGAAGGGCAATCGCTATTAAGGAAATGAGAAAGCTGCTGATAACACTCCAATTGCGTTGGTGGTGGAAGATTATGATTCGGCTGAGGAAATTGCTGAGATAAAGGAAGAAGTTAACAAAGCTTTAATGGAAAAGATATCCTCTTAATCGGTTCCACGTCCTTCAAACTTTCTTAGTAACAAAAAAGCAGGTATTCCTAAGGGAGATATGTCTGCTGGCAAAGGACTGAAGAGCATACTCAACCGACCAAGTCCACAGATGACCAAGGAAAGAAAGAGGCTGAAATCTCTGAGTCAAAGGCGAAGGTTCAAGAAGCAAGTAGCAATGCAAAGAAGGAAAAAGATCAAGCTCCTGCAGCAGCAATGAAAGCCGAGTCTACCAAATAGAAAGAGGAGAAAGACTTGGTAAACAACATTCCCTATGAATTTAAAGTCAAATTGTGCTCACAACCGTGTGTCAACGTCGTGGCTCATTACAAATCCCTCAACTGTGACCTTATCAGAGAAAAAGAAATAGTTTTGTAATTTAACAAAGAACTAAAACAGAATGAAGCCGCATATCAGAGAAGGTTGAACTCAACTTTAGTTGAAATGCAAACTTTAAAAGAATTAGTTTTCAGAAAAGATTTCATTATAAATGATTTAACTGAAAAATTGAGAAATCTGAAGTTGAAAATACTAAATTTCAACTCACTATCGACAAATGGAATGTAAGAAAGAAGGCACTGGTTGTCATTAAAAACTGTCAACGACCGACATACGTTAAAGATGGCATTGGGTACAAAGATAAGCTTGGGAATGAAAGAAGAATCTTTCTGCCTCCTCATAGCAAAAACTATGTACCCATGCCAACTCCTCATCCAGAAAATGATTTAATTGATAAAAATGAATTGCTCAAAGTGTCGATTGTGAAAATGACAAATATACTAACGTTTCTATAAGCAATGCAGATGAAATTGAGCATGAGGAGGATGTGTGCGATGAGGAATGTGAAGGCATAAAAATAGGAATATGGTATTCAGGCGACAGTTCTACTATGGTAAACTAGTTCGCCTGAAACTATGGTAAAACAAACAAGACTTTTATTCGGGATGAATGTAATAATTTAACTAGGACGGATGACTGTATTAAAGCTAGTCTAATATTCAAGATGACTATAATAGGCATGTGCCTAAACCTGTGACCCGCAACCATGAAAATGTAGTGGTTGAATATGTTGACTTGCAATCTGCCTTTTTGTGATAAGGATGTTGTGCTTGAACCCCCTGTATTTGTTCCAGAATTGAAACAAAAAAGATTCGGAAAATTCCTTATAGAGGAAATTCCCGAGTTTGTTCCATCTTGTATAGGTTTGTCAGAATCTGATAAAGAGCCAAACCAAGATAGTAGCAGTGAAGACTCAAATACAACAACTTCAGAAAGTGGCGAAGAAAGCTCGAGTGAAGATCAAGGCTCAAATGATTCAAGTGAAAATAAGAATCAGCTTCTTCAAAAGCTTTCAAGATTGATGAAGATATCATAAATGATGAAAGTCGCATTGACAAGAAAATGAAGAAAATCCGAAGCTCAAGCTCCACTGGATCATCATCAGACATCGCTTCATGCACTTCAAGACACTCATCAGATACATCATCTTCCGATGCATCAACCTCTAAGAGGAAAAAGACTCATTGCATTAAGTGTTTTCGTTGTGGTCATTTAGGGCACACTGCTAAACATTGCAAAAGCAAGAAATGTTCGAAGCAAGACCAAAATTTTGCTAAAAATTTCACTGTTCAAATTGATAAATTTAAGAAATCAGTAACAAACCTTTTTGAAACAAAGTGTTTTTGGAAAAAGAAAGACAAATTATCAAAGAAGATCATGATAAATTAAACATTAAGCAAGTATGGGTGTCGAAAGTTAACTAACTTGTATATATATTTCTTGTTTGTTGTTGTATAACAGAATAAAATTCAAAAATGGCTTTGAATGCTAATGGAGTACATTTGGCACGTTGACACTGGATGCTCTAGGCATCTGACGGGATTGAAGGAACTTTTGAAGAACTTTATATTCAGTGACGACAACTTTGTCTCATTCGCCAAAGATGAGAAAGGAGGGAAAATAGTTGGACTTGGGGATGTTGTCTCAGATGCTATAATTTTGGAAAATGTTAACTATGTACCAGAATTGTGCTACAATCTCATGATTATATCACAAGTCTGTGACAAAGGAATATCAGTGCTCTTCAACGATGTAGAATGCATCTTTCTCAAGCCTGACTACTCTTTTCCTTCTGAAATGATTATGCTTACAGCTCCGCCTCAAAACAATATTTATGTGCTAAACATGAAGACTGCCAATTCTGCTGAACAAATGACATGCTTGATTTCGAAAGCATCGGAATCGCCGCTTTGGCACAGGCGAATGGGGCATGTCAATTTCAAAAATATGAATAAACTTTTTAAATTAAATTTAGTAAGAGGTATACCAATAAAAAATGTATTGCATGTGCACAAGAAGCCTCACAAGGCCAAAGTAGTGAATACGATAACTGCACCTCTGCAATTGTTGCATTTGGATCGTTTTGGTCCCATTAGTGTTAAAAGTTTAGCTAAAAGATCCTATTGCTTGGTAATTACAGATGATTTTTCTTGATTCTAATGGCTTTATTCTCTTGAAGCTAAAAGCGAGACTGCATCCATTTTTCAGACCTTCATTCCCATGATCAAAATGTCATCAAACTGAAGGTCAAGTCAATAAGAAGTGATAATGGTTCTGAATTCAAAAATCAAACATTTATCTCCTCCTGCGAAGAAAAGGGAATTTGCCTTCAGTACAGTGCAGCTAAAACTCCTCAGTAAAACGGTGTAGCGGAACGAAAGAACAGAACACTCATTGAAGTTGCTCGAACTATGCTAGTACACTCCAAACTATCCATCATCTTCTGGGCGGAAACAGTCAACACAACATGCTATGTCTTGAATCAGGTTCTCATTGTTAAACCTCACAGAAAAACTGCTTATGAACTTCTTTTCAAGCGAAAGTCTTTGATAGATTTTTTCAGACGTTTAGATGCTCATGTACTCTTCTCAACACTAAAGACAATCTATTCAAGTTTGAAGCAGTAGTGATGTGTGTTTATTTCATGGAATATTCATCTACTCAAAAGGCATATAGAGTCTACAACAAACGAACTAAGATGGTGCTTGGATCATACTATGTCAATTTTCAAGAAGGAAACTACACCAACACTTGAAGTTCTCCCGATTGGTTTTTCGATTTAGATGTTGTGTTCAATACCTTTGACATTCCCGAACCCATTTTTTATGCCGAACCTACTAAAACCACTCAAGTTAAACCATTGTTTAACTCGTCTGACATTGGTTTCACCCCTTTCACCACTCGTTTCACTCCCACTTCAGGCGATCCAATCCTTCTCGTCGACGAAACAAATGGTGACACTACGGCTAAGAATGCATCCGCAAATGATGCTTTTTCTTCAGAAACGAATGTGGATGAACCAATTCAAGAAGATGGACCTCCAATCATATACGTCGATGAACACTTCACCAATCTACCTCAACAAATTGAAACCGATACCAATGCTGGTTATAAGACAAATCAGAATCATCCCATTGAAAATGTCATTGGTCCTGTGGAAGATGGCGTGAGAACTCGTGGATAGACATATGTTATCAACAAAGGATTGTACGCTGCTTTTATTTCGCAATATGTACCAAGTAACATCGAAGAAGCCATTCAAGACTCAAGCTGGGTGCAGGCAATGTAGGAAGAACAGTCTCAAATTCGAAAGCATAAAGTATGGGAACTAGTTGATCTACCAGAAGGAAAGTTTCCAATTGGGACAAAATGGGTGATCCGTAACAAAATGGACGATCGTGGGTGGTTATTAAAAACAATGCAAGATTGGTAGTTTAGGGTTTTTGACAGGAGGAAGGGATTGATTATGAAGAACTTTTTGCTCTGGTGGCACGTTTGGAAGTCATTAGAATATTTTTGGAATATGCATCGTACAAAAACTTCAAAGTGTTTCAGATGGATGTGAAAAGTGCATTTCTGTACGATAAGGTGAAAGAATAAGTTTATGTTTATCAGCCTCTCGGTTTGAAGATCCACATTTCCCTAACGATACTACAAGTTTTACAAAGCTCTTTATGGTCTTCATCAAGCCCTCAGGCCTAGTATGAGACTTTGTCAACATGGCTTCTGGAATGTGGATACACAAGAGGTAGAATAGACATGCTTCTCTTCACAAAAAGGATCAGAGACAATGTGATGTTGGTTCAGATTTATGTAGACGATATAATCTTTGGGTCAACTAATGAAGCGTTGTGCAAGGAATTCGAGAAGATTATGAAAGCAAAGTTCAAAATGAGCATGATGGGGGAGCTGACATTTTTCTTGGGATTAGAGGTGAAGCAACGAGAAGACAGGATCCTCATTCATCAGGCAAAATACATCAGGGACATTCTTGCTAAATACAGTATGAAAGACTGTAAAACTGTAAGCACTCCGTTCGCATCTCAAACTAAACTCACTATAGATCTTCAAGGAAAACCAGTGAACAAATCTTTCTATCGCTCAATCATAGGCCCGCTGATGTGTCTAACCGCAAGTAGGCTTGACATTATGTCGGTTGTCTGTATTTGCGCTTGTTTTCAGACGAATCCAAAAGAATCTCATGAAACTGCGGTTAAACGTATTTTTCGCTATCTGAAAGGAACACCCAAGCTTGGACTTTGGTATCCTAAAGATAGTTATTTTCATCTTATTGCTTATTCTAACAGTGATCATGCAGGTTTTAAGGTAGATAGAAAATCAGTTTTAGGAGGCTGTCAGTTCCTAGGGAATCGTCTCATATCGTGGCAAAGCAAAAAAAGCAGACAACAGTTTCCACCTCACTTCTAAAGCGGAATAGACGGCGGCCTACAGTTGCTGTTCACAAGTTCTTTGGATACAAAATCAGTTTTGGATTACGAGATCAACATTATGAAGACTCTAATATTCATCAACAACGAGGCGTGTCTGGGAATTGTGAAGAATCCAATTCATCACTCGAGAACTAAACATATCAAGATTCGCATTCATGCAATTCGAAATGCGTACTAAAAATGATACATTCAAGTGGTCCAATGGATACTACCAATAGAAAGTCGACATCTTCACGAAAGCCTTCGATAAAACTCATTTAAAACCAGTTGGTAACCTGGTTGGAAATTATCAATTTACTTGAGTGGAAATGAACTTTGTTGTGATAATCGTCTGCACATACTCTATAAAAAAACCGCTTTCCATGATAAATGAGTATCGTAAAACAGTGTCCATCAAAAGATTTTCTGTTTATTAAAATTTTATTTTAGGGCAATGGACATACGAAAAACAAATTTTAGGGGGAAGATATCCATAAAATAAATTTTGACCTCCGTTTGGCACCAGTTTAAGAAATGATAGAACACTACTAACACTTTGTCCATTCTCGAAACAGAAAAGGCAAGGGGAATTAGGGTGGCAAGCAACGACGTGTCAGTAGATTCAGCAACACCATCGAGTAAACTGCGATTAGGCGACAAAAAGATAAAAAGCTTACATAAAAATTCTGGATACCCACAATATTGTGTATCTTGCGGGTAATACGTTACGACATATGGCTTAATGGTCTGAAATCTTGCGTTGATAGATTTCCAAAATCTGAGATTTCGGGTCTTTAGATTGTTTTTCATTCGGGGATATCATAGTCGCTCCTCTATTGTATCCAGATATATGCAGACCAAGACACGATTATGATATCTTTTTAACAAGAGTCAAAGAGGCCAAAACCCCGCTGAATTAAAAAAGCTCAACCAAACGAGCCAATCAAAAGAAATAGTACCATGTTGTGGTATTTGCCTAACCCTAGTTAGGACAACATTGGCCACTTTAACTGTATGAACGTGCATACCTGTTCACTAATGCGCTGAACTTGTATCTTTTAAACGAATGAATCCAATATACTCACCTATTATGAGAAAGTTTTGTGCATACCTTGATCGCGGGGGTATGTCCTGAAGTGGGACTCACAGACGCAATGTTCTAGCTTTGTACATCCGTCCATCTTGATGGGGGCTATACCAATTTTTGTCAATATTACCACAACATGATAAAACGCTCACCGAAAGCAAGTTGAAAGAAGGATTAATGGATTTAAGGGGACAAACATACTGACAGTTTTTCTTGTGCCTTGATTAATCAATAGTAAAATGATAAACTGACATGTGTTGCAAGTATGATCTTTTGCAGGAATGTCAAGGAGTTTCAAACAAAAGAAAATCGCGAAAAAGAAAAACCCTCAGTTCGAAAAACGGATTTCGGTGTCCAAATTGCCAATATTTTGTTTGTCTCAACACTATTTTCTATTTCAGCATGAATTTTTAGCAAAAAGGGAACATTTTTCGAGAAAGTTTAAAATTTTCGAGCGTATTTGGTTTGGTTTCTTAAACTTGAAGAATCCTTCCAACATACAAGGGGTGACATATTTAAGTTCCAGCCTAATTAATAATTACGCTGGACGGTATTTTATAATGTGTGTGTATATATATATGTATCAGTTTTATTCTTTTAAAATTTTCAAACATACTCACATCATCATCTTCATCAAACCCATTTAACATTTCTAAACAAGAACTGAATTCTGTCTTGACTTTAATCTTTGCACAAAATCGACTGAGGTATAATGAAATATGATTTTAACTTGCTTCTGATGATCGTATCATAAAAGTCCTAATCGGCATTTGAATCACACCGTTTTAGAGATTGGATCAGTTTTGAGTTTTTGAAAGGGTTTATCAAGAAAAGTTTGAAGCCGGCGTATTTATGATGATTACAGCGTAATTAAACGAAATCAAAGGGTCGCGCAATTAAGTCTCGAACGCGAGTTCGAGCAACCTATTTGACTAATACGAAGGAGAATCAGTGTAGATAAGTGTCTACGCTGACCTAACACTTGTAACCCAACTCTTTTACACGACAGGTTACATAGCGTAAATATCCGGCGTTTTTAAACCTGACTCGTAAATAAAACCGTGTTTTTAGTCCTTTTGGCTGGCGTAAATATTTCTTTAAAAACGGCGTAATTAATGTCTAAACAACGCTTTTAGTTACGTAATTAGTTTTTTTTATTTATTTTTTTAATTTTATTGAATTTTGTTTTGTTTTGAATTTTATTGAATTTTTTTCAGTTTACATTTTTGTTTCAGGACCCAGATCTCACTTGGCTCGTTTCCATGTTTCAGAATGGCTCAACCTCTTACTTGTGATGCACGAGAAAGCACAACCAGCCGATTACTCTAGTTCCACCAGAACTTGACTTTGAAGATGTAATGATTGGTTGTCCAGAAGCAAGATAAGTTATGCAGTTCAGGCGAATCCGAAAATCTACCACATTCACATAGAAGAATTCTGGAGAACAGTAAAAGTGAAGACAATCACGGAAACAATTAGAAACAAAGAAGTGATTATAACTAAAGAAAGGATTCGAAAAGTTCTAATTCTTGGAGATAACACAATAGATCCAATGAAGCTGAGTATGGAAGAGATTCTAGAAGGCTTTAGAGGGATGAACTATGTGGGTGATTCAGAGGAAAGAACGAGATTAAGAAGAATGGGCTAACAAAAGATTGGAGATTCATTTTGCATACGTTCAGCCTAGGTATGGCCCATAAGAAAGGCGAGTACGACGGATTAAACTTGGAATGGTCGGCAGCTTATGCTTAACTTGTGTATAAATCAGTCGTTCAACATATCTGGATGGATTTTCTACTGCATGGTTGACAATGCCAACAGAGTGACATGGGACATGTATCCAAGATTCGTCCAACTACTTATCAATGATCAACATCAAAATCTGCCTCACGATGTTTAGTTTCAATTACCCATCGGAAGATAAATCACTGAGCCAAAAACTGAAGAATGGGTGATGTTACATAATTGGATGTACAGAAAGGAAAGACTTCCAATAGTTCTTGAAGCTTACAACAAATACAGAGAAGGTGTGAGGCAAGCCAGAGAAAGGCAAGAGAAACAAGCAGCTGGAGAATAAGAAGCAGAAGTCGAAGAAGAAACCCAGTTAGTACGAAAACGAAAAGACAAAGGCAACAAAGCAATCGAAGAGGGGGATCAAAGAAAAGCAAAAAGACACATCCTAACCAGAAAGAATTATGGGTGATAGCATTCATGCTGGGTTAACTCGAGAGGAGATGGAATGGATGCAAGCTTTGCATGCCGTAAGAGAAGATGAGAAAAAGAAAGGAGATTAAAGACAATAGAAATGACCGAGTCGGAGACAGAAGTTGTTGTTACAATGCAACAAGAACAGTTCGATCAATTCGTTGAAGGTTTGCTTGCTGATCCTCAAGAAAAAACTCCATGCAAGTCCCCTGCTCACAAAAAGAGAAAAAAAGGAGATGGATCTTCAAAAGATGCTCTACCCAAACCAACTTCAACTGCTCAAGCACCTACTCATCAAGTTCCAGCGAGACCACGTCCATTCCAAGATTTGTATGATCGTCTATCAAGAGAAATCAGGTCATTTCATGCCAAAGAGTTTTGTTTGGTAAAGAATCAGGTTAATGGCACCAATGTGCTTAGAGAGAAACTAAAGGAACATCGAATGAAGAACAAGGAACCACACGTTTTGTGTCAAATCAAACAGAGTTTCTAAAGTTTCAACATGAGGGAATGGTCAAGATGCATGAAATGCTCCAAGATCTATATGCCACAGCCAATCTAGAACCGAAATACATTAGCGAAGATCTTTTTAACTTCAAAAATTCAAAGAAGAGAAAGCAAACGTAAAGCCGGGATAGCTGAGAAGAAAAAGAAATGACTTGAATTGGTAGTTGATTTGAACATCGATGGAGAAGTGAAGTAGAAGAGGTAGACAGACTTTAGATGCCTATCAAGTTTATTGAATGGGGTTTAGAGGATGAAGTAGTTTAGAAACTGACGGACGAGAGGAAGTGGCTCCACAGCACACGGAATGGTTCAAGAAAGGAGAGCTAAGCTTCCAGACTTCTATCAGGTTGTGACGATCGAGAAAACTCAAGTGACCAATAGAATCATCAGCTGGAAGTACTACAATTTGACAGGGTTGTAGTAAAGGGAAGAGGCAGTATTATGCAACACTTCCAAATGGGGAATGACATGCAAAGTCTACCAACTTGGGATCTTCTGTAGCTGAGCAAACTTGATATGATAAACCCTACAAGCAGTAGCATTGGAAGAGACTTTGAAAGACTTATTATTTGAGAATGCGTACGTGGATTCACAATGTTCAAGCCTTAACGACCAAGAAGACGCGTCTCGAAAACCACCAAAGACCCGATAACTGGAAAAGGCAAAGGTACGTGGGTAATTAATCCAGCTAAGGTGGTTACCAGGGTGAAGAATCCTCCGGGAATCCAGTGATGCTCACCAATTCCAAGATGTGGTTTTATGATGGAAAAACTGGTGAAGCAGTGATCAGATCAAACGACAACGAAGATATCAGGTTTCTTGATCTGATGGACGTGTTATTTTTTTCTTGTCTGACCTGAATATCCTTTACATGGATAAGATACAAGTCGGCGCTGGAAATGAATACTTGGAGGAAGATATGCTCTTTCAATGAGCAGTCGAGAGACCTAGAGAAAGAAAGAGAGAGATGATGGAGATTCTGCTCAGTATTGAAGAACGAAAGAGCAAGATGAAGCGAGAAAGAAGAATGTTGCGGAAAGCCTGCTGAACCACAATCATCTCCTCCTCAGACCCAAGATCCTTCATCTAAATCCGATGTTCAAGTCATACCACCACCACCTCCGACTTCATCAACATATGAAGTCACTATGGAGGACCCTCCAACAAAAGTGAAGTTGTTACTACTCAAGTTACACCACCAACAAACACTCAAGAAGTAACCGCTAGTCCTAAACTGTAACACCCTGTAAAATCGTGTCCAATAGTATAGCGACACGTGTTGTATTTTAAATATAGTCTATTAAAGACCAATAAGGATTAAAGGCGTTAACATGCTCAATCTGAGCTTCTGAGTGACGGTGTGATATCAACATGCATAAATAACAGCCTCTGAGTGACTGATATGTCAACATGCTTAAATCATTGGCCTCTGAGTGACTGATATGTCAACATGCCTAGCCTCTGAGTGATATCAGAATCAACATGCTTATAATAAGCATCTGAGTGATCCTTTGTGAAGTCCTAACTCTCATGCGTGCCATTTGTTGGACGAGAGGGTTCAATTTTGTAATATGTGAAAGTTGGATAATGGAGGGACTAAAAGTGTTAACATGTTAATTTATACCTCTGAGTGACCTTTTAACGAACCGAGAGCTCGACAATGTCCGGGCATAATCCCGGGTATGCCAAGTATTGGCTACGGAGGGCTAAAAGTGCCAAGGTGTTTAAAAAGGTTTTTAGAAGCTTTTTAAAGTTAAGGGGCTAAAGTGTCAAATTCTGAAACTGGCCATGGGGCGGTCACGGTCCGCGAGAGACCTAGCCTGGGCCTCTCGCGCTCCCGTGAGAACAAGTCTGACGCATAAATTTGTTTGGAGACCAAGCAAAGCTCCAAAACCAATAAAAACGAAACCATGGCTTCTCTAAACTGTTATGCCACGTTTTGGGACACTTGTAAGCTTCTTCTTACACCCCTAAACACCTGTCTTCACCTCCTTTGAGTTCTCCAACTATAAATAGGTGATCAAGTTCACCATTTGAACTTGCACCTTTCTAATCATACTCTTTTCCTCCTTTGGAAGTTCCTAGCTGAAAGAAGCATCCAACTTAGTTCTCTTGCATTGTAGGAACCTCTTGTAAGTGTTCATTGCTCTTGCATTTTCGTTTATAGGCTTTTATTGCCAAAAGTCAAGTGTTTTACGACAAAGGCTTTGACTTTCGGTTAAGACCATTATGGTCCAGCCATTGTTCGAAATGAACATGGCTAAGTGATCGTAATAAGATAGGTGTTAGTCCCTATAAAGGCACCTTCTGAAGATCACGTTTGCTAGACCAATTGACGGGTCAAAGTTATGATATTAAAAAATCAAACAGGCCATTTTTCGGAAAAATCATAAATTGATCTTATATATGTTATGAAACTTGTTTTGACACTTAAACAAGTTGGTAATAATTATTAGAACATGTAAGAACATGTTCGGCTCGTCAATTTCAGTTCTAAGGTCGGTTCGCAACAGAAAGTCACGAAGTTTGACTTCTGTTTTGACTTTCGATTCTGACCCGATTTAGATTAGTTACCTACTGATCAAAAGTTGCATTATGATCATAATATTATGTAGCATAACCCTCTGAGGTTATATTACATGATCATAATCAAAATCCAAGTTTATACGCAAGTTCCATAATTATGTCATCTTTGATCAAAATGCCCTTTTTGCATAAAACAAGGTTTTAAATGGTAATGAACTTGAAAATGAGTTTCTACTGATGTAATATTATAAGTAGGATTATTTGGGATGTTAAACCAAGTTATAACAGAGTTTTTAAGCAAGTTCTTAAACTATGTCAATAAATGACAGTTTTAGCCCTGTGGCTTATAAAATAGTTTTAATTAAATCTTTTCAAGGTAAATCATTTACCTACTGATATGTTATGCTAAATAACATATTTTAAACATTTTAACTGACTATAACATCAGTTTTCTTAAACATCACTTAAAGACGTTATATTACGACATAAGCGTCATTTCGGCGCATAGTATGGTTTTAAACCATATTAATGGACCAAGACTTGTTACCTACTGACTTTAAAACTTATTTTAAACATATTTACAGTAGGTACATGTTATAAACTCAGAATCCCAAATAATTTATAAACTATGTGTAAAATGACCAAAATGCCCCTTCGGTGCATAGTTTGGTCATAAAAGATAAATTACACATATAATTGGTATCCTACTGATATTATATCATAAATAAATTATTTTTCCAGAATACTCATGATCAAAAACTTAAATTATATTCAAGTTCCTTTTATATGGTATGAAATTACCAAAATGCCTTATGAGGCATAATTTCGTTTTAAAACCTTAACGGGCATACAATTTGATATCCTACTGATATATTAACTTATTTAAAGTATAATGGCATATAGAAACTTGTCCATAACTTATCTGGTTACCTGATATCGCTAATATGCGCACGGTTACGTATATGTAACTATTTTACGGAAGTTAACCGAAATGGGTTTAACCTTGTCATTTAAGTTTCAAAATCCACAATTTATATAGTTTACCCATATTATACAAGTCAAGTACTTGTCGATTTTAAACTACATTCTATCCGATCATCGTTTAATCAAGCGTTATACGTATTGATCATGTACACTATTGGTTTATAAGACCGTTAGTATTTAATTTGCTAGCTTATGCCATAATCCAGACTAGAGACTTCTCGGTAAATGCTATCTGCACTTGGTACTTTTGCATAGGCTGAGTTATTTAAAATAAAAGAAGAAGACTAGCTCAGGTAAATTCTCTCGACTTATTTCCTTATACGGGCTTGGGTTATGGTAAATTATTACCGCTTGGTCGGAAATGGGATTAATCAAACGCCGGTTCGGAATAGAAATCCGCATATTCTGTTTTAATCAGTTTTGTTTGATAATTTAAACGTCGGGGGTTAACTACCGTGTCCTGGATATCCTCAGCTCATTACAATAGAAATGGCCACGACCTTAGCGCGGGTGTAGGCATACACCCAATAGACGCTCAATTATGCATTCCCACACGGTTGGGAGGAATTGACTCCTTCGTGAGTCCAAAGTGGTGTGTAGGTTAATTGTGTCTCGGTCAAGGTACCGAGCCCCGCATGTGTGACAAACATATAAATCTTTAACAAAGTTGACGGTCAATTAACCCAAGTTATAAAAAGATTTTGTGCTGATACGCACTTAAAACATTATTGGAATGTTTTCAAAATGAGTCAGTTGGGTGTATTTACCAGCGTAAGCTGACGTATTTTCAAAAGACTAATCTGCAGGTACAATACGAAAATAGGCCGGAAGTGCTCGTAGTGATAGAGGATCTTGCAAATCCTAAATCTGCCCAAAGTCTGTTTTGTATTCTTTCTATGTACAATTTATGATCCGCATGTGGATCTTCTATTACAAGCTTGTATATTATTTTGTATTTTCAAACATTCGGTTTGTAATATAATTTTACTCCAAGACTTCCGCTGTGCCGTGTTTAATTGACTATGATGATTATCAACTGACCCTCACGATACTCCCCACCCGGGCCCACGGTGTATGGATTTGGGATTGGAAATCCGGGGTGTGACATAAAGCTCAAGACTGGGAATGAAGACTCTCAAAGTATGCAACGGTCTAGGGGGGATATTATTAGAACGTTTTGAGACCGTTAGTATTTGAGTTTTATAGTTTAAAGCTACTTTGTAATAGTTAGTTAGTCTTCAGGGGCTGAAAGTGAACTTTTTGTAAGTTGTCACATCAGTGGCGGCGTAATTAATCTCTCAACGTAATTAATTACGCTGGGTGATCAGATTATATATATATATATATATATATATATATATATATATATATATATATAATATATATATATATATATGAAAGCCATGAATCCTTTGGCTCTAAGTCTCTTAGACCAAGGTTATTTTGCTATCATCTTTGTGTTTCTGTCTCTGATTTAAATGTTTTTAATCGATATCCATGATCTTTGAATGTTATCATCATTATGGGATTGTATCTTAGATAAAATTCTTCACCTTCATCTTAGTTCTTCTTGTTTTTCTTACTAGTATCATTCAAGCACCTAATTTATAGGTGTTTGGGTGTTTGTCACTCACTATCACTGTGATCCAAGCTTGATTTGGGACTCACAATGTTCAACCATTTTATCTTCTTTTCAATAATCATCTTCGTAGTCACCATATCTATCGCGTATTATAGATATAAATATAAAATTACATTTATTCAATCCGTGCAATAATTGATGTTTTTAAAAATATATTATTTTATTATTTAGTATATAAAATTTATTTATTCAATCTATGTAATACACGAGGTTATAACCTAATAAATAAATAAACAAAGTGGGTGAACATGATCCAATTTTCAAATAAAGCGTGAGAATTTAGTGAAAACAATATTTTTTTCTATATATGTTTTGTTATTTCATAAGTTAATAACCTATAATATTGGATATAATCTATTCATAATTATAAAAGTTAATGATATAGATTAGTAAAAATGATGATGATGATAATATTGATGAATTTAGAAAGTACTAGGTTATAACTATGTGAATTATACGGGTTAAATAAATGTAATATTGTTTATCAAATAGAAGAAGTTATATCTTTAAAAACCCCGTGTATTACACGACTTGAATAAATATGATTTTATATACCAAATAATAAGAAAATTATATTTGGTATGCGATATAATTTGGTAATTGCGGAGATGATTATTGAAAAGAAGATACATTGGTCCAACATGTTATTCAAGAAGAAAATAAGCAGCCATTTGAGTGATAAAATATAAATTATATATAAAAAACCATAATAATCTAATTTTATATATAAAGTAATATCGAAAATTATATACAATTTGTTTAAAAATTATGTAATAAAATCGATATAATAAGTTTTTAATAATAAAAATAAATAACATATTAATATAAAGTTTGGTTTTGGTGATAAATAATTTGGTTATTCAAAAATATCTTAAATTAACAATATAAATTTATGGATAATAATTTATTAGAAAAATAAAAGTATCATATTCGACATCTAAAGTTGGATAAGATTTAATATTAATTTTTATTTGTATACTGATATAATATAGAAAAAATATGATTGAATAGTTGGGAGGTTATATGATGATAAATAGGTTAACAGTGTTATAATGTCGTATGTTTTTAGTTATATAATTTTTGGATAAAAAAATTAAGACTTTGTTATTATTATTATTAGTAAAATCAATGATTTTATATTTGTAATTTTGTTTGGTATTATTTATTAAAAAGTGCATATTATACATATAATTATATTATATCTTAAGTTATTGATGTCATCCAAAATGTTTTTCAATTTTATGTCTAGCATTATATATTACTATTGTAAAAGGTTAAAGTTTATTATAGATAATTACACCATCGAAACTAATAAAAATAAATTTGTATATTACAAATAAAAAGTAGGTGTCTGTCTATCGTATAATATAGAAAATCAAATAAATAATATTATAAGGAGAAATATACATTAAATTTAAACTAAATAATAATTATCTATAGTTAAGTATAAGAGATTAAACAAAATAATATTTAGTAGCAGAGTTATCTATAATTAGTTAGAAGACATTAAACTAAATAATAATTATCCATAAGTTATTGTTTGGTGGTATTTTATTAAAAAGTGTATATTTTACATATAATTATATTATGTCTTAAGTTATTGATGCCATCCAAAATGTTTTTCGATTTTATATCAAGCATTATATATACTATGGTAAAAGTTTAAAGTTTATTAGAGATAATTACACAATCGAAAAGAATAATAGTAAATTTGTATATTATAAATAAAAAGTAGGTGTCTGTCTATCATATGATATAGAAAATCAAATAAATAGTATATAAATGAGAAATATACATTAAATTTGAACTAAATAATAATTATCTATAGTTAAGTAGAAGACATTAAACAAAATTATATCTAATAGGAGAGTTATCTATAATTAATTAGAAGAAATTAAACTAAATAATAATTATCCATAAGTTATTGTTTGGTGGTATTTTATTAAAAAGTGCATATTTTACATATAATTATATTATGTCTTAAGTTATTGATGCCATCCAAAATGTTTTTCGATTTTATATCAAGCATTATATATACTATGATAAAGGTTTAAAGTTTATTAGAGATAATTACACTATAGAAAAGAATAATAGTAAATTTGTATATTATAAATAAAAAGTAGGTATCTGTCTATCATATGATATAGAAAATCAAATAAATAGTATATAAATGAGAAATATACATTAAATTTGAACTAAATAATAATTATTTATAGTTAAGTAGAAGACATTAAACAAAATTATATCTAATAGGAGAGTTATCTATAATTAATTAGAAGAAATTAAATTAAATATTTAGTACATGGGTTATATATAATTAAATATAATAGCTTAAACTAAAATAATAATTATCCATAAGACATGACCTAATATGATGACAAGTGTCCCCAAGTAATATTTTTTTATTATATAGTATATAGATATAAATATAGACATAGACATAGATTCATATTACAAAACATGGTACGCTCACAGTGTCAATCAACATGATTTTATTATTATTACTAGTATTAAGTCTATGCGTTGCAACGGTTGTTGTAAAACTCTTTCAAGTAGTACCAATGCTATACCATTGTCAGCGACCGCCAAAACCAGAAAAACTCATAAAAACAAAATAAATAAAAACGGAAAAAAATAACTCCGAACAAAAAGCAGATGTAAAATCTTTTAACCACACACATTCATTGCAGAAAAACTAAACCGAAACATAAAACATAGAAAAAAATAATTATGTCAATCCAGGACCCACGCATTGTGACAAACTTGTCAAACGGAGAAAAATATATGTGTTGCAATAGGCCAGTCAAACGGGAAAAAATATACGAAAAAAATGTTGAACTCCACACGCACGTAGCGGTGTTTGAACTCCAAAAATTTAGAACGAAACGAAAAACTAGGAAAAAATGAAAAGTATGATGTACCAAAATTGAAAATAAAAAAGAGTTAGGGTTAAATTGTAAAAGATAAAAAAGATTTGGATTAAAAGTAAAAAACAAAGGGTCTAAATTGCATAAGAAGAAAAGTTTTGGGTTAGAAATGAAAAAAGAATAAAACCCCTAAACAACACCATATATTACAAAAAACCTAAAAAATTTTATTTTTGTAAAACTTGAATAAACTCTTATATATTATATATTAATAGAGTAAACTCCAGTTAATGGTTCAAATAACTTATTTATTATCTTGATAATACACGATATGGTTTCAATTTATTTTTTTATTCTTTGATTAAATTAATACTTGTGAATTAATTCTTTTCATATTAGTTCAAGAGATATTAATAATTTATTAGATATTAAATTTAGATATTAATAATATTATTAAAAGATTGAAGGAGAAAATGTCATGTGGCATTAATTGAAGTTATCTATTAATCTTAGATTATATAAAGATAAGGATAATGATAATGATATCTATATATTTGTTATTAATATTAAAAAAATATTAAATAAATATAAATAAAATTTATGAGCTTGAAGGAGAGAATGTCATGTGACATTATTTATAGTCTTTTTATTATAGGTTAGATTAGAACAAGGTAAAAATGATATATAATAATAATAATAATAATAATAATAATAAAGTATTAGAACAAGTATAAAAAGGTTAGAAATAGGTTTTTATATAACTCGAAACAATTTTGGTTATTATATTATAGTTTCTAAAACAACTACTTTTTCTCTCTCCTTTTCAATTAAATAATATATTTTATACCTTTGTCATTACATTTTTTTCTTCTTCACTCATAACCATTTCTAAAAATATTAAAAAAATTATAAGGTTTTCTCTCTTTCAGAAACTTTTTTCCCCATATATTTACATATGAACAGTAATTTTCCATACATTTTCCTCTTCACTCACAACCACTCAAAACACTAACAACCATTTCTTATAATGTAACATATTTTTTAAGTTTTCATTGTGAATACTCTAATAACCAAACAAACCCTAATGGACGAAATATGATGGTATATGAAAGATTAAATATACACGGGGTGGACATATGTATATAGAATGTTAAGTGGCTAAGTGACATCTTAAATACCCAAACTGTATTCAACGGTGCATGGACATCTTATATTATCATCCTTAGACGATAACACCTAAAACAATTGTTTTAACATGGTGAGAAACAAAAACACGAATTGAGTGAAATCATATGTTATATACCTCTAATACCAGCATTGTTGATCAACACATCGATAGGCCAAAAGCTTCCCAAGCCTTTCTCACTGACGCTTTAACGGTCGAACCGTCGCTTTGACATCAAGCTCCACCGCCACTGCCAATACCCGAGGGTTCCTTGCTTCACCCTCGTTTTCCTGTCTATCAGAGATATCCAAATTGTTAATTTCATCGCACAAAGCCTTGAGACGGTTCATTCGACGGGCAGAGGCAATGATCCTGCAACCAGATTTGGCTAAGGCGATACAACATTCCCAGCCGATGCGCCAGTAACCATAACAATCTTGCCTCTAAGATCTTGCCATGGTTCCGGTTTATAGATTGCTAGTTGTTCAAAAGAAACCGCCATTGATTTTACATTGTTGTTAACAAGTATTAAAATTCTATTTAAAGGCCTAAAGCTGGGGCATGATGTTTTAAGAAGTCAATAACTATAAATATAACAATAATTAGTTTTGTGGAAAATGTTGTTGAGACATAGTGTTAATTGCCACTCACAAGTTACAGACACGTTGCCCATGGCTTTATAGCATCTTACTACAATGGGGTTTTTCCAGATTCATTGAATTTCCTCCTGAATTAGTGTATAGACATTATTGCCTTGTGAAAATGGTATGATTGGATAACTCCGCTGGTGACACAATGATACTCTAGTGATCCAAAGTTTGTCGTTAAAAAGAAAGTTACCGGCACATCACATTTTTAATTAAGGCCGGATTTGTTATAGATAACATATGATTGTAGTTATCACTACCTAATATAGATTATCATTCTTCTATAAATTTTCTTCTCTTGTATATTTTATTGTATCTTATTGTATTATATACATGCATCAATGAAATATTAGATCTCCTTATCTCTAGTACATCTTCTCTCACATTATTTACTATAAAGCTAATTTTACAACACGTTACTAGTGCAAATTGTTTTGAAGTTGGATCACGTCGTCATATAGGTAAATAAACTTTTTTTAACCCTAGTGTAGATCATATATTTTTGTGTTGCATTAGAGATTGTTTTATTCCACTTTTAAATCTCTTAAAATAACCCATATTATAATTCATAGGATATTAGATTAAATCGAGATTTATATTTTTGTTTAAATACAACTATATGATATATTATGACAGGTATGATGAAAACTATTTGAGATACCTGTGTACTCAAAATAAAGAACATATTATGATGTATCACAATTTTGAAGATATGGATTACTTTGTTACATAAAAGGCAACAAAGTAAAGTTGTCAATTGGTTTAGTTGGCCGTTAAAAGTAAAGTTTGTTGAATCGAAAACATAATAACTTCCCTAACAACTAACAGTTTTACGGTAAATTGATTTTAATCGTTTTGAATTGATGTATCCTCAAGATTATAGTTCAACATTTTTTTTTCAAAAACTAGAAAATCTAGAAACTGGTTTTTCTTTTGCCAATTACATCCATACTTCTGGCTTAACATTATTATTTATTATTTTTTATTAAAAAATAATAAAAATATCTTTTATTTTTCTTCAGAGAATTGTATAGAATTCATCTCTTGGTTACTTCATATATTTTGTTCAAATGTATTAAAAAATAAACTTAAGGAATAGTGCTTGTTTCATTCGGTATTTGTCACTTGTCACAGTCATTTTTTTATTTATAAAGAAAACATAAATATGTTTATTTATAATTTATAAGTTATTTTAGTACGTACTTTAACTCCTAATTAGTAAAATATGAAACAAGCGAAAATTATGTGAACATATTTTATACGACTCTTACATAATATCACATTTAGTTGGAGGGTGCGGGTGCTTCATTTCCTATCACTCACCACACTCAATCATCAAACGTCACGCCATTAAGCTTGGTTCCATCACTAGTGATGGATTTTAGTGAGGGTGCATATCACTAGTGATGGTGTTTTTATTTTTTTTCAATCATCACAACCCACTTAGATTACATAAAGATGAGTTCCACAAGCAGAGCTTGGATGGTGGCCGGAACTGTTGGTTTGGTGGAGGCTCTCAAAGATCAAGGCTTTGCACGCTGGAACTACACCAACTTTTTAAGGCTTTGGTAGCAGGCAGTCCACCACCACGCCAAGTCCAATCTCCGATCACTCTCCCAAACCAAGAAGCTCTCTTCTCCGGCGACTATGGCTTCAAGCAGAGACATTGAACAATCTGAGGAGTCATTGAGAAAAGTCATGTACTTAAGTTGTTGGGGTCCCAACTGATCAAGCTCTCTTCATGCGTGATGCCGACGACACGTTTTAACCACCACGCATGGTCACCTATGATGGCGACGGTGTTTCACGCGTGGTCACCCGGCCATAACGTTCCACCACTGAGTGCCCCCATCCCCCTTAGCTTGGGCGTATGTCTTTGGTGTTCAAGAAGAACGTTTTTTTACGAGTCATGAAACAGTTTGACAAGTTGTGTTAATGCGTGTTATGACTTATTTTGGGATTTCGATCGACTTCTTTTTAAACATATTAAGATTTTGTTTTTTGGTTTTCTCTTTTTTATTGTCATATGGAGTGTAAATATTGTATCAATAATATCATGAATCAAACTAATACCAACTGAATTTCGCGTGTTGCTCGGAAGGATTTTTACTGGTTCTAATGATTAGTAAATACAACCACCTAACTAAATTAACGCCAACTGTTTTACATATCTTAAATGTAATGCCATTAATATAATAATTGATCTTGTATTTGGTTTTTGTTTGATGATTTATTAGTGATTTGCATTGTTTCTTGAAGAAAGTTATGATTAGTTGGTGGACATTTGAACAGAAATATAGTGTTTCGATCCAAATGAAATCATTTATTTCTTAGGGATCTATTTGTTTTTATACTTTTAGAAACAATTTATTTGATTAATTTAAATAACGGACTCAACATTATTTTATTAGTAGTATTGTTATTATTATTATTATTAAAAATCATTTATTTGTTTTTATACTTTTAGAAACAATTTATTTGATTAATTTAAATAACGGACTCAACATTATTTATTATTATTATTATTATTAAAAATCAATAAATATGTTTTATTTTTCTTCAAAAATTCATCCCTTGGTTAGGAGTGTAAACGGGGTGGAGAGGCTAAGGATCAGATCGATAAAAAATTCAAATGAGCGGAGCATTCACGAATCTGAACCGGAGCTCGAGCTAGAAATATGATTCTTCGATTATCGAGCCCAAACTATACAAAAGTCTAAATGACCACAAAATAATTTTATATTATTTTTATATATAATATATTTGCTATTTAACATCGATGAACCGAGCTCTAGCTGAGCGTTGGCTCGTTTAAGCTATCGAAACAAGCTCGAGCCGAGCTTCTAGCTTGTTTAAAATTGTAACACTCGTTCCCATTTATATCGAGTATTTTAAATATTAGGATGATTAGATCCCAGAAATTTTTTTTAACACAGAACTTACTAGTTTAGGTTAACTCATAACCTAAACAAACTGACAAAACGGTTTCTTACACATATAAGACGTCCAAAAGCATTAAGGTTTTAGACTCAAAAACTTTGCCACGCATGATCACACTTTAACCTTCCTAAAAAGAAGTTCATGAGGAGACCGCAGTTTAAAAGTATTCGGCTCTTTGCGCGCTTAAGCGTCCGTCCGGTGCCTGCCTTTATGTAAGGCTATCACAAACACCAAAAACAATTGGTGTTTAAGTTAATGCTTAAACGTGTTTAAAATCAACAATAAAAAACATTTTTCTTGATTGGGGTGCCCCCGCGCCACGCGGAGGGGTTGGCCTCCCTCTCGCGACGCGCAAGGGGCGCCCATTGACTTTTCTGTTGACCAGCTCCCATGCGCCATGTGAAGGAGCCTGGTCTCTCCCTCGCCATTTGTTTCACCTTGGACTCTTCCCTAAAAGTTTTAAACACGAAACCCACCACCCGGACCCGGATTCTTGAACTTCACTTCCTACATTCCGTTTGTTGTTTGTACCCAAACCGACCCGTTAGGAGAAATTTAGGCATTCTAGTTCATGCCTCCCCTATATTCACCATCAAGGTATGCACATTATCTCCCAACCACAACCGAGATTGTGGTTAGTTTCATTGGGCAATGCCTTACTTTCCAATACCTTCTTTCGGTTAGGCGTTTTACCTAAATCGACCCGTTAAGAGGTTTTGGGCTTTTCTAGATCAAGTCTCCAATATTTAATTAATGGAATGATCAACTCAATCGTAGGACTCATTATCAAATTTCTACCTTTGGAAATAGTTTACCCGAACCCATTATCCAATGACACTTTAGTAAATTTTAAGCCTTTTTGCCAACCCAGAGGAGTTTACAAGTTTAACTAAAACCTAGTGGACAAATTTAGCTCGTTATCCCATTAAGATTAATTATATCCCTAAGGACATAGAGATTTCTAATGTCTTTGTATTTTTAAGACTTATTTAGCCATAATTTCACATCATAGACATAATTCTTGGCTCTAAGGGTCATTTTACCTAATTACTAGTATAATCACACGTGAGGTGGAGTATTACCCTAACCCGAATCAACCATCTTTTGTCGTGCCATAAGCCCTTACCAAGGCCCATTACAAATACCTAGCGGGGTCAAACAATAACATGTTATCAATACTTTGTGATTCTCTTTGTTCATTAATAGCAATGCATGCCCTTACCATTATGCTTGCCTATAGGTATAAAACTTAACAAAACAAGGCATTAAATACCTAGTTCAAATGATGATAACATCACCATATGATCCAGTTTGTCCATTTGACTAATTCTCGGTTTATACCGTAGAGTCTTATCTTAACAATTCATTACTTGTCATCAAAATATTGTTTGCCGTAATTTTACCCATTTTGACCTATTTCATTGTTTACACCATGGCATCTCATCATAAAAAATCCTCATTTATCACCAAACTATAGTTCGTCATAATTTTACCCATTTTGACTTGTTTCATGGTTTACACCATGGGGTCTCATCTTAACAATTCCTCATTTATCACCTATACTAGTTCCTCATAATTTTACCGTTTTGACCTGTTTCATGGTTTAAACCATCGAGTCATGTGCTAAAATTTAATCGGCTAACCGCATCCGGTTCTTTGTTAACTTTGTTATTAACCAAAATACTTTCCATCACATAAGTAGTGGTTCTATTCTAGGAGGTTTAAGCTTTACTTACCTTGCATCCGTTCAAGTTTCATGCGCACTTGACTCGTTTGACTCATTTCTTTTCAAGCTCCCACCTAGTTGGTCAAGTGTCAAACTATCACATAAATCCACAAGATGACTAGATTAGTCATCCAATACCATGACCATTACTCTTATGGACTTTTATACCATATTTTTCATTCAATTCTATTACGGGTCAATTTGACTTTTAAAGTCAAGCTGCCAATTGACACACACACACACACACAGAGTAAATTGCAAATTTTGTCCTTTATCTTTGTACTCAATTTCAAGCGGTTTCTTTGTCTTACACGCTCTGTCCTTCAGCCCTAACCCAGTTAATTTTTTCTGATAAATAAGATCATGTGCTAGGCACATGAGGGAATAATTGTCTTTTTATCCTATTTAAAAAAAACATATTTAAGATATATATATATATTATATATATATATATATATATATATATAAAGGGGAGGTTCATTTGAGATAAGTATTCTTTTAAAAAGAAAAATGAATTAATCTAGACCCTGTATCTTTTTATTAATGGTTGTGATCAAGATATGATTTTTGTCCGCTTTTAATTAGTGCTTTAATTAATAAGGGTATAATAGACAATTTGATATAAAATACTAATAAATATAATAAGAGTTACTCAAATCTTATTAATGTCATCATAATTTCTTCCTTCATCACCGTTAATGTGTTGTGTCCTAATTTATTAGGAGACAAAAATTTTTAAAAGTGTTCTATCCTACACATTTTTTATTATGAGTCTGTAGGTCCACCTGCGGATGGTGTTAAACCAGTTCCTTGTTCATATGACACACACACAAGTACGAAATCAAGTGTGCATGCAACCAAAGCAAAGTAAAGAACACGGGGTAATCAAAGATTCACTATCTTGATTAATGATTGAGAACAAGTACAAACATATAACACAATGCTCGTATGACTCAAACAAACTTGATGTGTTCTTGTGTCTTCGTCTTCAGAGATAACCAACTCAAAGGGTAACAAGCTCTCTGGTCTGACCAACTCTCACACACGAGTCAACTAGTTCTCAGGCAACTAGTTTCTAAGAGGTACATGTCTGCTTATATGGTGTCTGTCTAGTTTCGTACGAATCACAAATCCAGACATATGGAACACACTATTTCACACGAGACAGAACTCCAGAATTTGGTGCGTGACAACTGTTTCGTACGAAACACTTATTTCATACGAAACAAGTAACACACTTGTTACTCAAGTATTTCGTACGAATCACCTGATTCGTACGAAAAACTCTGACTCGCACATAATTCTTCTTCTTGGAGAACGTGTGTAGACTTGACGTTTCCAAGACTTATCAATATGCACACATGCAACTGATTTAAAAACAGACAAGCTAAGATGTCATACTAGATCAAGATAGAAGGATATCTCGATCTATTCAACAAAACTAGGAGATCGTGTTTCTCGGCTTGATGTTCAATTTGTGGATCCTGAGGTACTGGGTTCATTGTCATTACATCCATCTGTGCGTTAGGTGTAATTGTTTTGACTATTTCTTTTCAAATCTTAACTTTCTTTACAAAATCAACATTAGATTTTCCTTGAAAAGTTTCTACTTTATCGGTACCTTTAGAACTTACAAATTTAACAGTTTTAGCCTTTTTCTTGTAACGAGACCCTTTTGCTTCAACCTTCGGTTGAGAAGTTGTGGCTTTTCAACTCGCTTCCATTCTTTTTCTTTTGAAGCGGATAATGGTTGTGATTTGGTTGACTTTTTCTTCTCTAAAGGTTTAGTTGTTGACTTTTCAAAAACCTGATCTATAGAGATTGGATTTACGTTTTTAATTGGAAAATCTTTGTTTGAATAGATTTTTTTTATCTCCAATCAAAGTATACAACACATTATCTACTTCTTGTGTAGACACACTTGTCTTCACAGATTTCTTAGGAACAGTATCTTGATTCTCAACAGATTGAGTACTAGGAAGTAGCAGCAAATCTACTCTTTTCCTTTCATCAAGAGGCTGATCCTGATCATCATTTCTTGATTCATCATCTGATGTATCATCCTCTTCTTCATCAATGATGAACTTTCTAGCTTGCTTGGTTCTTGAGAGGAACTCATAATGATGAACTTTCTAGCTTGCTTGGTTCTTGAGAGGAACTGGCTAGTTTGAACCCTAACCCTACTGCAATTCCTCAGGATTCAAAGGTACAGAGGGTTCAAAACGAGGCATTCCTCTTCATCAGGCATTTTGGTATAGTTGTGTTTCATTGGGGGTGGACACGAATTATACCCTATGCATTGAGCATCTCCCTTTAGTTTTTGAACTTCAATGATATGATTAAGCACATATTGGGAGTTAGAATAACTTTCCAATTTGCGTTTGATCGAATCATATTCGCATTTGGCGATGGCTAACTCTTTCTTTGTTTCTTCTAGGAGATTAATGTAGTTATTAATTCCTGTTTGTTTATTCAAAACTGTTTTTGTCAATTCAGAAACACTTTTCTTAAGGGTTTCTATTACAGATTTGAATTCTTTTTCATTTCTAGTTAGCGCCAAATTCGCCTCTTTGCATTTTGATAGTTCAACCACTAAATTCTGATTATGACTGTTGATCGTTTCATATTTTATTTTTAACTCAACACAGTCATTGCAAACAGTAGGAGGTTCATAATTTACCTGTTTTGACGAACCTTCAACATTTGCCATGAAGGCAGTGTGATGAGGAAAAGTTGCACCATCTGTAGAGAGTGCCTCTGTCTCTTTTTCCGCAGCTTCTGCATTCCCCGTCATACTTACCTTTTCACTCTTCAACATCTCAGCTTCACTCAGCAACTCTTCAACCTCAACATCACTTCCTTTCTTCACATCAGAATCACATCCATAACCATCTGAACTTGAACATTCTTCATCAGAACTGCCAGCATCTCCAGGTGTATCATCATTATTTGGAGTGTTGATGTTGTGATCATGCTTGAGTTGATCCACGATCTTCGCATAGCATGCAGTTCTTCCGTTGTTCTCAGTTCCCAACTGTACTGACCAATCGCATCCTTCATCAGATTGAACTACCAAAGCTCTATGCGTGTTTGAAGGTCTTGATTGATTGGTATTGTTAGAGTTGCCAACAGCTACTATTCTTCTTTCATTGTTGTACTATGCTGTGTTGGATGGTTGAGACTGATTTCGAAAGGGGTTGTGATTTCCTTCCTTGCTGGGTCTGGTGCATTCCCGCTTGAAGTGACCTCTTTCTCCACAGTTGAAGCAAGTAACAACGGTTTTGTCAAAGCCGTATTTTGTATCCTTCTTGCTTTCCAAACTGGTTCTTGTAACATTTGTCAAAAACGGGTTTCCAAACCCGCTTCGTTTTGTAATCGAATATCAAGTTATAAATGTCACGTTGTGTATTTATGGTTATTTTGATTTTAATGATACATAATTAATAAAAAAACTAAACTATAAAAATTATATTTGATAAAAAGTGAAAACAAAATAAATAAAAATAAAATGTTGCTGCCGGGGCTCGAACCCGAGTCAGCCGGAAGTGAAATCCAAAGACTTAACACACACACACATCACCACTCCGCCACTTGTTTGTTTTCTGTCAACTCTAGGAAACAAATGATTCTTATATACAAACCTAGATAAACCGGTTACGCCAACTGAAAAACTGAAATCGGCTATTCAACCGTCTAAACGTTTGAATAATCGCGATTTCAGGTTTATAACCGATGCACCGATGATTTTAATCAATTCAGACTTGAATTGACTTCAATTCTGAGAATGATGAGTGTTATAACCGAAACTATTCAACAGTCTGAATTACTTCAATCAAGACCCCTCTCGCGACTCAGAAACATCATACAAATATTCCATTTCACTTTCGTCACACATTCGGTCCATCAGAAAGCTTAAATCAACTCGCCGGAAAATTCTGCAAGTTCGCCGGAAAACCGAGACTCACATCCACACGGTAATTCTTTCGACTCTTTCTGTTTCGATCATGTGATTAATCGGTCACTAACACAACTCCACCATCAGAATCAGTCCTAGTCAACGTTTGTCGAAATTCCTACCTTCGCCGGAAAATTACTGAAACTTCCGGAAACACACCGAGAACTGGTATGACCTTTCAAACTTCTGTTAAACTTTGTTTAAGTGCCTCAACTTCATAAATAATCGAACAAAACTGTTAATTGATTTTAACAGCCGGAGTTCACTTTCAGAACCGACGGACCTCTGCCGGAATTCTGTGAACAACACTGATCGGTACATCCTTTCCCCCAAACTCTCTCCATTCTTTACCTTTAAATTACTTATAATGTTTGAAAAATCGAATATGACATGAATCGGTCAAAACAGCCGGAATATGTTTTCTGGGTAAAGTCTAACGAAGAAGACGAAGATGGGGTATATTATAAGACTAATAAAAATCAGTTTAATGAACGGGTTAGACACATAGTCCAGCGGTGGACTGTGTGCAAATAATACGCACACGTCACGAGTTCGATCCCTGATACACGCACCCTCTATGTAATAAAATGCCTTTTTGATTAAAGCTGAACCGGGTTAACCCCGTTAGTTGTTAAGTATAATAAAAACCGAAATATTAACCAGGTTAGACATACAGTCCAGCGGTGGACTGTGTGCAACGCGTTCGAGTCTGGTTAACGGCACCGGTTCGATGATTTAAAATCTTCTTTTTAAAACAAATGAATTTTGAATAAATCGAATTAGTATATAAATATAATTAAAAACAAGATTATTTCGGGTTAGACACGTAGCTCAGTTGGTAGAGCTGCTGCACGCGTACGGGAGGTCTCGGGTTCGAGTCTCACCCAGCGCATACATGCACACTGACCGAACCGGTCAACAGGTCAACGGTCAACGGTCAACGGTCAACGAAAAAATAAACAATTTTTTTATATTTTTATTTATTTAATTTAATTTAAAAATCAATTAAAAATACTTAAAAATAATATTTTTAAAGATAGAAAATAGCCTTAAACTCACAAAAATATATCTAAAAATTCCATTAAAATCCTTAATAAAATCCACTCATTTACTATATTTTTCCGTCATTATTTAGGTTAGTAATTCTCGTTGTTCAACTCTCCCGACTCGTGCGCATCTCATCATCTCCAATCAAACGCACCCAATGTGAGTGAATCTTTACAAATTCCCCGTTTTAATCACGTTTTGGGGTGTATCATGTGTCTTGCTATATATTATATTTAACCATTGTGCATACATCATATCATGAACTTGTGTATTCAGCTTGTTACAACTGTTTGTGTGGTTATTGTTGGATTCAATTTATTATTTCAGTACATGCAATTTCATAGGCCGCCGCTCCCCATTACATTATGAGCGTTGAGCATGTTCCCCATTACATTATGAGCGTGAACCTGGCGTGCCCACATACGATCGGCTCCGTTTGATTGAGCCTTGATCGCACAGACATTTATCATTTTCAGTACATGCAATACGATCGGCTCCGTTTGATTGAGCCTTGATCGCACAGTTTCATTTATGTTATTTATCGTATGATGTTGGTATGTTAATGTATGCTATCATATGTTATTGTATGTTGTAGTTGTGATTGCTATTGCTACTGCTTGGGTATTTACATTTGCTCATTTATGATTATGCACAATTTTTCATTGATAAACTAATAAGTAAATCAATAATAAATGTTTATCTAACAAGGTTCACTCGCCAACTTATGTTGACCAAAAAACCTCATTTTTACACATGATACAGGTGAACCCGCTGCAGCAAGAAACACTTAGGAATGGACTAGAAGAATAAAATGATTTAGAGTTTGGGATTGTTTTGTTTGGTTTATTCTCTTTGTATTGTATGGACATGTTTGGATATTTGGGAATGTAATTTTGACTTTAATAAATATGAAACATATTAGTAAATATCATGAGCTTTTGTGATAACCCAATTATGCCCCGACTCTTATTCCGCTGCGGGTCGGGGTGTGACAGATTGGTATCAGAGCCATGACTGTAGGGATATAGGATAGGTTATTAGACCCTTAGAGCCTATACTATAGTTGATTAGAAATTTTTAAGATTTTTGTGTGTTACATGCCAAATTTCATGATGTTTATATGTTTTATGTTAAATGTTACATTCAATGTTATGCAAGCATGTTCATAAGTATATATTATCATATAATGCCTATCATGAATCATATTCTCATAACACATCATATCCATGAAAGCACACACCACATCATGATTGTTTTTACAATGATTTTTGTGTTTTCAAATCTCATCAAAGTGAGTTCTCATGACGGGCATGTAGTAACTGGAAGGGTACCAGTACCGGTAGTCGGAACGTCCTGTCTAGGCTGGCATTCGTATAAATCCAAAATAAAGGACCAGCTTGCCTACCTGGGGACTAACGATGAGAGTACGAAGTACCTATTAGGCCAAAGCATGCTATACCAAACGTCGTGTGAGCTAACCCCACTTTGAGTTGTCATTGTGTCTACACCTGGACACATTCCGACCATACATCTCGTAAACATATTTTGTGGTTTGCATTCGGGTGATGCGAGTGTTAAATCGCCAATACTAATGTGAATCCTACCAAGCCAATAGCCATGGGGGCCCACATGACTATACAGGTGAAGGTATGGGGGACATTTGAGGCCCAACATGAGCAAACCCAAGACATCCTATGGATGTAGTTGCATTATTGATATTTATGTTATTTTCATTTTTCTTAAAGACACATGACACCTAAAAAGACTCCATAAACTCACAATCTTCTTATGTATGTTCCTGTAGATGTCGTCCAGACAACATCGAGGGGGTAAAAGATCAGGAAGGTCTCAGGAACGCTTGGCCACAAACATCGCGAAACAAATGGCCACGATACTGCCTGACATTGTGGTCCAAGTACAACAAGCTCTCGCCACAAATCCCACTAATCCTCCCCAACAGAATGACCAGAACATCGACAACCCTCCTACCAGCAAGTGTTCATACAAACATTTCAAATCTTGTGATCCTCCTAAATGTGACGGGACCGAAGGTGTCACTGCTCTCCTCCATTGGTTCGAGGAAATGGAAAATACCTTCCTCAACTGCGATTGTCCTGAGGATCGCAAGGTTCGATACGCCACCGGGAGACTATTTGGGGTAGCTCTCACTTGGTGGAATACTGAAAAAGGGAAGAGGGGAATTGATGATGCAATGGCCTTAACTTGGGAGGAGTTAAGGGAAATCATGACTAGGCGTTTCTGTCCTAGGAGTGAAATTAAAAAGTTGGAGGACGAATTTCATTCTTTAAAGCAGAAGGAGGGAGATCACACCACCTATAACAAGAGGTTCTTAGAGTTAAACCAAATGGTTCCAAATTTGTTTACCCCAACTTATCGTTTGATCGAGCATTATATTCGAGGACTTCCCTCGAAAATTCAAGATTCAGTTCTCAGCATTTCACCGGTAACACTTGAAGCTGCTATGGAGCTAGCAACTTAACTGACCGAGAATCGAATTCGCAACGGGAAGTTTAAAGAAGAGAAAAAGAAAGCCCCTATTGAGGGTCCAACTTCAAACCATCCCGTCTCCTCCTCTAAGTTTGTTAACAAGAGGAAGCGCAACACCAGAAATTTCGCTGTTACACAGACCAACCTCCCAATTCCTGCTGCACCCATTACCCAGGTCGCTCCTTCACCTGCACCATACAGAAGACCCTACTCTGGCCCGTTACCAAAATGCAACCGTTGCCAGTATCACCATTCTCCTGATTATCCTTGCCAGCATTGCACCGGCTGTGGTCGCGCGGGTCATACTGTTCAAACCTGCCGCATGCCCCAGCGAACGAACCGCCACCAACCTTTAACCCAAACCGACCAACAATTAATGGGTCAAGCCCAACAACCCCTACTATTACCACCCACCCAACATCTAGCCCAAACATATTATCAACCCAATTATCCTATGGGTCAACCTATGCGGGCTTGCTACAATTGCGGAGACCCAAGCCATTTCAGAAACACTTGTCCAAGGTTGGTAAACATTATTCATGCTCAGGCCCAAGCCAACCCGGTGAATCAAGCGAACCAAGCTCCTCCACCTTCAAGAGGAAGAGCTTTCAATATCAACGCTAATCAGGCTAGAGCTGATGGCAATGTGGTTAACGGTACGTTCCTTATAAATGGTAGATATGCATCTATGTTATTTGATACTGGTGCGGATAGAAGTTTTGTGTCCTTAGAATTTGAACCTATCTTAAACCAAAATCGGGATAAGCTCATGGAATCCATAACGGTAGAAGTTGCTGACGGGGAACCAGTTTCATTAAACTCTATTATACGCGACTGTACACTCACCTTAAACGACCACGGTTTCTCAGTCGACCTTATTCCTATGAAGCTGGGAAGTTTTGGTATCATAATTGGTATGGATTGGCTCAGTCAACATCAGGCAGAAGTTATATGTCGCGAAAAATTTATACGTATTCCTCTTTCAAACGGTCAGACTCTTCCAATCTTTGGAGAAACCTCGTCGAAGGGGCTCAGCTTAATGTCTTGTCTTCAAGCCCAAAAATATCTTCGCAAAAATTATGTCGCGTTTTTAGCTCATATCATCAACAAGGGAACCATGGAGAAGAAACTTGAAGACATTCCAGTAGTAAAAGATTTCCCGCAAGTTTTTCCTGATGACATTTCAGGACTTCCTCCGGTTAGAGAAGTCGAATTCCGTATTGATCTTATACCTGGTGCTACACCAGTTGCAAAGTCTCCTTATAGGTTAGCCCCCTCTGAAATGCAAGAGCTAGCCAGTCAATTACAAGAATTGACTGACAAGGGATTCATACGTCCTAGTTCATCGCCTTGGGGTGCACCTGTTCTTTTTGTAAAGAAGAAAGATGGATCGTTTCGTATGTGCATCGACTACAGAGAGCTCAACAAATTAACAATCAAGAATCGCTATCCCTTACCTCGCATTGATGATCTTCTTGACTAACTTCAAGGTGCCAGCTACTTTTCCAAAATCGACCTTCGATCTGGCTATCATCAACTTAGGGTGCATGAAGAAGACGTCCCAAAGACCGCATTTCGAACTCGTTATGGCCATTATGAATTCATGGTCATGCCATTTGGTTTAACCAACGCTCCAGCAGTCTTCATGGACCTAATGAACAGAGTCTGCAAACCTTATCTTGATCGATTTGTTATAGTTTTCATCGTCGACATTCTTATTTATTCAAAGTCTAAGTCTGATCATGAGCGTCATCTTCGACTCATCCTTACACTTCTAGAGAAGGAAAAGCTTTACGCCAAATTCTCCAAATGCGAATTCTGGTTAAAAGAGGTGCAATTCCTCGGACATGTAGTCAATGACAAGGGAATACATGTCGACCCCTCCAAGATCAAAGCAGTACAAGAATGGCAAGCTCCACGTACACCAACTGAAATAAGATCTTTTCTTGGTTTGGCTGGTTATTATCATCGATTCATTTCAAACTTCTCACGCATTGCTGTACCACTCACGGCTTTAACTCATAAGGGAAAACCTTTCATATGGGGACCCAAGCAAGAAGAAGCCTTCCAAACTCTTAAACAAAAACTTTGTGATGCACCAATCCTTACTCTTCCTGAAGGTTATGATGATTTTGTGGTCTATTGCGACGCGTCAGGGCAAGGATTAGGCTGCGTTCTAATGCAAAGAGGAAAAGTTATAGCTTATGCTTCGAGACAACTCAAAATGCATGAGAAGAACTACACCACCCATGACCTAGAACTTGGAGCCGTTGTGTTCGCTCTTAAGATATGAAGACATTATCTTTATGGTACTAAGTGTGAAATATACACTGACCACAAGAGTCTTCAACATATCTTCAATCAAAAGGAGTTAAACATGAGGCAACGAAGATGGGTCGAACTTCTAAATGACTACGACTGTGAAATTCGATACCACCCTGGCAAAGCAAATGTGGTGGCCGATGCACTTAGTCGAAAGGGTTATGCGAACTCCATTCGTCTTCTATGTTCGCAAATCATAACTGACATTAAAGATCAAATTCGAGAAGCCCAACATGTTTCAGTAACGGAAGATGATGTACGAAAGGAGATGTCCTGTGGAGCTGAACTTAAAATTGAAACTAAATCTGACGGTATTCTGTACTACCTAGATCGTATCTGGATTCCTAACCACAACAACCTTCGTGAAATTCTTATGAAGGAAGCTCACAAAACGATATACTCTATACACCCAGGAGCCGATAAGATGTATCAAGACCTACGATATACCTATTGGTGGCCTGGAATGAAAAAGGATATTGCTGTTTTTGTTTCTAAGTGCCTTACATGTTCCAAGGTGAAAGCTGAACACCAAAGACCCTCAGGACTTCTGGTCCAACCTGAAATACCTGTATGGAAGTGGGAAAATATAACCATGGATTTCATTACCGGGTTACCTCGCACTTCTGGTGGGTATGACACTATATGGGTAATAATTGACCGACTTACAAAATTAGCTCACTTTATTCCTATCCGCGAAGATTTCAAGAACGAAAAGCTTGCTCGTATTTATATCAGCGAAATCGTAAGCCGACATGGGGTACTGTTAAGCATTATTTCTGATCGTGATGGTCGTTTCACTTCACGAACATGGCAAGCAGTACAAGCCGCTATAGGTACGCGATTAGATCTCAGTACCGCCTATCATCCTCAAACTGATGGTCAATCTGAACACACCATTCAAACTCTTGAAGATATGCTTCGAGCATGTGTTATAGACTTCAAGGGAAATTGGGACGCTCATCTACCATTAGTAGAATTTTTGTACAACAACAGCTATCATTCAAGTATCGGCATGGCACCTTTTGAAGCCTTATATGGTCGTAAGTGCCGATCTCCAGTATGTTGGCACGAAAATGGGGAAGCTCAAATCACTGGTCCAGAATTGATCCAAGAAACCACAGACAAGATCCATCAAATCCGAAACAATCTTCTAGCGGCTCAAAGTCGTCAAAAGAGTTATGCAGATAAACGACGGAAACCTTTAGAGTTTAACATTGGTGATCATGTACTTCTGAAAGTATCACCGTGGAAGGGAGTAGTTCGTTTTGGTCAAAAAGGCAAGCTAGCACCACGCTACGTAGGACCTTTCAAGATACTCGAAAGAGTAGGACCTGTAGCATACAAGCTTGACCACCAGAAGAACTCAACAGGATTCATCCCACATTCCACGTATCAAACTTGAAGAAGTGTCCGCTGATGAGAACCTCCACATTCTGCTGGAAGATATTCAGATTGACGAATCTATGCATTTTATTGAAAGACCTGTAGAGATCATGGATTTCGGAGAAAAACGTCTTCGACGAAGTCGCATTCCAATTGTTAGGGTACGCTGGGAGTCGAAACGGGGACCTGAGTTTACTTGGGAACGTGAAGACTCAATGCGCGAAAAATACCCGCATCTTTTTCCTACTACTTCAACTACTTAAATTTCGGGACGAAATTCCTAAAAGTAGGGGATACTGTAACATTTGTCAAAAACGGGTTTCCAAAACCCGCTTCGTTTTGTAATCGAATATCAAGTTATAAATGTCACGTTGTGTATTTATGGTTATTTTGATTTTTAATAATACATAATTAATAAACAAACTAAACTATAAAAATTATATTTGATAAAAAGTGAAAACAAAATAAATAAAAATAAAATGTTGCTGCCGGGGCTCGAACCCGGGTCAGCCGAAAGTGAAATCCAAAGACTTAACACACACACACATCACCACTCCGCCACTTGTTTGTTTTCTGTCAACTCTAGGAAACAAATGATTCTTATATACAAACCTAGATAAACCGGTTACGCCAACTGAAAAACTGAAATCGGCTATTCAACCGTCTAAACGTTTGAATAATCGCGATTTCAGGTTTATAACCGATGCACCGACGATTTTAATCATTTCAGACTTGAATTGACTTCAATTCTGAGAATGATGAGTGTTATAACCGAAACTATTCAACAGTCTGAATTACTTCAATCAAGACCCCTCTCGCGACTCAGAAACATCTTACAAACATTCCATTTCACTTTCATCACACATTCGGTCCATCAGAAAGCTTAAATCAACTCGCCGGAAAATTCTGCAAGTTCGCCGGAAAACCGAGACTCACATCCACACGGTAATTCTTTCGACTCTTTCTGTTTCGATCATGTGATTAATCGGTCACTAACACAACTCCACCATCAGAATCAGTCCTAGTCAACGTTTGTCGAAATTCCTAGCTTCGCCGGAAAATTACTGAAACTTCCGGAAACACACCGAGAACTTGTATGACCTTTCAAACTTCTGTTAAACTTTTTTTAAGTGCCTCAACTTCATAAATAATCGAACAAAACTGTGAATTGATTTTAACAGCCGGAGTTCACTTTCAGAACCGACGGACCTCTGCCGGAATTCTGTGAACAACACTGATCGGTACATCCTTTCCCCCAAACTCTCTCCATTCTTTACCTTTAAATTACTTATAATGTTTGAAAAATCGAATATGACATGAATCGGTCAAAACAGCCGGAATATGTTTTCTGGGTAAAGTCTAACGAAGAAGACGAAGATGGGGTATATTATAAGACTAATAAAAATCAGTTTAATGAACGGGTTAGACACATAGTCCAGCGGTGGACTGTGTGCAAATAATACGCACACGTCACGAGTTCGATCCCTGATACACGCACCCTCTATGTAATAAAATGCCTTTTTGATTAAAGCTGAACCGGGTTAACCCCGTTAGTTGTTAAGTATAATAAAAACCGAAATATTAACCAGGTTAGACATACAGTCCAGCGGTGGACTGTGTGCAACGCGTTCGAGTCTGGTTAACGGCACCGGTTCGATGATTTAAAATCTTCTTTTTAAAACAAATGAATTTTGAATAAATCGAATTAGTATATAAATATAATTAAAAACAAGATTATTTCGGGTTAGACACGTAGCTCAGTTGGTAGAGCTGCTGCACGCGTACGGGAGGTCTCGGGTTCGAGTCTCACCCAGCGCATACATGCACACTGACCGAACCGGTGAACAGGTCAACGGTCAACGGTCAACGGTCAACGAAAAAATAAACAATTTTTTTTATATTTTTATTTATTTAATTTAATTTAAAAATCAATTAAAAATACTTAAAAATAATATTTTTAAAGATAGAAAATAGCCTTAAACTCACAAAAATATATCTAAAAATTCCATTAAAATCCTTAATAAAATCCACTCATTTACTATATTTTTCCGTCATTATTTAGGTTAGTAATTCTTGTTGTTCAACTCTCCCGACTCGTGCGCATCTCATCATCTCCAATCAAACGCACCCAATGTGAGTGAATCTTTACAAATTCCCCGTTTTAATCACGTTTTGGGGTGTATCATGTGTCTTGCTATATATTATATTTAACCATTGTGCATACATCATATCATGAACTTGTGTATTCAGCTTGTTACAACTGTTTGTGTGGTTATTGTTAGATTCAATTTATTATTTCAGTACATGCAATTTCATAGGCCGCCGCTCCCCATTACATTATGAGCGTTGAGCATGTTCCCCATTACATTATGAGCGTGAACCTGGCGTGCCCACATACGATCGGCTCCGTTTGATTGATCCTTGATCGCACAGACATTTATCATTTTCAGTACATGCAATACGATCGGCTCCGTTTGATTGAGCCTTAATCGCACAGTTTCATTTATGTTATTTATCGTATGATGTTGGTATGTTAATGTATGCTATCATATGTTATTGTATGTTGTAGTTGTGATTGCTATTGCTACTGCTTGGGTATTTACATTTGCTCATTTATGATTATGCACAATTTTTCATTGATAAACTAATAAGTAAATAAATAATAAATGTTTATCTAACAAGGTTCACTCGCCAACTTATGTTGACCCAAAAACCCCCATTTTTACACATGATACAAGTGAACCCGCTACAGCAAGAAACACATAGGAATGGACTAGAAGAATAAAATGATTTAGAGTTTGGGATTGTTTTGTTTGGTTTATTCTCTTTGTATTGTATGGACATGTTTGGATATTTGGGAATGTAATTTTGACTTTAATAAATATGAAACATATTAGTAAATATCATGAGCTTTGGTGATAACCCAATTATGCCCCGACTCTTATTCCGCTGCGGGTCGGGGTGTGACAGTTCTACCCGTTCTTCTCATATAATCCTTCGCTCTTCTCATCGCACTTGCAAATGCCCACTTTATGTCCATCAGCTCCATTTCATCTCGGTCAATTTGTTCGTAGTCTTCGTTCGTCAAATTGATGTTTCCTATTTGACCTGCAACTAAACCACAATATGCACTGACCATGGTATTTAGAAGTTCTGCATGTTCCTGTGCAACTTCTACGTTGATTTTGGAGAGATTTGTCGTGTCAAGTTTGACAGTGTTGGGATTTGCCGATTGACTGTTGTTTCCATAGAAAGCTTGTTGAGGAGCTTGTTGTGGAGCTTTATGCGCTAAATCCCTTGGCTGTGGAAGGAAGGCTTTCGGATCAAAAGTCTGTCCATAGGCTTGATTACTCGAACCTGTAGACTGACTTGTTTGAACTATTTGGGGTAGGAAATGGTTCACGTTTGACACAAACGCGGTTTGCAGCTTCGGTTGCTGACTTGAGCTTGTACCTGTATTTATACCGCCAAAATACATTTCAGGGTTTTGTGGAGCAAAGACTCATTGTGCCTTCCGGAGTTCTTCTTCATTCTTGTTCTCTAGTTTCTGCACAAATTCATAAATAATTATTGAGTCCAAAACACCTGTATGTTTTAAAAGATCAATAAATTGACCCCATTTTGGTGGTAAAGCATCAGCAAATCGCATCACAATTTCTTGTGGTGCTGCTAACACTTTATATGAGTACATATCGCTGAGAAGATGATAAAACCGAGTGGTCATATCATTCAAGGTTTCATTCTCCATGAACATGAAACCTTCAAACTCTTTCTTGAGCAGATCATGCCGAATCTTCCTGGTAGCAGCATTACCTTCACCTCTTGCTTCCAAAGTGTCCCAAAAAATTTTCGTTGTAGTACAATACACAAACTGATGATAAATGTCTTTATGCAGAGCTTGTGTGAGGATAGCAAATGCCTTTTTCTATAGATCGTAAGCTTTCTTGTCACTTTCGACTAGATTGGCCAATGAGGTTGGATTTGATCCAGCTTCTTCAAGTGCATCATTATAGGGGGTAGTGAAACACATCCACAATTCCATGTTTTGACCGAGAACATACGTATGAAAACGACTTTTCCATGAAGGATAATCGTTCATGTGATTTAATTTCGGCGGTCGGTTATTACTCCCTGTTTCACTTTCGCTCATTAGCAGAGTTTGGATGCTTTGATTTTGATTCGCAACACACGCCCATTGATTTGCAGAGATCATTGTTATATGTTGTGGCATCAAAGATTTTACCCATGATGTTGCGGAGCTTTGAGAGGACTCCTGATTTGAGCTTGAACAACTACAATCCCACGGGTTAGAACTCATTATATTTTCTTGTTTAATTAAAATTTAAAGGTTTAAAGTTTCAAAATTATAGTTACCTTTTAAAATTTTCAGATTTGAAAATATGACAAATTCTTAAAATCATAAAGCTTTGAAAAACACGAAAAACAATCAAAAACAGTTTCGTGCGAGCCAATTGTTTCGCACGAAATAGTTGTTAAGTACTGATCAGATGTTTCGTGCGAATTAGATGATTCGTGTGGAACAGATGTTTCGTGTGGATCAGATGAATCGCACTAATCTTTTCAGTCGCACCAAATGTTTTGTTCAGTGTTTTTTAGAGGAATCTTTTCAGAAATGGTTTGGTGAGAAATTCCTTTCTTGTTTATACCTGCTTTTTCGAAAATACGTGTTGTCTTACCTACTTTTAGTTAAAACACAGATTTTTAACAGTCAATAGTCCAAGTCCAGATCCAAGTCATAAAATGTCAACCCTACCAAACTAATTAGATTCAAATTTTTGCAGATTTCTTCTTCAATGATGTTCTTCAGAAAACTTTTACCATAAAATTTTCTGCATGCAACAGATTTTAACCAAGTTTTAAGTTAGTTATCTATCCAAAACTTAAGTTTTCTGCTGGAGATTCAAGAACACTTCAAAAATCTTCAAACTAGCTCAGACACAACTAAGCCCGGTTTTGAACAAGGAAAGAGCCAAAGCTCTGATACCATTTGTAAGTCCACATGCGGATGGTGTTAAACCAGTTCCTTGTTCATATGGCACACACACAAGTGCGGAATCCAAGTGTGCATGCAAGCAAAGCAAAGTAAAGAACATGGGGTAATCAAAGATTCACTATCTTGATTAATGATTGAGAATAAGTACAAACATATACACACAATGCTCGTATGACTCAAACAAACTTGATGTGTTCTTGTATCTTCGTCTTCAGAGATAACCAACTCAAAGGGTAACAAGCTTTTTGGTCTGACCAACTCTCACACGCGAGTCAACTAGTTCTCAGGCAACTAGTTTCTAAGAGGTACACGTCTGCTTATATAGTGTCTGTCTAGTTTCGTACGAATCATAAATCCAGACATATGGAACACACTATTTCACACGAGACAGAACTCCAGAATTTGGTGCGTGACAGCTGTTTCGTACGAAATATTTATTTCGTACGAAACAAGTAACACACTTGTTACTCAAGTATTTCGTACGAATCACCTGATTCGTACTAAAACTCTGACTCGCACATAATTCTTCTTCTTGGAGAACGTGTGTAGACTTGACGTTTCCAAGACTTATCAGTATGCACACATGCAACTGATTAACACAGACAAGTTAAGATGTCATACTAGATCAAGATAGAAGGATATCTCGATCTATTCGACACGACCAAACCTATATAAACACTTGAGCAAAGACCGTACAATTACAACTGTAATTAAGAACAAGTGACAGACACAAAACTATATCAACAGAGTCGCAAAATTATTTAAACTTGTTAGGGTCCTACACATTTTGTACCCTACACCAAAACATTATTTTTATGGTGTAGGAAATTTTGTTTTTATGGTGTAAGGTGCACAACTATTTAATAGGATAAACTCATTAAATGATTAGGGTTCATTAATTAATCTAAATATTAAAAATAAAGGATAGAGTTATTAATGATTTGTTCAAATTACTCTTGTATCTTTTATTCTTTTTATTCTTAATTTGTGATTTCTTCTTATTTGAACTCTCTACTATATATATATATATATATATATATATATATATATATATATATATATATATATATATATATATATATAAACTAATCTTTTTCAGTCTCTAAACAAACAAAAAATCTTCCTCTCTCTACCATCACCATTACAATTTTGTGTCTGTCGCTTGTTCTTAATTACAGTTGTAATTGTACGGTCTTTTCTCAAGTGTCTGTATAGGTTTGGTCGTGTCGAATAGATCGAGATATCCTTCTATCTTGATTAAACAAAAAAAATCTTCCTCTCTCTACCATCACCATTACAATTTTGTGTATGTCGCTTGTTCTTAATTACAGTTGTAATTGTACGGTCTTTGCTCAAGTGTCTGTATAGGTTTGGTCGTGTCGAAAAGATCGAGATATCCTTCTATCTTGATCTAGTATGACTTAGCTTGTCTGTGTTAATCAGTTGCATGTGTGCATACTGATAAGTCTTAGAAACGTCAAGTCTACACACGTTCTCCAATAAAGAGGATTTTGTGCGAGTTAGAGAATTCGTACGAAACAGAGGTTTCATACGAATCACTGAGTGGTTTCGTACGAAACATGTATTTCGTACGAAACACAGACTCGTACCAATTCTGGAGTTGTGACTCATGTGAAATAGTGTGTTCCATATGTCTAGGTTTGTGATTCGTACGAAACTAGACGGACACTATAAGCTGACATGCACTTCTCAGTAAAAAAAACATGCGCGTGAGAGTTAGACTGACTAGCTCACCAGACTGACCTTTGAGTTGGTTATCTCTGAAGACGAAGACACAAGAACACAGCAAGTTTGTTTGAGTCATACGAGCATTGTGTGTATATGTTTGTACTTGTTCTCAACTATTAATCAAGATAGTGAATCTTTGGTTACCCCGTGTTCTTTACTTTGCTTTGGTTGTATGCACACTTGGATTCCGCACTTGTGTGTGTGTCATATGAACAAGGAACTGGTTTAACACCATCCACAGGTGGACCGACAACCTCCTTCCACCACCACTGCAACCTCCTTCCATCACCATCAGTATTCCTTTATCTACCCCCTCTCTCTACACTCACCATCCCCATAACCGGAGATCCGGATCTGAAATGAAATGGATTAGACTTAAAAATCACTCTTCCTTTTCCTCTCTCTCTCTCTCTCTCTCTTCAAGATCGGACTGCGACGATGGTTGTAGATCTTGTGGAAGGTTAGGGTTTGTTTGAAATAAAAAGTGGGGTTTCATATGCGAAACGAGTTCTGTAAAATTCAGGGTTGAAGGATGGTGGCAGGTAGAGTTGATGTTGGCAGCTATTGATGATGGCCGTTGTTGGTGAAGGACGGTGGCAGGTGGGGTGATGGTGGGCCACTTGGTGAAGGACGGTGGCAGGTGAGTTAATATCGATGGTTACTGATGGTGGCGGTTGTTGGTGAAGGTTAATGAAGGATGGTGCCAGGTGAGAAGTGATGTTGATGAAGGATGATGGTGGTTGTTGGTGAAGGTTGACGAAGGACAGTGGCAAGTGGGCAATGATGGTTGATACTAATGGCTATTAATGGTGGCAGTTGTTGGTTGTGGTCGAGAGAGAGAAAGATATAAAGGAGGGAGGGTAGAGAAAGAGGTAAACTATATATATATATATATATATACTATGTATATATATATATATTATTTTAAAAAAATGATTTTTGTTTTAATTGTTAAAATATTTTTGTATAAAATGGGTAAAAAGACAAAACTACACTTGTGTGATCCGATTTAACCAAAAATTTAATAGGGTTACAGCGAAATGACAGAGCGTGCAAGATTTTGAAACAATAGGTACAAAACTCGTCAATTTTAAAGACAAATAACACCGTCTGAAATTGGGTATAAAGATAAATGAAAAAATTTTCAGTTCGCTCATATATGTATGTGTGTATGCAGTAACAATTCAATAAAACTCAGTTGCGCATTTTATCGAGCACTTGGCGTTAGGGGTGCAAATGAGCCGAGCTACTCGTGAGCTACTCGAGCTTGGTTAGTAAACGAGTAACCAGCCCGAGACTTCGTTTATCGAGCCAGCTCGCGAGCCTTAACAAGCTTTTTGTTTATATATTTTTTTATTAATATATTAAACATATATTTAAATAATAATATTTACCATTTATATAAATATAAAAAATAACTAAATTATATGTATAATAATAATTATAATTAATATAAATTATTAATAAATACTAAACGAGTCAAGCCCGAACCAAGCTCGAGCTTGAAAAATTACCTTCGAGCTCGAGCTTTAGAAATAAACTCGAATCGAGCAGAGCTCAAGCTCGAGCTATCATATGTTAAACGAGCTCGAGCTCGAGCATGGCTAAGCTCGGACTCGGCTTGACTCGTTTGCACCCCTACTTGACGTGCATGAGATTTTATATACCTATTTTATTTCATTTTTTATAACAACATGTCTATGGTTCTTACTTAGCACCACCCTAAGGGTTATTATGACACAAATTCATTCATAACCTTTTTCTTCAAAGGTTATTAATCATCATTCATAAATCTTTTACTAAATTTCAAAGTCAAACAAACTTCAAAACTCATGTTGGCCTTTTATAAACATTTAGTAGACATTACTTTTAATTCTCATCTAAAATGTCTAAATTCTAACAAATTACCATATGTTCACTAGTAAGCACATTTCAAGTTATTTAGCTACATTCAATCATCAAATTTCATATCATAAAATTAGTATCTATAATTCAACTTAAATAGGCCAAGTTCTTCTAGTCATGACAAAACCCACTTCCATATTCATGGGGTTTTCAATCTAGAACAACCTCATATAACTTCTACACATATATCGTTCATATCATGATTCAAACTAGTTTCATACATCTAATTCATCATACCATAACAATACCCAAATCAAGATTACCACATTCAAGTTTCTCTTCATAGAAAATTCACCAAATATGAAATTACAACATACCTTGGGTTTAGAAGTTGCTAGATGATCTAAATCCTCAAACATGCAAAGAAATCAGTTGAATTTCTTCTCCGATTTTGCTAATTTTATTGTTTGAGATTTTAAGAGGATAACCCCCTCTCTCTAAACACACCAAAGAAATCACTTGTTTTTTTTTAATTTTTTTTTTGCCTTTTTATACTTATTACTTTCATTCGTGCTCCATTCTAATCCGTATAGTTTAGTTTTTTATTTAGTAAAGCACAAGCTACTTATTTAATATCTTGGTAACCCATGTTAACTAGGTTAAATAATCCTATGAAATATTTCATATTAAGATATCAAATTAACTCAAAATTCTGCGTTAAAATTTTGAGGGTGTTACAAATTTTCTCAAATTACCTTGAGCCGAGCCGAGTCGAGCTCGAGCTCTTGGGTTTTAGTTTCAAGGCAAACTCGATTTCAAAATAGTAGGCGGAATCTAGCCGAGCTTGAACTCGAGCTTCATAAAAGCACAAGAGGCCAAACTCGAGCCTAGTCAGACTCAGCTTAGCTCGTCTACATCCCTACTCTTGGTTACTTCATATATTTTGTTCAAATATGATCCTAAATTCCACTAGTTAGTAATATGACGACCTATGCTTAAATCGGTTAAATCAGCAGCTTTACATATCATAAATGTAATGCAATAAATATAATAAATAATCATGTATTTGGTTTTTGTTAAAGAAAGATATGATTTAGTTGGTCGCCTATTAAAAAATAAAAATAAAAATTATCGTGTTTCGATCCATATGAGATCGTTTATTGTGTAGGCATCTATTTGTTTTTATATTTTTAGAAACAATTTATTTGATTATTTTAAATAGAATAATCACTTTGAAATTAGTAGATCTTTTGACTTATTTTTTGTATTTTAACTTTAAATTAACTTTACACAACGATGATATAAGTATATGTTTAAATCTATCTATATCTATAAGTTATAATAAAACAAAACATACTTTTGCCACTTGACATTTCCTTGGGTCATGTTGGATGCTTTTAGGAGGGAAACTCTCCTTTATTCGCTTCTTTTCTAACCTTGTAATTAAACCCGAATGAAAGAAATTAGACTTTCTTTTTTTATTAATTGTTTTCTTTTGAATGTTCTCTCTCTATTTTTCTCTCAAAATTCAAAATTCAAAACCTAATTGATGTTCTCTCTCCGTTTTCTCTCGACGTTCTATATCTTTCATAACATCTGTGTTTGGCGCTTATCATCTAAATGTTTTGTGGGTTCTTTGTTTTGTAACTTAAATTTTTCCAGGTCCTTGTGAAAGCTCACCACCAACATTAGCCATTGCTTTTGATTTACATTTTCCCTAAACACCGACGAACCCTAAATCCGTTGATGTTATGTGTATCGCCTCTCCGTCCTGTTTGGTTCCATTTTATTCCGGACACGATTAAGGTAACCTCAGGTTGCTATTTAACGATGTTCTCAGCATCGGTCACTACCTCGGTCTCTAGGATTTTTATTATACACCGATTTGTTATGTTCCGAGAATTGATTTTAGGAATGCAGATTAAAAACTATTTTTGTTTTCATTCAATTTTGTTGAAGATAACAAATTCGTGATTATTCGTCTCTAAATTGTGATTTAGGCTTTCGGTGAAGAAGAGAGAAGTTCCATCACAAAAGAAAGCACCGACGAAGAAAGAAAAGGAGGTCAAGGATCCTAATTGTGTGTTTTGTGATGATATTTTCATTTCTGATGTTAATCGGTGGATTGTTAGAGGAATGATTTCAGGAAAAAAGTACAAAGAGAAACATCCAAACAACAAATCGGTTTCCGCTGTGAGTATCGGTTTCCTTCAATTTTTCATCTACCGTCACAACTATCGGATCTACCACCATATTGTTCGTCGTTGGTGGAGGGTGGAGAGGAGTGATGGTGCCGGCGGTGGAGTGGAGGTGGTGGTGGTGGTGGTTTTAGTGAGAGGGGAAGTGGGTGCTGGTGGTGCTAGTGTTGTGGTGCCGAAGGAGGGTGGAGGAAGGTGGACGAGAGAGGAAGGATAGGGAAGACACAGTTGACGGGAAGTGGTGTTGGGTTGCTGATAAATGGATCTGTTCTGGATATGTTTATCCAATGATTAATCAAGTGATTGTTTGTTGTTAAGCGAGGGAGGTGATGAGCTGGATTGATCTGAGCCGCTTATTACAATATTACCTCGTCGGAACGGGTATCATGATTTATCGAGTTAACTTCTGTGACCATGGAATCTGTAACTTTGACATCGGCCGACACATCTTCTAATATATTATTACTCGATTCAAAGTTCTCATCAACAAGATTGTCATCATGATTCACAATGCTTGATGCATCAACTGAATCATTTTTAGAGGTTCTTTTCCGGCAGGGTGAGGTGGTGGTGGAGGTAGTAAAGCTTGAGAAAGATGATGAGGGTGGTGTGAGTAGTGGGTCCCATATCATTTTCAAGTATTATTATATGTCTTTTAACTTTTTAATTATTATTTTAACAAGAAGGGTATTTAATCATTTCACACTCACTTAACACCAAAAACTAACTGATGTTAGACCTAGGGACTATCCGAGAACGAATTTGTCAAAGTTGGGGACTATAGCTGTAATTTTGAAAATGTAGGGACTAAAGGTGAAATCAGAGCAAACCACAGAGACTATCCAGACACTTTTATCATTAATTATGGGTCCTCTTTGATTAAACTCAAGCATTTTTTAATCCAATATACTTTGACACCAACCATGATCCTTTTACATTTGTTACAAATGTTTTATCTCAATCTTCCTCTAACAAATTCAGTGTACTTTGCACAGGACCTAAATTCAAAATTCAGCATCAATAACTTACCATCACACTAAATCTCATAATGTGCGAAATCATATCTAGTACACTCACACACAGCTCTCCTATATACAAGCATACATAACAAAAAGTACAGCCTAGTAACTAACTGTCTAACTAAATACTAGGGGTAAGAAAATTATAACCGATAAGCAACGGTTATGGTTAGGTTCTTTGATTAACCAAAGCTCGGTTACGGTCATGGTTAAGCTTCCACTACGACCTCGAGCTCAAGGTTTTAATCTCTTCATGATAGTACCTTTATTTACTTTATTTACTTCAACTTAGTAATTACTAAATTTGCTTCATTGAACCCATAAAATTAGTTTCTTCTTTTTCTTTTCTGTTCAATAAAAAAATAAACGATAATAATTCTATACTGTTTAATAAAAATAAATTCATCTTTTGATAAAATTACTATGCTTAGTGTGTGACTCGGTTTTTTGAGGGTTAGTATAAAAAAACAGCCCCATAGTATAAAAATATAAACAAATAACCATAGAAGTAATAACCAACTCATCACTTCTGGATCCAAAAACCAGTCAAGATATGATATATTGTTCATATTGTTTTAGCAACTTAAATCTTTTTATTGAAAAATATGCTTCTAGGTTGTCAATCGAAATAAAAAAGAAAGGGTATGACCGAATTAACTTTGCATGCCTTACGGAATACAACCGAAATTAACCTATAACCAAACCGAATTAACTGATTGACGGTTATGGTTAAGGTTATTTGCTTAACTGAAGCTCGGTTATCGCTATGGTTAAATCTCCATAACCGAACTGACTTTGCAAGCCACTATTAAATAAAACCGATAACCGAACCGTCAATTAACTGATAACATGATTAACCAATGGTCATGATTAAGGTTCTCTGATTAATCGAATCTTAGATATGTTATGTGTGCCACGATACACCCATGCAAACTAGTTCGGAACGTGGTTGTGTTACGTTGTAGTTTCTTCACCCTTTCTAGTTTGCTAGTTGCTTTATTTTTTTACTTAGTGTTGGTGCTATTTGTTTTTTAAGAGGTTAACTGTCTGCAATTTGTGGACCACATCTGCAGACATTTGTAGAAGAAGAGGTAGACCAAACATCTGCAGTTTGCAAGAAGAATATTGTTTGTTTTTTTAACGTATGCAGACTTCTAAAATAAACTGGATGTGGTGTACGGATGGTGTGGGTGGACGGTGATGGTGTTAAACGGTGGTGGTTGATGGTGGTGGTGGACGGTGGTGGTGGTAGACGGTGGATGGTGGAGGACGATGGTGGGTGGTGGACGGTGGTGGTGGTGATGGACGGTGGTGGTGGGTGGTGGTGTTTAATCCTCCACAAACCTTAGAAGATCCTAGAAGTTGTTGGGCCAAGTTTGCACCAAGAAGAGTTCGCGCAGATGTTTTTTAATGAAACGTCTTCGGAAAAACAAACAGTTTGCTCGTGACAATGTCTGCACGTGGTCTACACGACGCAGACAAAAGAGTCTTTGCAGAGCTTTTTTGAAAAAACAAACAGCATTAGTGGTATTAGTGCTAGGGTAGTTATCACAACTAGAGAATTATCTTTACCAATTTCTTTGGAGCTTGACTCACTCAACGAGTTATCCATAACCGAAACATTCTTCCAGATTTCGAATCGTATGTTAAATAGTTTCCTAAAAAACTATAAGCATCAAAATTTCAACCATAATTATTACCTCTAATACCGGCGTTGTTGATCTACACGGCCAAAAGTGTCCCAAGCCTTTATCACGGACGCTTCAATTGTGGGACCATTGGCGTTGACGTCAAGTCCCACTGCAACCGCTAATACGTCGTCGATCTTGGATTGAGTTCGATTTGAATGACGTAGACTATTGATTTCATCGCACAAAGCCTTGAGGCGTCTGTTCAACGAGCGGCGACGATGACTCTACAACCGGATTTGGCTAAGTCGATGTAGAATTCCCAACCGATACCGGACGATGCGCCGATGACCATGACGATCATACCGGTCAGTTCAAGGTTGGTGGTTGTTACGTGTTGGGTAGGGATCGCCATAACGGTAGTAAGCAATTATTGAAGTTGATTGAAAACAACTTAAAACCTCCTTGGTGACAGGTCCAGAATTTTTTCATGCAAACGGGATTTTTTTATGCCAGTTGTCTATCCCTAAATATTAAAAGAAATGTTCCAGTTGAATTCGCTACATGTATGACAGGATATAACCAAATAAAAGATTATAAAGTTAGAAACAGGTTTATATCATTATAACATAGAAAAAAATTGTAGTCACAAGAAAAAGTTTAGTAAATTATAACAATACAATAATAATTTTAATAAAGTAATTTAAACGCTATGAAGGTGCTTATATACTATAATATTAGGCCTCTAGTTATATCACCTTTTATCTATTATTTATTTATTTACAACTTCTTTAAGTCATCTTCTTCTCTTTTATTTTTTTCTTCACTGGTTAACCTCCATAGAAGGGGTCATCGGCCCGATTGTTCTCCCTTTCATTTTCTCTTTAGTTCACGTCCCTTTTGGTTTTGAAGGTTCAGAGCAAAATTTTATAGGGGCATATGAGATTTTAACGAGCATATTATACTGAATTTTTTAAAAGGTGTGTCCGCCCCATATCAAACCTTAGGTCCACCCCCCCTAGCTACAAATATTATCCCTCCAAAAGAGTACCACCCAACAAACAATTTAAGTTCTGATTTCTTATGTAATACAAAACAAAGTATAACATATAATTATGTAAAAAATGTTGTGAAACTAGACTAACATTGAACAATAAAAGAAAATATAATAATAATAATAATAATAATAATAATAATAATAATAATAATAATAATAAGAAAAAAAAAGGATTTAGTATTTCATTAATGAAATGTATTTTGCAAAGAGAAACAACAAGGTATGTATAGGAGTAGGAAAGTGAAGAAGTCTAATCTATTTTAGCCGTTAATAATCACAATAATATATTCATAACACTCGTCCTTTGGTTATTAAGTTCATATGCTTATAGATGATTACTCGTTAAAAACCTTGCTAGGAAAATTCAGTGGGATAAAACATCAACTAAGGGAAAAGGAGTACAGCGTGTAATGCAGATTTTCTCCCTCTGATACTTTTGGATCAGGCATGTTGCCTCATTAAAACCTTAATAAGAAGCCTAATGGGACAAAACTTAAAGAAAGAAAAAAGAGTGCAACTTATATTAACCCCCTCCCCCCAACCATTTGTATATCCTTTAAAAGATGAGTGTCAATCTTCTATAGACTTGTTGCAACCTTTTGCAGCCAATGATTTTCCACTTGATCCCTTGATGTGCATTCTTTTTGTTGACCAATGTTGTATGACTTTCAAGTAAAACTTTCGCTACCTCCTCTCGTAAACAAATACCAAAAGATTCACGAATGTATTGTGTTCCATTCGTTACATCTACAAAACTAAACAAACTTGTTTTGATAGGTTACTAAAATATAATTGCATATCTTACTGTTTTGGTCAAAAATCTGATTAACGGTAATGTAACCAAATCTGATTAGTGAGGTAGTGTGCTTGAATGGTGAACGATTATGTAGATGAATATGAAATGTAAATGGCTATGAACACGATGATTTATACGAGGAAAAAACCCTTGATCTTTAGAAGATCTTCGGCACAAAAAAACCTCGGATAGTGAAAACTATCACTATCAACTATATTGCACAAAAAGAATTACAACTTCGGATGTTGATCAAGTGTAATACAATCGAATGCTAAGTGTGTAGAGAGCTCTGGTTTGCAATGTATGCGAGAGAGAGAGTGTGTGTGTGCGTAACCGTAATTCTGCTATCTAACACTTGATCAACCCCTTTTGAATTAAGCTAACAACTAAAACCGAAATTCAAGGATGATCACGTTCAAGCTCCATGACCGTTAGTGGAATTCAACATGTGCAGCATCGCTAACGAATTATTCCCGAGATTCCAGCTGAGACTTGGTCCACGTCGCCCATAACCTGCATACGAATGTTAGAAAACATAGAGAACAATTGTTAGAAATCATAAGTAAAGTTACGGATCCTTGATCTTCCGGTCCCTGCACCTTCCGCTAAAGATAACTGATCCAGGCAACACTTAAGGATTCATGATCCACAATTATTAAAACCTATGCCCTAACAATTACCCCCAACATAGCGGTTGTGATAAGGATCACAGCTGTCTTATTGCCATTAAAATCGAACTAGCCGTTGCTGCGTGTAACTAGCCGTTACACATCCTCACGTCAGTGATAAGACCTGCTATAACCATCATTGCAAAATATAGGGTTAGAGATAACTTCTCAAGTGCCTTTAAAGATTAGAACTTTCATCCTTATAACTCCATTCTAGAGCTAATTTAGGTAACTCACTCTATATTCCTCTTTATTTTTCTGAAATTCTTCATCTCCCCTTTCTGATCATGGCAAAGATGGCTACCCGATCCTCACACGGTAAAAGCCCAGAGAAGGATAACATGCCCCAAAGTCAGAACCTGTTAGCAAATCCTTCCTGGGAGCTCTGCAAGTTCACTGATCCAGAGATTGAGGATCTATTCTCCTGTTTTCCACCGGAGGCGGTATTCTGGCCATTAAACTTTTCCCTGAAGAGTGATGCTGTTTCGCCCGTTTGGGTTTGCTTTCCAACCCTGTCATTACTTCTTGGTTTCTCTTACGCTTTTCCTGATCTCACCCACATATTCTTCACTCTTACCGGCATCAGTTATAGCTAGGCTATGTAGATGCTTTGGAGAGTTCTTTATACCATTGAGGAGATTATTATGACCGAAGGATTAACTTCAAGCTTTTTGAGCTTGCCATCTCTATTCCTTAGTCACCCATGGCTCCCATCATTCTTGTTTAAGGCCAAAGCTCACCAACCTCTTCCTATCCTCAAGACCACTCAAAACGGTTCCTCATGGAAGAATCAATTTCTTTTTGTCAAAAGGAGTTCGATTCCCCATGGGGATAGTTTTCCCAATAAGTGGACTTGAAGGGTAGAATTTAGGATCCTTAGATAATCATAATATTGATTGTCTTTCTTATTGTTACTGACTTGTTTTCCCTTCATTTGCAATGGTCAATTTCAGCTGCCTAGCCAATCTTCTAGGAACACCCGAGAGGATCGCTTCTTTTAGGGCACTTGATCCAGTTGTGAGAAATTCAAGCCAAAGGTTAGGGATCCTAAAGAGAACACCTCCACGTCCTACACAATGTCAAGTAAGTATTCGCATATATTTGTATTTTATAATGTCATATTCGATAAAATGCATGAAACTAGAATACTTTTGGTCGTGATGTAGGCGCTCAAAGGTCCACTAGCAAATCTGCCACCAAGTTTGGCCTGGATGATATCAATAGCATCATCTCCCCTCGCTCCATCAAGAAGGAGCTGGCCAAAGGCCTAAGCTTCCTAGAGCCTAAATCATCACCATTAGGGCTAAGGCTGGGTCCAAACGCAAGAACCTATGGAGGTTGAGGAGGATGAGCTTGAGGCTGATCCACGACTTCGTTGCTGAGGTAAGGATCCTTGATCCATTTTTGTTATTGTTGCTTTTAGTGAAGGATCCTTGATTCTGACTTTATATGTTATCTTTTGCAGAGGTTTGTCCACTTGAAGGCTTATAAGGATAAGAGTCTGGTTGAGGCTGAAGACAATCTGGCTGACCTCCTGTCCATCGCTGCTGCCAAAGACAAGACAATCTCTAAGCTGGAGAAGGATGTCAAGAGTCTAGAGAAGAAGATCCTAGTAGCCGACATGCAAGCTAACAAAGCATAGATGGAAGAAACCGAAGAGGCCAAGATGTGTGTTGCTCATGCCGTTCTCCAGGCAAGGATCAAGGTAGTTCAGGAGGCTATGTGTCACACCCCAACCCGCAGCGGAATAAGAGTCGGGGCATAATTGGGTTATCACCAAAGCCCATGATATTTACTAATATGTTTCATATTTATTAAAGTCAAAATTACATTCCCAATAGTCCAAACATGTTCATACAAATACAAAGAAAAATAACCAACTAAACAATTCCAAGCTCTAAATCATTTTATTCTTCTAGGCCAATCCTATGTGTTTCTTGCTGCAACTGGTTCACCTGTATCATATGTAAAAATGGGGGTTTTTGGGTCAACATAAGTTGGCGAGTGAACCTTGTTAGGTAAACATTTATTATTGATTTTCTTGTTATTTTATCAAGGAAAAATTGTGCATAAACATAAGTGAGCAAATGTAAATAATCAATCAGTAACAATGACAATCAAAATTATAACATACAATAACATACCAACATCATACAATAAATAACATGAATGAAACTGTGCGATCAAGGCTTAATCAAACGGAGCCGATCGTATTGCATGTACTGAAAATGATAAATGTCTGTGCGATCAAGGCTAAATCAAACGGAGCCGATCGTATGTTGGCACGCCAGGTTCACGCTCATAATATAATGGGGAACATGCTCAACGCTCATAATGTAATGGGGAGCGGCGACCTATGAAATTGCATGTACTGAAAATAATAAACTAAATCTATACAATAACCACACAAACAGTTGAAACAAGCTGAATACACATTTGTTCATGATATGATGTATACACAATGATTTAAATATAATAAATGGCAAGACACATGATACACCCAAAAACGTGATTAAAACGGGGAATTTGTAAAGATTCACTCACATTGGGTGCGTTTGGTTGGAGATGATGAGATGCGCACGAGTTGAAAGGATTGAACAACGAGATTTAACTAACCTAAATAATAACGGAAAATATAGTAAATGAGTGGATTTTATTAATAATTTTAATAAGATTTTTTTAGATATATTTTTGTGAGTTTAAGGCTATTTCCTATCTTTAAAAACATTATTTTTAAGTATATTTAATTGATTTTTAAATTAAATTAAATAAATAAAAATATAAACATGTTGACTTTTTGCGACCGTTGACCGTTTGACTTGTTGACCGTTTTATTGTGTAGTTGTATGCGCCGGGTGAGGCTCGAACCCGAGACCTCCCGTTCGCGTGCACGCAGCTCTACCAACTGAGCTACGTGTCTAACCTGAAATAATTATGTTTTTAATTATACTTATATACTAACTCAGTTTATTCAAAATTCTTTCATTTTCAAAAACATTTTAAATCATCGAACCGGTGTCACCAGCAGGTCTCGAACCCGGGACCTGTGCTTTATCGTTACACACAGTCCACCGTTGGACTGTGTGTCTAACTTGTTTAATATACATATTTTTATTATACTTAACATCTAATTGCTAAAAGGATCCGCTTCATTTTAGAAAAAGAACATTTTAATTACGAGGCATACGTGTGTCAAGGATCGAACTCGCGGCGTGTGGTTTGTATGTGCACACAGTCCACCGCTGGATGTGTGTCTAACCCGTTCATAATACCGATTTTAATTAATCTTATATTGTTATCACACTTCATCTTCTTCGCTGAATTTACAGTCAACTGTTTACTCATCTGTTTCTTGCTTTTAAACGATTAACAATCATTCATAAGACTAAAATGAAATGGCAGAGACGGTGTTGGAAGTAAACGTACCGGAGGAATGATTTATCACAGAAATTCCGGCAAAGCGTCGGCTCTGTTTTATGAGTTTCCTCTGTTCGGGTCAATTACCAGTTTTGATTAATTAGATATGAAAGTGGGGTACTAAACAAGGATTAACAGAAGTTTTGAATGTTCATACCGATTCACCGCGTGAGATTGGAAATTCCAGAAGTTTTCCAGCGAGAGCTGAATATTCCGGCTCTGACGTCTGGGATTGATTCTGATTGTTGGTTTGAGGTTAGTAACAGTCTAACAACGGTTTGAAATAGAAATAATCGTAGTATTTACCGTATTAATGAAGGTCTCGGTTTTCCGGCGACTTGTAGAGATTTTCCGGCGAGTTCAAAATGTTTTTCTGACGAACTGAATGAGTAGCGAAAGTGAAATCGAAGGTTATGCGGATGATTTTAAGTCGAGAGAAGAACCAATTATTGGCGTAGCTCAGAAATTGAATAACTTCGGTTATAAAAACCGATCATCATCAAAATTTAAGTTAATTCAAGTCTGAATTGATTAGAATCGTCGGTGCATCGGTTATAAACCAGAATTCGTGATTACTCAAACGTTTTGGACGGTTGAATAGCCGATTACGGTTTTTGTTTGGCGCAACCGGTTGATCTATGATTGACTATAAAATTCATTTGTTTCCTAGAGTTGACAGAAAACAACAAGTGGCGGAGTGGTTATGTGTGTGTGTGTTAAGTCTTTGGATTTCAACCCGGCTGACCCGGGTTCGAGTCCCGGCAGCCTCATTTTATTTTTTAATTATTTTATTTTTTATTTTTTATCAATTATAACTTTTATAGTTTAGTTTGTTTATTAATTATGTATCATTAAGAATCAAAATAGACATAATTACGCAACGAACATTTATAACCATATATTTGATTACAAACGGAGCGGGTTTGGAAAACCCGTTTTTGACAAATGTTACAGTATCCCCTACTTTTAGGAATTTCGTCCCGAAATTTAAGTAGTAGTAGAAAAAAGATGTGGGTATTTTTCGCGCATTGAGTCTTCACGTTCCCAAGTAAACTCAGGTCCCCGTTTCGACTCCCAACGTACCCTAACAATTGGAATGGACTTCGTCGAAGACGTTTTTCTCTGAAATCCATGATCTCTACAGGTCTTTCAATAAAATGCATAGATTCATCAATCTGAATATCTTCCAGAGGAATGTGGAGGTTTTCATCAGCGAGGCACTTCTTCAAGTTGGATACGTGGAATGTGGGATGAATCCTGTTGAGTTCTTCTGGTAGATCAAGCTTGTATGCTACAGGTCCTACTCTTTCGAGTATCTTGAAAGGTCCTACGTAGCGTGGTGCTAGCTTGCCTTTTTGACCAAAACGAACTACTCCCTTCCACGGTGATACTTTTAAAAGTACATGATCACCAATGTTAAACTCCAAAGGCTTCCGTCGTTTATCTGCATAACTCTTTTGACGACTTTGAGCCGCTAGAAGATTGTTTCGAATTTGATGGATCTTGTCTGTGGTTTCTTGAATCAATTCTGGACCAGTGATTTGAGCTTCCCCAATTTCGTGCCAGTATACTGGAGATCGGCACTTACGACCATATAAAGCTTCAAAAGGTGCCATGCCGATGCTTTAATGATAGCTGTTGTTGTACGAAAATTCAACTAATGGTAGATGAGCGTCCCAATTTCCCTTGAAGTCTATGACACATGCTCGAAGCATATCTTCAAGAGTTTGAATGGTGCGTTCAGATTGTCCATCAGTTTGAGGGTGATAAGCGGTACTGAGATCTAATCGCGTACCCAAGGCGGCTTGTACTGCTTGCCATGTTCATGAAGTGAAACGACCATCACGATCTGAAATAATGCTTAACGGTACACCATGTCGGCTTACGATTTCGCTGATATAAATACAAGCTAGCTTTTCGTTCTTGAAATCTTCACGGATAGGAATAAAGTGAGCTGATTTTGTAAGTCGGTCAATGATTACCCATATAGTGTCATACCCACCAGAAGTGCGAGGTAACCCGGTAATGAAGTCCATGGTTATGTTTTCCCACTTCCATACAGGTATTTCGGGTTGGACCAGAAGTCCTGAGGGTCTTTGGTGTTCAGCTTTCACCTTGGAACATGTAAGGCACTTAGAAACAAAAACAGCAATATCCTTTTTCATTCCAGGCCACCAATAGGTGTATCGAAGGTCTTGATACATCTTATCGGCTCCTGGGTGTATAGAGTATCGTGTTTTGTGAGCCTCATTCATAAGAATTTCACTAAGACTGTTGTGGTCAGGAATCCATATGCGATCTAGATAGTACAGAATACCGTCAGATTTAGTTTCAATTTTAAGTTCAGCTCCACAGGACAGCTCCTTTCGTACATCATCTTTCGTTACTGAAACATGTTGGGCTTCTCGAATTTGATCTTTAATGTCAGTTATGATTTGCGAACATAGAAGACTAATGGAGTTCGCATAACCCTTTCGACTGAGTGCATCAGCCACCACATTTACTTTGCCAGGGTGGTACCGAATTTCACAGTCGTAGTCATTTAGAAGTTCGACCCATCTTCGTTGCCTCATGTTTAACTCCTTTTGATTGAAGATATGTTGAAGACTCTTGTGGTCAGTGTATATTTACACTTAGTACCGTAGAGATAATGTCTCCATAACTTAAGAGCGAACACAACGGCTCCAAGTTCTAGGTCATGGGTGGTGTAGTTCTTCTCATGAGTCTTGAGTTGTCTCGAAGCATAAGCTATAACCTTTCCTCTTTGCATTAGGACACAGCCTAATCCTTGCCCTGATGCGTCGCAATAAACCACGAAGTCATCACAACCTTCAGGAAGAGTGAGGATTGGTGCATCACAGAGTTTTTGTTTAAGGGTTTGGAAGGCTTCTTCCTGCTTGGGTCCCCATATGAAACGTTTTCCCTTATGAGTTAAAGCCGTGAGTGGTACAGCAATGCGAGAGAAGTTTGAAATGAAACGACGATAATAACCAGCCAAACCAAGAAAAGATCTTACTTCAGTTGGTGTACGTGGCGCTTGCCATTCTTGTACCGCTTTGATCTTTGAGGGGTCGACATGTATTCCCTTGTCATTGACTACATGTCCGAGGAATTGCACCTCTTTTAACCAGAATTCGCAATTGGAGAATTTGGCGTAAAGCTTTTCATTCTCTAGAAGTGTAAGGATGAGTCGAAGATGTCGCTCATGATCAGACTTAGACTTTGAATAAATGAGGATGTCGTCGATGAAGACTATAACAAAACGATCGAGATAAGGTGTGCAGACTCTGTTCATTAGATCCATGAAGACAGCTGGAGCGTTGGTTAAACCAAATGGCATGACCATAACGAGTTCGGAAAGCAGTCTTTGGGACGTCTTCTTCATGTACTCTAAGTTGATGATAACCAGATCGAAGGTCGATTTTTGAAAAGCAGCTGGCACCTTGAAGTTGGTCAAGAAGATCATCAATGCGAGGTAATGGATAGCGATTCTTGATTGTTAACTTGTTGAGTTCTCTGTAGTCGATGCACATGCGAAACGATCCATCTTTCTTCTTCACAAAAAGGACAGGTGCACCCCAAGGCGAGGAGCTAGGACGTATGAATCCCTTGTCAGTCAACTCTTGCAATTGACTGGCTAGCTCTTGCATTTCAGAGGGGGCTAACCTATAAGGAGACTTTGCAACTGGTGTAGCACCAGGTATAAGATCAATACGGAATTCGACTTCTCTAACTGGAGGAAGTCCTGAAACGTCGTCAGGAAAAACTTGCGGGAAATCTTTTACTACTGGGATGTCTTCAAGTTTCCTCTCCATGGTTCCCTTTTTGATGATATGAGCTAAAAACGCGACATAATTCTTGCGAAGATATTTTTGAGTTTGAAGACAGGACATTAAGCTGAGCCCTTTCGACGAGGTTTCTCCAAAGATTCGTAGAGTCTGACCGTTCGAAAGAGGAATGCGTATAAACTTTTAGCGGCATACAACTTCTGCCTGATGTTGACTGAGCCAGTCCATACCAATTATGATATCAAAACTTCCCAACTTCATAGGAATAAGGTCAACTGAAAAGTCGTGGTCGTTTAAGGTGAGTGTACAGTTGCGTATAATAGAGTTTAATGAGACCGGTTTCCCGTTAGCAACTTCTACCGTTATGGATTCCATGAGCTTATCACGATTTTGGTTTAAGATAGGTTCAAACTCTAAGGACATAAAACTTTTATCCGCGCCAGTATCAAACAACATGGATGCATATCTACCATTTATAAGGAACGTACCGTTAACCACATTGCCGTCAGCTCTAGCCTGATTAGCGTTGATGTTGAAAGCTCTTCCTCTTGCAGGTGGAGGAGCTTGGTTCGCTTGATTCACCGGATTGGCTTGGGCCTGAGCATGAATAATGTTCACCAACCTTGGACAAGTGTTTCTAAAATGGCTTGGGTCTCCACAATTGTAGCAAGCCCGCATAGGTGGTACCATGGGATAGTTAGGTTGGTAGTATGTTTGGGATAAATGTTGGGTAGGTGGTAATAGTAGGGGTTGTTGGGCTTGGCCCATTATTTGTTGGTGGGTTTGGGTTGAAGGCTGGTGGCGGTTCGTTCGCTGAGGCATGCGGCAGGTTTGAACAATATGACCTGCGCGACCACAGCGGTGCAATGTTGGCAGGGGTGATCAGGAAAATGGTGGTATTGGCAACGGTTGCATTTTGGTAACGGGCCAGAGTATGGTCTTTTGTATGGTGCAGGTGGAGGGGCGACTTGGGTAATGGGTGCAGCAGGAATAGGGAAATTGGTTTGTGTAACAGCGAAGTTTCTGGTGTTACGCTTCCTCTTGTTAGCAAACTTAGAGGAGGAGATGCAATGGTTTGATGTTTGGCCCTCAATGGGGGCTTTCTTCTTCTCCTCTTTAAACTTACCGTTGCGAATTCAATTCTCAGTCAGTTCAGTCGCTAGTTCCATAGCAGCTTCAAGTGTTGCTGGCGAAGTGCTGAGGACTGAATCTTGAATTTTCGAGGGAAGACCTCGAATATAATGCTCGATCAAGCGATAAACTGGGGTAAACAAATTAGGGACCATTTGGTTCAACTCTAAGAACCTCTTGTTGTAGGAGGTATGATATCCCTCCTTTTGCTTTAAAGAATGAAATTCGTCCTCTAGCTTCTTAATCTCACTTCTAGGACAGAATCGCCTCGTCATGATTTCCCTTAACTCCTCCCATGTTAAGGCCATTGCATCATCAATTCCCCTCTTCCCCTTTTCAGTATTCCACCAGGTGAGAGTTACCCCAAATAGTCTCCCGGTGGCGTATCGAACCTTGCGATCCTCAGGACAATCGTAGTTGAGGAAGGTGTTTTCCATTTCCTCAAACCAGTGGAGGAGAGCAGTGACACCTTCGGTCCCTTCAAATTTAGGAGGATCGCAAGACTTGAAATGTTTGTATGAGCACTTGCTGGTAGGAGGGTTGCCGATGTTCTGGTCATGTTGTTGGGGAGGATTAGTGGGATTTGTGGCGAGAGCTTGTTGTACTTGAACCACAATGTCAGGAAGCACCGCGGCCATTTGTTTCGCGGTTTGTGTGGCCAAGCGTTCGTGAGACGTTCCTGATCTTTTACCCCCTCGCTGTTGTCTAGTCGACATCTACAGGAACATACATAAGAAGATTGTGAGTTTATGGAGTCTTTTTAGGTGTCATGTGTCTTTAAGAAAATGAAAATAACATAAATATCAATAATGCAACTACATCCATAGGATGTCTTGAGTTTGCTCATGTTGGGCCTCAAATGTCCCCCATACCTTCACCCGTATAGTCATGTGGGCCCCCATGACTATTGGCTTGGTAGGATTCACATTAGTATTGGCGATTTAACACTCGCATCACCCGAATGCAAACCACAAAATATGTTTACGAGATGTATGGTCGGAATGTGTCCAGGTGTAGACACAATGACAACTCAAAGTGGGGTTAGCTCACACGACGTTTGGTATAGCATGCTTTGGCCTAATAGGTACTTCGTACTCTCATCGTTAGTCCCCAGGTAGGCAAACTGGTCCTTTATTTTGGATTTATACGAATGCCAGCCTAAACAGGACGTTCCGACTACCGGTACTGGTACCCTTCCAGTTACTACATGCCCGTCATGAGAACTCACTTTGATGAGATTTGAAAATACAAAAATCATTGTAAAAGCAATCATGAAAATGATGTGGTGTGTGCTTTCATGGATATGATATGTTATGAGAATATAATTCATGATAGGCATTATATGATAATATATACTTATGAACATGCTTGCATAACATTGAATGTAACATTTAACATAAAACATATAAACATCATGAAATTTGGCATGTAAACACAAAAATCTTAAAAATTTCTAATCAACCATAGTATAGGCTCTAAGGGTCTAATAACCTATCCTATATCCCTATAGTCATGGCTCTGATACCAATCTGTCACACCCCGACCCGCAGCGGAATAAGAGTCGGGCATAATTGGGTTATCACCAAAGCCCATGATATTTACTAATATGTTTCATATTTATTAAAGTCAAAATTACATTCCCAATAATCCAAACATGTTCATACAAATACAAAGAAAAATAACCAACTAAACAATTCCAAGCTCTAAATCATTTTATTCTTCTAGGCCAATCATATGTGTTTCTTGCTGCAGCTGGTTCACCTGTATCATATGTAAAAATGGGGGTTTTTGGGTCAACATAAGTTGGCGAGTGAACCTTGTTAGGTAAACATTTATTATTGATTTTCTTGTTATTTTATCAAGGAAAAATTGTGCATAAACATAAGTGAGCAAATATAAATAATCAATCAGTAACAATGACAATCACAAATTATAACATACAATAACATACCAACATCATACAATAAATAACATGAATGAAGCTGTGCGATCAAGGCTCAATCAAACGGAGCCGATCGTATTCAATGTACTGAAAATGATAAATGTCTGTGCGATCAAGGCTCAATCAAACGGAGCCGATCGTATGTTGGCACGCCAGGTTCACGCTCATAATGTAATGGGGAACATGCTCAACGCTCATAATGTAATGGGGAGCTGCGGCCTATGAAATTGCATGTACTGAAAATAATAAACTAAATCTATACAATAACCACACAAACAATTGAAACAAGCTGAATACACATTTGTTCATGATATGATGTATGCACAATGATTTAAATATAATAAATGGCAAGACACATGATACACCTCAAAAACGTGATTAAAACGGGGAATTTGTAAAGATTCACTCACATTGGGTGCGTTTGGTTGGAGATGATGAGATGCGCACGAGTTGAAAGGATTGAACAACGAGATTTAACTAACCTAAATAATAACGGAAAATATAGTAAATGAGTGGATTTTATTATAATTTTAATAAGATTTTTTTAGATATATTTTTGTGAGTTTAAGGCTATTTCCTATCTTTAAAAACATTATTTTTAAGTATTTTTAATTGATTTTTAAATTAAATTAAATAAATAAAAATATAAACATGTTGACTTTTTGCGACCGTTGCTTGACCGTTTGACTTGTGGACCGTTTTATTGTGTAGTTGTATGCGCCGGGTGAGGCTCGAACCCGAGACCTCCCGTTCGCGTGCAGCAGCTCTACCAACTGAGCTACGTGTCTAACCTGAAATAATTTGTTTTTAATTATACTTATATACTAACTCAGTTTATTCAAAATTCTTTCATTTTCAAAAACATTTTAAATCATCGAACCAGTGTCACCAACAGGTCTCGAACCCGGGACCTGTGCTTTATCGTTACACACAGTCCACCGCTGGACTGTGTGTCTAACTTGTTTAATATACAATTTTTATTATACTTAACATCTAATTGCTAAAAGGATCCGTTCATTTTAGAAAAAGAACATTTTAATTACGAGGCATACGTGTGTCAAGGATCGAACTCGCGGCGTGTGGTTTGTATGTGCACACAGTCCACCGCTGGATGTGTGTCTAACCCGTTCATAATACCGATTTTAATTAATCTTATATTGTTATCACACTTCATCTTCTTCACTGAATTTACAGTCAACTGTTTACTCATCTGTTTCTTGCTTTTAAACGATTAACAATCATTCATAAGACTAAAATGAAATGGCAGAGACGGTGTTGGAAGTAAACATACCGGAGGAATGATTTATCACAGAAATTCCGGCAAGGCGTCGGCTCTGTTTTATGAGTTTCCTCTGTTCGGGTCAATTACCCGTTTTGATTAATTAGATATGAAAGTGGGGTACTAAACAAGGATTAACAGAAGTTTTGAATGTTCATACCGATTCACCGCGTGAGATTGGAAATTCCAGAAGTTTTCCGGCGAGAGCTGAATATTCCGGCTCTGACGTCTGGGATTGATTCTGATTGTTGGTTTGAGGTTAGTAACAGTCTAACAACGGTTTGAAATAGAAATAATCGAAGTATTTACCGTATTAATGAAGGTCTCGGTTTTCCGGCGACTTGTCAGAGATTTTCCGGCGAGTTCAAAAAGTTTTTCTGACGAACTGAATGAGTAGCGAAAGTGAAATCGAAGGTTATGCGGATGATTTTAAGTCGAGAGAAGAACCAATTATTGGCGTAGCTCAGAAATTGAATAACTTCGGTTATAAAAACCGATCATCATCAAAATTTAAGTTAATTCAAGTCTGAATTGATTAGAATCGTCGGTGCATCGGTTATAAACCAGAATTCGTGATTACTCAAACGTTTTGGACGGTTGAATAGCCGAATTACGGTTTTTGTTTGGCGCAACCGGTTGATCTATGATTGACTATAAAATTCATTTGTTTCCTAGAGTTGACAGAAAACAACAAGTGGCGGAGTGGTTATGTGTGTGTGTGTTAAGTCTTTGGATTTCAACCCGGCTGACCCGGGTTCGAGTCCCGGCAGCCTCATTTTATTTTTTTAATTATTTTATTTTTATTTTTTATCAATTATAACTTTTATAGTTTAGTTTGTTTATTAATTATGTATCATTAAGAATCAAAATAGACATAATTACGCAACGAAACATTTATAACTTGATATTTGATTACAAACGGAGCGGGTTTGGAAAACCCGTTTTTGACAAATGTTACACTATGGATCCTGACTTTCACCGATCTGCATGGGACTTGGCTGGCTGGAAGCAATCCTTGAGCTTGGTGGTGAAGCTAAACCTGAGCCGGTGAAGATGTTGGAAGCTGGATCGAGCGGGGCAAAGGAGGTGACGAAGGTTGCTGGCGGTGAAGGTGGTGGAGCTACGGTAGAGACTGCTCCGGTGGGCAATGAAGGATAATTTAGACGACGCTGAGCCCACTTTTTTATGTTTTCATGTTGGTGTTTCTGTTTTGAACAATTTGGACATCTGAACAATAGTCTTCTAGGTTAAGGATCACTGATCCTTAGAACAAGGAGTGGAAAAGGTGGATGGGTCCTTCTTTTTATGGAGGTATGAACAATAGTTCTCTAGAGTCGATCGGTTCACTTGCCAGTTAGTAGTTTAGTCAAGTCTTAGAGAGTCTAGAATATTATTTTGAGTCTAGATTTAGGTTAATTTTAGTTCTTTTTATTACACTACTCTTAGCACATCAAGTTTTTGGCGCCGTTGCCGAGGACTCTTTGGCAATCCGTTAATTACTTTATTTGAACTTAATTGAATCATACGTGCTATTTGTTTGTTTAAGTCGTAGGAGTCTAAATACTTCTTAGTGTCTTTTATATTTTGTCGAGTCATTTGTTAGAGTCGTCTTACTTGTTTATTTTCGGTTTGCAGTGGATGCCCCATACACGATCGCAAGGACGCCGCCGAAGCCACCAACGGACAAGTCATCATTCTCCTCTTCTACACCAAAGGTTAGTACATCTTCTTTTTCATCTTCCGCCCTTTCTGACTCTACCCTTCCATCTAAACCACCAAGCTTTGACTTCACACAGAAGTCGTCACCCCATAATTCCCCACCACCTTCCCGTCCTCCGAGTCCACCACCCGCTGTCCTAATGGCCTATAATCAAACTGTTTACCAACGGGCTACCACCGGTTTCACCGGTGCGAACTCACCATCACCCTTCCCGCCATGAAAAATGACAAATCTTGGCAAATCCCGTCCTACATCATGACCGCTATCACTAACTCATGCCAATTTCATGGTCGTGATGACGAGGATGCCCCAGCTCACACTAACCGCCTCACTCGCCTCTGTTGCAACATTCAACATGGAGGGTGCTGACAATGACACCCATTTCATGCAAGTCTTCCCATTCTCCTTAGCTGGTCGAGTAGCCATCTGGCTTGACTCCACCCACCAAACACTTTCACCACCTAGGCTAGCCTCCGAGATGCTTTCCTAGCTAAGTACTTCCCACCTTCTAAAGCATCTCGCCTTCGTGAACCCTACCATTTAGCTTGGGAAAGATTCCAAACCCGACTTTCTCGTTGTTCTTAGCATGGACGTCTAATTGGGCACTTCTAGAAAAATTCTACAATGGTCTCACCCCCGAAACCAGATCCCGTTTTGACACTTCAGCAAAAGGCAATCTCATGGGTAAGAAAACAGAACTGAATGCAATGACCTATTCGGAGTTTTGCACAGTCTGACACTGATCATCGAGCTACCACCAGGACTTCCATTCTTGTGTCTATACTACCTCGGTCATTCGAGGAGTACACCAAGTTAGCTTGGAAATAACAGTAGCTACTACTTTAGATAGCTTTAAGTAAAGGTTACTAAAGAAATTCAAGAGTTGAAGGCTAAAGTAGATAGGTGTGAGGTTTGTAGGGGAGGTCACGATACCATTGAGTGCCCAATCTCACTAAGGAGCAAGTTGATTTCATCATGGGTCACAACCGAGGTCTAACGAACCCTTTCAATAATAATAATAACTCAAACTGTAGTTCGAATTGGCGTAGTAACAACAACACTTTTCTTCTACCGGTAACCCCCTGGTTTCCATCAAAAAAACAGGGGCAGGGTTATTTCTATAGTGGGGGTTCAAACAATCAGGGTTAGTATTCTAGTGGGGGTTCGAAGGGTCAGTTTAATTCAGGGGGTTCAAATAGGCAATATCCTAGTGGGGGTCAAACAGTCAAGGTTCAAACAACCAAGACTTGGGTAGTGGTCTAGATGAGATTAAATCCACGTTATCCCAATTACTTGTTAAGGATCAAACCACCCAAAGAACCTTAGAGGAACATGCCACACTCTTAAAGAATAACCATTCTAACTTCCTAGATCTTCAGAGGCAAGTCGGGGACAATGCTCGTCAGTCGCAAGAAAGAATCCTCGGTCAATTTTCAAGCAACACCCAACAAAACCCGTCTGGCCAATTGAAAGCCATTTCAACCCGTAGCGGTAACCTACGATAGGTAGTTAGACTTGAGGTAGTTGAGGAAGATGACGAAGAGCCTGTAGATGAGGAGATCGAGATGGAGACTCCCGGTAAAGTGCAAACTAGGCTAGACCCAGAAATTACCGACACATCGAGGAGCCTCAAGTTAAGAGGAGCATAGAAAAGAGACCCATAGAGGTTAGGAAACCACCAATCATAGATCTTTCACGCATCCCATATCCCGCCCGCCTTAAGAATTAGAAATATTCTAAGAAATACGGGCAGTTTCTCAACATGTTCAAACAGTTGAAAATAAATCTTCCGTTTATTGAAGCCCTTCATCCATGCCCAAATATGCAAAATTCTTAAAGGATCTTCTTAAACACAAAGATAGGTTAGGAGAGCTCTTTAACATCCCTTGAATAGGGGATGTTTTAGCCATTTCTTAAACAAGGTACCGAAAAAGTTGACGGACCCTGGCCTTTTAACCATTCCATGTCTCTTCGGGAGTGACACCGAGTGTAGAGCCTTAGCCGATCTAGGTGCTAGTATAAACCTTATGCCTTACTCAATTTACGAGATGCTAGACCTAGGGGAATTGTCACCCACCCAAATGTCCTTATCCTTAGCCAACCGGTCAGTTAAATATCCTCGTGGCATAGTCAAAATCTCTTAGTTATGGTTTATAAGTTCGTCTTTCCCGTAGACTTTGTCATACTTGATATGGAAGCTAATGAGAGAGTTCCTATAATCTTAGGATGTCCTTTCTTGTGTACCACAAAGGCAATCATCGATGTCTTTGACGGTAACATCACTCTTCGAGTCTATGAGGAAAAGGTAACATTCGAGGTAGCCCGCTCCATGCAACACCCTAGTGGTTCCAACGATTATAGTGGTCCATGTCATTCGGTCTATTTCATTGAATCATTCTTATCATGCGTTGACCAATGTTTCGATTTCACTAGTGGAGCCAATTTAGTAGGAGATATGGTAGTTGAGGAACCGGGGGAAGTTGTTGAAGAGAGTGAAGAGAAGAAGAAGAAGAAGAAGGGATCATTGGGTCCCAAAGTTTTAGAGTTGAGTGAAGTTAGGGACGAGAGTGAGAGAGTTCCCATTGAGACACCCGCCCCTCTAGAGCTTAGGGTCCTTCCATCCCATTTAGAGTATGCTTTTCTAGGTGAGGGGTCAAACCTACCCGTCATTATTTAATCTAAATTGAAGAAGGAGGAGAAATCTAGGTTGATAGAGATTTTGAAGGTTAAGAAGGAGGCCATTGCATGGAGACTCTAGGATAACAAGGGCATAAGCCCCGCCTATTGTACTCACCAGATATTCATGGAAGATGAATATAAGCCAGTGGTGCAACCTCAACGGCGTCTCAATCCGAACATCCAAGAGGTAGTGCAGAAGAAGGTTCTTAAATTGTTAGACGCCGGGGTGATTTACCCCATTTCCAACTCTCTATGGGTTAGTCCAACCTAAGTTGTCCCAAAGAAGGGTGGGATGAAGGTAGTTATGAATGAAAAGAATGAGCTTATCCCATCCTGTACAGTCACCGGTTGGCGCGAGTGTATTGACTACCGAAAGTTGAATGACGCCACCTTGAAAGATCACTTCCCTCTGCCTTTCATAGATCAAATGCTAGAGCATCTTGCAGGGCAACAATTCTATTGTTTACTTAACGGGTTTCCGGTTACTTTCAAATCACCATCGCACCGGAGGATCAAGATAAGACGACCTTCACATTCCCTTACGGCACCTATGTGTATCGACACATGATATTCGGGTTATGTAATGCTCCGGCTACCTTTCAGCGATGCATGGTCGCCATTTTCCAAGACATGTTTGAGACTTCTATGGAAGTTTTATGGATGATTTCTTGGTCTATGGCGGCACTTTCGAGCAGTATCTTCTAAATTTAGATAGGATGATGAAAAGATGTGTTGAGACCAAGTTGATGTTAAATTAGGATAAGTGTCACTTCATGTGACGGAGGGAATAGTGTTAGGCCACAAAATATCTAAAGAGGAGATTGAAGTGGATAGGGCTAAGATAGACACAATTAGTAGGTTGCCATCACCCACAAGTGTAAAGTCCATTCGTAGTGTCCTTGGTCATGCGGGCTTCTATAGGCGTTTCATTAAAGATTTTTCTAATATCACTCGCCCCATAAACCGACTCCTTGAAAAAGACATACCCTTGTCCTTGATGAGGAATGCCTTAAATCCTTCGACTTTTTGAAGGAAAAGCTAGTTAGTGCCCCCATCCTTGTTTTGCTCGATTGGAGCTTACCCTTTGAGCTCATGTGCGATGCAAGTGACTATGCCGTAGGTGCAATTTTGGCCAAAGAATCAAGAAGCACTTTCATCTGATCTACTACGTGAGCAAAACTCTCAATGATGCTCAAGTGAACTATACCACCACGGAAAAAGAACTCTTAGCCGTAGTATTCACGAATCCATAGATTTTGTAGCCCGCTGAGAAAGAGGGTTTGCCATGGTTTTCGGACTTGGCGAACTATTTAGCTTATGGAGCCATAGTGAAGGGTATGACCACTCAACAGAAGAAGAAGTTCTTTTGGATGCGAGGAGGTACATTTGGGATGATTCGTACCTCTTTAGGATAGGAGGAGATAGGATCCTTAGGAGATGTGTGTCTAGGGAAGAAGGTTTAGAGATCCTTAGGCATGTACATGAGGGATTGAAAGGAGGTCACCACGGTCCACACGTTACCGCTCAAAAAGTCTTCGATTAGTTTCTATTGGCATTTGATAGTTAAGGATGCTTTAGAGTTTGTTAGGACTTGTGACGCTTGCCAACGCACCGGCAATATCTCATTCAAGGATGAGATGCCCCGAAATCCAATTCAAATTCTTGTGTGGGGCATCGACTTCATGGGACCTTTCCCCGTCTCTAGTGGGAATGAGTGCATCCTCGTGGCAATCGATTACGTCTCTAAGTGGGTTAAAGCTCAAGCTTTGCCTACGAATGATACCCGAGTGGTGGTGAGATTCCTAAAAAAAACTTTTCACACATTTCGGTGCACCGCGAGCCATCATAAGTGACTGAGGCACCCACTTTTGTAATGCCGTGATGGAGAAGACATTAGCACGCTACGGAGTCACTCATCATTTTTCCACCGTGTATCACCCTCAAACTAGTGGTCAAGTCGAGAATGTGACGTGATGTCATAGTCTCATGTAAATTTAATCCAAATACTACTAATAGCTAGCGGTAAGTGGGTATCGAACACAGGGAGATTGTGGAATATGTGCTATATAAGGTTTATACTAAATTGACTAATTTATCTAATGCATGAAAATGAATTCAGAATTTTTGGTGTTTTGGTCTTAAAATTAAATAAATTGCAATTCGACTATTGGTTGTTAAAAACATATTAGAAACAAGTAACCATCCTAAGTTTCTGGTTTCAATTAACACTTGTGTTTCAATCCAACTAGAAAGAGTCACATAGACATGACTCGTGCTTGACTAATTGTTCATGATAAAAGGGAACTAAGTACTCGGATTACTAAAATGCGAGGTTGTTACCCGATGACCAATTAACCAATATCCAACCCTTAAACCCTCCCGTGATATCTCGGTTGTCAACGACACCAAGAACGTATGATTAAAGCAAGGATTAAAACATCAATCAATAATTTACCAACAAATATCCAAACACCATAATAAACCACAAATATTGCAAGTCTATTATTCTAGAAATTAGGAATCAAAACACAATTGTTGCAACCTAGGATGATCACAATGAGTTTAGCCACTCATGGTCTTGCAAATCATCACACCTTCAATTGTTATGTTCATATGAATCAATAACCTAAAAGCAAATGTTTTGAAGTTGTTTTTTAACCCACAAGAACACCAAAATTCGCCTCTAAGCTCTGCCAAAACATTCCCAATGATTGATATGCCAAAAGTCCCTTGAAATCCGATTTAAATTGGGCATTTACACTTTTCTCGCTACTGACCACCGTAAGCTACGGCACCCACCGTAGCTTACGGTGGACAAAATCTCCTTACGGCTCCAAACAACTGGCTTATGGTGCATATGAATGTCAGACACCACCGGAAGCAACGATGCCCACCATAGCTTACGTTGAGCAGCAGATTTTTCCTTTTAGTTCCTTTATCAATTCTCCAGGTCTTCATCTTCAATTAGCCAAATGCAAGCTCCCATCAAAGCTCGTTAAAACCGCTTGTTTATGCTCTTCGGTACCTACAAGGCCATATACACCGTAGTTATCAAATCATAACAATTAACCCAATTAAGTGTTGAATATTGATCGTCTTAAAGCACTTGAGGGTTGTCCAATGGACCACCCGTCAGAATGCAAATTGAGGGTGAAGAGAATCTTAGAGAAAATGGTAAGAAAGAGTAAAAAGGATTGGTCGAATAAGCTAGATGACGCATGGTGGGCATTTAGAACCGCCTACAAGACACCTTTAGGGACTACTCCTTTCACGATCGTCTATGGCAAAGCTTGCCATCTTCCCGTGGAATTAGAGCACTGTGCGCTTTGGGCTCTTAAAACCGTCAATTTAGGTCTTACCCAAGCTGCAAGGAAATGATACTTCCAAATTCACGAGTTGGAAGCACTTAGAGATGCCGCGTATGAACGTTCTTAGAGTGTTAAGGAAAACACGAAGGCATTGCATGATTGGAAGTTGAGAGGTTTTGTCACACCCCGGATTTCCAACCCAAATCAAACACCGCCCAGGTGGGGAGTATTGTGACGTCAATTGATAACATCATAGTCAATTAAACACGGCACAACGGAAGTCTTGGAGTAAAATTACTATTACAAACCAAATGTTCAAAATAAAATAATATACAGGCTCGTAATAGAAGATCCACGGGTGGATCATAAAATGTACAAGAAAGAATATAAACAGACTTTAAGGCAGATCTAAGGATTTGCAAGATCCTCTTATTCACTACCGAGCAGCTTTCGGCCTATTTCGTATTGTACCTGCATTTTAGTCTTTGGACGATACGTCAGCTTTCACTGGTAAATACACCCAACTGACTCGTTTTGAAATTTAAAAAAAAATGATTTTTAAGTGCAAAACGGCACAAAATCTTTTATTAACTTGGGAAAGTTGACTTTGCAACCTTGTTTCAGATTCACATGTTTGTCAATACATACAGGGCCTAGTATAGAAATCGAGACATGATTAAATACACACCACTTAGAACTCACGAAAGAGTTATCCCTAACGTCTTGGGTAATTTGCATATGAGCGTCTGTCAGTTGTATGCCTACACCCCGCGCTAAGGTCGTGGCCAATAACTAATGTATTGAGTCGAGGATATCAAGGACACGGTAATTTAACCCCTGATGTTTAAGTTATCAAACAAAACTAATTAAAATGGAATATGCGGTTTACTAGCCACAAACGGGCATTTGATTAACCCCATTTCGGACCAAGCGGTAATAATTTACCGTATCCCAAGCCCATATAGAGAAAATAAGTCGAGCGTATTTACCTGAGCTAGTCTTCTTTTAAATTTTAATAACTCAGCCGTATACAAAAGTACTAACGTGCAGATAGCATTTACCGGCAAGGCTATAGTCTGAATTATGGCACAAGCTAACCAATTAAATACTATCGATCTTTATTTAAGTTATAGACTTAGACCGAGTAGTGTACATGATCAAAACGTATAACGCTTAATTAAACGATGATCTGATAGAATGTAGTTTGAACCCGACAAGTACTTTGACTTGCATAATATGGGTAAACAATTAACATTCTGGATTTTGAGATTAAAATGATAAGGTTAAACCCGTTTCGGTTAAATTCCGTAAACTAGTTACGTGTAATCAACCGTTTGCTTAAAAGAGATAATGGGTAACTGGATAAGTCATGGACAAGTTCTATATGCCATTATATTTTAAATAAGTTAAAATATCAGTATGATATCAACTTGTATGCCCGTTATGGTTTTAAAACGAAACTATGCCTCATAAGGGCATTTTGGTAATTTCATACCATATAAAAGGAACTTGAATATACTTTAATGTTATAATTATAAGTATTCTGGAAGAATACTTTATTTATGATATAATATCAGTAGGATACCAATTATATGTGTATTTTACCTTTTATGACCAAACTGTGCACTGAATGGGCATTTTGGTCATTTTACACATATTTTATAAATTATTTGGGATTCTGAGTTTATAATATGTACCTACTGTAAATATGTTTAAAATAAGTTTTAAAATCAGTAGGTATCAAGTCTTGGTCAATAATATGGTTCAAAACCATACTATGCGCCGAAACAGCGCTTATGTCGTAAAAATGACGTTTTATGCGATGTTTAACGAAAACTGGCATTAGGGTCAGATGAAAATGTTTAAAATATGTTATTTAATATAAAATATCAGTAGGTAAATGTTTTACCTTGAAAAGATTTGATTAAAACCATTTTATAAGCCACAAGGGCTAAAATCGTCATTTATCGACATAGTTTAAGGACCTATTTGAAAACTCAGTTTATAAGTTGGTTTAACATCCCAAATAATCCTACTTATAATATTACATCAGTAGGAAAACTCACTTTCAAGTTCATTACCATTTAAAACCTTGTTTTATGCAAAAAGGACATTTTGGTCAAAGATTGCATAATTATGGGACTTGCGCATAAACTCAGATTCTGATTATGATCATGTAATATAACCTCAGAGGGTTATGCTACATCATATTATGATCATAATGCAACTTTAGATCAGTAGGTAACTAATCTAAATCGGGTTAGAATCGAAAGTCAAAGCAGAAGTCAAACTTCGCTACTTTCGGTTGCGAACCGACCCTAGAACTAAAACTAAACAAGCCGGACATGTTCTCACATGTTCTAATAATTATTACCAACTTATTTAAGTGTCAAAACAGGTTTCATAACATATAAAATATCAATTTATGACTGTTCCTAAAAGTGCCTTGTTTGACTTTTTAATATCGTAACTTTGACCCGTCAATTGGTCTAGCAAACGTGATCTTCAGGAGGTGCCCTTTATAGGGATTAACACCTACCATAATACGATCACTTAGTCCATGGTCGTTACGAACAATGGCTAGACCATAATGGTCTTAACCAGTGAAAGCGTTTTCCGTAAAACGCTTGACTTTTGGCTATAAAAGCCTATAAACGAAAATGCACAAGGAAGGAACACTTACCAGTGATTCCTAAGGTGCAAAAGAACTATGTTGGATGCTCCTTTTAGCTAGGAACTTCCAGAGGAGGGAGAAGAGTGAATAAATGAGAAAGGTACAAGTTGGAATATGAACTTAAGCACTTATTTATAGTTGGAGAACTCAAAGGATGTGAAGCCAGGTGTTTAGGGGTGTAAGAGGAAGCTTACAAGTGTCCCAAAACATGGCATAGCAGTTTGGGAAGCCATGGTTTCAATTTTAATGGTTTTAGAGCTTTGTGTGGCAGCCAAGAAAAACATTTTGCTGCAGACCCCTTCTCGCGCCCCGCGAGAGACCCAGGCCAGGTCTCTCGCGGCCTGCGACCGCTCCATGGCCATTTTCAAAGTTTGAAACTTTTGCCCCTTAACTTTAAAAAGCTTCTAAAAACCTATTTAAACACCTTTTTGGCACTTTTAACCCTCCGTAGGCAATACTTGGCATACCCGGGATTATGCCCAGACATTGTTGACTCTCGGTTCGTTAAAAGGTCACTCAGAGGTATAAATTATCATGTTGACACTTTAATCCCTCCATCATCAAATTTTCTCTTATTTACAAAATTGAACCCTCTCGTCCAACAAATGGTACGTATGAGAGTTAGGACTTCGCAAAGGATCACTCAGAGGCTTATTATAAGCATGTTGACTCCGATGTCACTCAGAGGCTAATGATTTAAGCATATTGACATATCAGTCACTCATAGGCTTGTTATGTATGCATGTTGACATCGGACCGTCACTCAGAGGCTCAGATTGAGCATCTTGACGCCTTTAGTCCTTATTGGTCTTTAACAGACTATATTTAAAATTACAACACGTGTCACTATACTACTGGACACGATTTTATAGGGGTTACAGTTTTGAAGGCATTTCAAGCCGGTGACAAGGTACTTTTATATAATTCGAGGTTGAAATTGTTTGTCAGAAAGTTAAAATCAAAATGGACGGGGCCATACTTGGTGAAGGAAGTGTTTCCGTATGGTACAGTAGAGTTGCAAGATGAAGCTGATGGAGGTACCTGGAAAGTGAATGGCCATAGGTTGAAACACTACTTAGGAGGGCCTATTGATATCACCGGAGAGGAGGAAACCCCTCTCGAAGTCCCACCTCGCACCACCTTTAGAGTCTTGAGTGAGTTCTCAAGTGTAGAGTTTGTACAAGTTGTAGTGAGTCGTTTTTGAGTCTTTTCGTAGCCAACGGTAGTTTTTGTAGAGTCTCGGTCTTATGTTTTGTGTTTTTTAGTCTTTTTCAGGAATTCCTTACCAAGGAGGAGCATGAATTGAAGAGAAAGCGGAGTTCCAGGTAAGTCCTAGTGTTAGAAAATTTTTGGGAATGGTTTTTGGGAGGTTTGGTTAAGTTGCAATTTTTTTCTAAGGCAAGAAATCACGAAACTTTCTGTTAAAATCCACCTTAGCGTCGTGCGTAGCTTAACTTACTCACCATCGCGTAACGTCTAGCCCCTCCTTAACCTTTGCCCTAAAATACACACGTCGCGTCACGTGACGCTTTCTTAATTTGGCTTCGCGTAACGCGACACCCCTCCAGAACCACCTCACCAATTGAACCCGCCCTAGACATCACACGACCCCTTTACCTTCTACCTGTCACGTAGCACGACGCCCCCGTGTCTGGATATATCATTTCCCTTTCTTCCCCAAGTCACTTCTCAAACCCTAACACGCACATCCCAGCCGAAACACCCACTTTCTTCCATAACCACCACTAAACACCACCTTTTAACACTAATTTTCAACTCACATCACCCATTTCACTTCCCCATCATTATACACCATCAATTTTACCCGTCTCACTGCACAATTAACCAAAATATGGGCTTTACTCTCCGAACTAAAAATTTGAAATTTCTATCTCATTCTTCACGAATCTGGTATGTTTTCTTGTTATGTTCAGTATATTATTCATTTATTATTTAGATTTGAGTTTAGTCTTGCATGTTTAGGTGTCGGTTCTTGCCGGGTCAGTTTTGAGTCCTAGTTTAACATAGTGTCTAGTGATAAATGGTTGCGAGAGGCCTGGTTTGGGTATGTTTGGACATTGCACTTATTGATTATACCTACTTTGCCATAAGCTCCGAACTTCCATTTTGAATTTAATCGGTTAAAACCTCCTTTAGCTAGGCAGATTTTTTTTACTTCAATTCTGTTTTTACCACACTTAAGCTTCAATCTTTACGCAAGTTTGGACTCAATGTCCATTTTGGGTAGGCACTTGGCTCTTAATTGGGACAAATAAAGTGTCGAGAGGAGGTAGTGTACATTGAGTCTTGTATTTTGAGTTGTTTTTAGTAAAAGTAGTCTTAGTCTTGGGTTTACTCATATACACGTACAGGTACAAAACACTTCGCCCGTACTCAATCTCCATTCAGGCGAGGTTGTTTATAACTTATGCTTTTTGTAAACGGTAACCCAAATTTTTATTTAAGTTTATTTTCGGATTCAGCCGCGAATGTAATGCTATACGGTTGTTTTCACTTTTACAAAAATTTTCAGAAAATACAAAATTAAAAATACTAAAAAATAGTTTGTGATCTCTAACTTGTTGCTTGTTTCTCTTTGTGTTAACATTGTTTTGTAGATATGTCAGGTGTAGACAGCAGCAGTGGTGCAGGAGATAAAAGACGTCGAGGGCCACCACAACGCCCACGCGGGGTCCCGGACTCACAACATGTTATTCAAAACCCGAGGCGTAAACGTATTAGATACTAGGGTCTATAAAAAATTCCATTAGCCCAATTCCATGGTTAAGAGATCATCCACTTCTACATTTCAAAATTAATTCAAAGGAATGGAAAAAACTTCATAAAATCATTAATACTGAAGTGTTTGAGCATCGGACGATAGACTGGGACTGGTTGGGTATAATGGGTACAATAGAGAGGAGTTGAACAGTTATTGGCAGAAAAGGTTAGGGCTATCGTTGACTGCCATTGGGAGCAGTATGACGAATTGGTACTCGAGTTTCACTCCACTTATCAGCACAAGGAAGGTGCTTTTACAAAGGACGATGCTTTTTCATTCAGTTTAGGGAGGATGGTACATGAGATGTCCATCCCGTAGTTTGCAGTTGCTAGTGGTTTTTATACATCGAAGGAGGTAGTGACTCCAGAAGTTCTGACATGGTTGAGAGGTGTGTTTGTGAATCAGAGGGAATTGTGTTTTCATAGTAGGGAGTTGGCTAGGATTTGGGCTACCATTGCTGATCCTCCGTTTGCCAAAATGAATTTGATATAGTCTGTTCGAGACCCCATTTATAGCTACGTGTTGAAGGTGTTTTCTACCACTCTGGTTGGTAGGAAGTCCAGGGAAAATAAGGCGAATTGGATAGAAATATTTCATTCTCATGTGTTTGGTTGAGGGTCGAAATATGAACATGGCGAGTATGTTGGCATGGTCTTTTAACAGTGCGCATAGAGGGGGTCATCGGGCAGCTTTAGACATGGGTCCATACATTACCAGGTTAGCCGAGAATTTAAATGTGTTTGAAAAATATAATCGAAAGAATTTGACTGAGGGTCCAGGTTCGAAGTTCTTTGAGGTTAGGGATCTTCAGCTGGCTAGTATACTTCTGCCACCCTAGGGGCACCCGGCTGATGATGTCATGCAGGGTATTTATCCGACACATCAACAGAGACCCCGACAGAGGCAGGAGATTCCATCACCGCAGTATCCACTCATCAGCCACCGCCAGATCCACTTACCTTAGAGTCTTTTTACAATCGTATGGATCAGGGTATTGGTATGATATACACCAGACAGGACCGCAAGGATGATGCATTAAGGCATATTATGACCCGTATGAGCATAGGAGTTCCAGATTTCTTTCAGCCGTATGGGATCCGGGTCAGTTTCCGATGCCAAGGCAGTTTGGTTCAAGTGGTGCAGATCATTCGAGTCAGCCTGTTGGTTATGGTTCTGGTTCTATTCAGTATGGTTATGTCGACCTGAAACCTGACGTTCCGGTGTACGAGCAGGGGGTGGTGATGATGACGAGAGTGATGATGATGAGGAGATGGAAGAAGAGGAAGAGAGTGAAGAGGATGATGGCTAGTGTGGGGATCGGGAAAGCAGCTGGAGCTTAGTGGAGTATCTTTTTGCTTTATTTTTTATGTTGTTTTATCCTCATTTGGTCTGTACTTATTTTGAATACTTTTAACTGGTTTGGTAGTTTGGGTTGGATATTTGTGATGGTTGACATTTTCAGACACTATTATCTATCGTTATATTATGTGTTTTGGTATATTTGTGGTGATTTGATAGGTATGGTGTGTCGTTGCTTCTTTCGTTCGCGTGTAAGAGTTAGGAATTGTTTGCTGATCGTGTTTGTATTGGAGGGCATATGTGGAGTTGGCTGGCACATTGACAGTCTCGCATATCAGCTAAGTCGTTTCACTTGTATATTTTGTATATTTTATTTAGTATTTATTTTTAGTTAGGATTGGGGTCATTTTTTCATCCTTGCATTAGCGACAATGCAAACTTTAAGTGTGGGGATGAGACATTTAAGTCGTAGTTGTTAGTTTAGTTAGTTCGAGACATAAAATTTGAAAAAATACAAAATAAAAATCCAAAAATCCAAAAAAATTGAAAAAATAGAAAATGTCTCTTGTTGTAGAAGTTTGCAAATAAAGAAAGGAAAATAATAGAAAAGTCGGGTTTGTTCGGGTTTTGAATAATAATAATATGAGTTTAATAAAGTTGAGCTTGTGTCTAAGTCGGGATGTGTGAGTAGGCCCGACCCGGTTTCTAGGTTCCTTTGATATTAATATACCTTAATTGTCGGTTTACTAGTGGGTGCTCATCTAAGAAAAGGGGGAAGCTGAAACCGCCAGTAATATGTAAGAAATGCCGTTATAAGCTAAAATTATTATAATTTTTTATCAAAAGAAAAAATATAATAAAATGAGCTAGATTGAAATAAAAAGACGAGGCCTATGGAATCTCCCTTGGGATGGTGACTCTGATCGAGAATCCCTCTAGGTTAAGTTAAGAAAATTGCAAAAATACCGAAGCCCACGTTGTCGCTCTCGGGGATGGTAACTCTGGTTGATACCGCCTCTGGGTTAGGTATGCAAAGTCTAGTGCTCAAAATAAAAAAAAAAGAGTGAAAATTTTTTGATGTTAAATTCTCTTGATTTTGGTATAAAATGGTTAGGAAATGGGTCAAATGATTCGTTCCTTTTGTTCTATGAGCTTGAGTAGGATTACCTTGACCGAACTTGAACTTAAATTGCATGATAAGGTCTTGGAACCGGGTTTGGGTTTAAGTGGACACATATATTCCCAATCGCGGTTAACACAAGCTTCAATGTTAATAAGTATTGTAAGCTTTTGAACCCGTGCAGTTATTCTGACTATGATTTCGTTTGCATAATTCTTTTTCGGGGACGAAAAAACAGCAAGTGTGGGGATATTTGATGTATTGCAAAATCCATTGATTTATCGTGTATAGTTTGTACATATTTCGTATTTGTTATTTCGATTTTTAGGTAGATATAGTTTCTTTTGATCGTTTGTTTGTTTAAAGGTCCCGATTGCTGAAAAGTGAAGAAAGTGGTCAAATCAGCTGGAAAAGAGTTAACAGCAAGGATCGGGTCGAGTCCTAGCTGAACGCGAACGCAAAACAAAGAAATCTGAGAAAACATACCCGTCTCGCTACGCGAAGGCCAAAGAGGAAGGAGCTACGCGTAACGTCTAGGGTTATAATGTTGTTTCCGGGAAAGGATAGCGTCGCCCTACGCGTAGGCTGGAGAGTATACCCGTCGCATAACACGACGGGGTTGTTTTTCGCAGTAGAGTTGTTGTTGGTGCTGGATTGCTTGTTGAAACCATATAAATACATCATTAAATCCTAAGTCAAACCTAATTACTGTCACACCCCGACCCGTAGCGGAAATAAAAGTCGGGGCATAATTGGGTTATCATCAAAGCTCATGACATTTACTAAAATTAAGTTCCATATTTATTAATTAGAAATTTAAGAACAAATATCCAAACACAAAGAAACATACAAGCACAACAAAACGTTGTCTTAAACAAGATATATTTTATTCATCTTCTAAGGCCAATCTAAGTGTTCCTCTCCTCAGCCTGACCACCTGTATCATGTATAAAACAAGAGTTTGGGTCAACAAAGTTGGCGAGTGAATCTAAATTTAACAATTAAATAGTTTAATATATTGGTTGGTTTAATAAAAATGTGCATGGACCATATATGAACTTCTGTACATATAATTAAATCATAAACCACATAATATCAATGATGAACATATGAACAAGATGCATGATGAACTTGAGATCAAGGCTCAATCAAATGGAGCTGATCTAATGAGGCACCTGATGCTCAACTCGTATCACACGAGGAAACTGATGAGCCTTAAATGAATGTTTGCAATGAAATGATAAATGTAACCACAGATAACCACACAAACAAATATACACTTAGATCACATAATATTAATGATTATATGAACAAGATGCATGATGAACTTGAGATCAAGGCTCAATCAAATGGAGCCGATCTAATGAGGCACCTGATGCTCAACTCGTATCACACGAGGAACTGATGAGCCTTAAATGAATGTTTGCACTGAAATGATAAAATGTAACCACAGATAACCACACAAACAAATATACACTTAGATCACATAATATTTAATGATTTAATGAACAAGATGCATGATGAACTTGGATCAAGGCTCAATCAAACGGAGCCGATCTAATAAAGCACCTTATGTCAACTCGTATCCCACGAGGAACTGAAGGGCCTTAAATGAAAGTTTGCACTGAAATGATAAAATGTAACCACACATAACCACCAAACAAATATACACATTAGATCACAGAATGGTGTTAGCACAAGTGTTTAAATAGATAAAATATGTAACGACACATGATACACCCAAAACATGATTAAAAAGAGAAATTTGTAAGGATTCACTCACTGTATTGCGAAGAAACGATCCACGAGAATGCACGCACGAAAAGGAACGAATAAATCACAAGTAACAATTATCCTAACATATAAAAACAAGACTAAACAAATAACAATATAAACAAAATTAAAAGCGAATCTTTGATTGAGGCTTTGGTATAGTAAAATTATAATAAATCTAGCACGAAAGATAAATTATATTTGTGAAACTTAAATAATTACAATTAATTTTTGATAATAACAATTATTAGTATAAATGAATGACAAGTTGATTATATATCTAACAAATTGTAAACTGAATGACATTTTGTCATCATATCTAAAGAAATTTGGTGAGATTATTTTAATAACAAAATGACTAAACCTTCAACGATATTAGTAGTTGATTTTTCTTTTACTAAAATTCACAGATGTATAAAATATGTTTTCTTTCAAATCGTTGGTTCTGATTCATGTACATTCAGAACATAAATAATATAACTGCCTATGTTTTGGATGATTACCTGATTCAAGAAGGATTACCGGTAAGATAATCGGGTCTTAAAAGAATAGTTCCGTTCATAACTTCGGTTGGGTTTCGGTTTAGTCGAACACCGGTTGTTGGTTCAGAGTAGCGGTAACATGGTTTCGATCAAAGTTGTATTGGTCGTCTACGCTGTAGTGTTGCAGCGAAACACGTAGGAAAGTGATTAACGATAAGAATTTGGTTGTTCATCAAAGAAAGGATTATTGTTTTGTGTGTGCGGCTAATAAGAAAGACCATTAGGGTTTGCACTGTTGACATAAAAAGAAAAGAAAATGGGGAAGATAGAAAGGTTTAAAAGATTAGCTTGATGGGTTAATTCAGATGTATTGTTGGTGATGCAGTGGTGTGTTGTGTGTTTGTATCCTTGTGCGACTCGGGTTCGAGTCCCACGGTCACACATGTATATATATTTTTAATTTTTTTTACTTATAATATTCTTTTATTATTACTAATATGTTTATATATATTATTTATTATTATTTATTACTTTATATTATCAATATAATGAATCTATTAAATGTAAATACGTAACGAAAAAATTATAACATAAACTTGATTACATAATGGTGCCGGTTTTAAAACCCGCTTTTGATGGATGTTACAGTATCCTCTACTTTTAGAAATTTCGTCCCGAAATTTAAGTAGTAGTAGGTGTAACTTGAAAGAGATGCGGGTATTTTTCACGCATTGAGTCTTCGCATTCCCAAGTAAACTCGGGTTCTTGTTTCAACTCCCAACGAACCCTAACTATAGGAATTCGACTTCGTCTTAAGCGTTTTTCACCGAAGTCCATGATTTCTATGGGTTGTTCTACGAAATGCATTGATTCGTCAATCTGAATATCTTTCAGCGGTATATTAAGGTTTTCGTCGGCTAGGCACTTTTTCAAGTTTGATACATGGAACGCGGGATGAATCCTGTTGAGTTCTTCTGGTAAGTCAAGCTTGTAAACTACAGGACCAACTCTCTCGAGTATTTTGAATGGTCCCACGTAGTGTGGTGCTAACTTGCCTTTTTGTCCAAAACGAACGACTCCCTTCCATGGTGATACTTTCAAGAGTACTTGATTGCCAACACAAAACTCAAGTGGTTTTCGTCGTTTAGTAGCGTAAGTCTTTTGACGACTCTGAGCTGCTGGAAGATTTTTGCGGATTTGAAGAATCTTATCGGTTGTTTCTTGGATCAATTCAGGTGCAGTGATTTGTGCTTCACCGATTTCGTGCCAACAAACAAGGGATCGGCACTTACGACCATATCATGCTTCAAAAGGAGCCATGCCAATGCTTGAATGATAGCTATTGTTGTACGAAAATTCAACTAATGGTAGATGAGTCTCCCAATTGCCTTTGAAGTATATGACACATGCTCGCAACATGTCTTCAAGGGTTTTGTATGGTGCGCTCAGATTGACCATCAGTTTGAGGGTGAAAGGCGGTGCTGAGGTCTAAACGTGAACCCAACACTTATTGCACAGCTCGCCATGTTCGCGAAGTAAAGCGGCCATCTCGATCTGAAATGATACTTAAAGGCACATCATGTCGGCTTACAGTTTCATCAATATATATATGAGCTAACTTCTCGTTCTTATAGTCTTCGCGGATTGGGATGAAATGAGGTGATTTAGTGAGACGATCAATGATAACCCAAATTGTGTCATACCCACTGGAGGTGCGAGGTAACCCGGTAATGAAGTCCATGGTTATGTTTTTCCCACTTCCAAACGGGTATTTCTAATTGGACGAGTAATCCTGAAGGTCTTTGATGTTCAGCTTTAACCTTAGATCATGTGAGGCACTTGGAGACAAAAATAGCGATATCCTTCTTCATATCAGGCCACCAGTAAGAGTATCGTAGATCTTAATACATCTTATCAGCACCTGGATGTATAGAGTATCGTGTTTTGTGAGCCTCATTCATGAGAAACGTACGAAGATTGTCACGATCAGGTACCCAAATACGATTTAAGTAGTAAAGGATACCATCAGACTTGGATTCCAATTTGGTTTCAGCTCCACAAGACAATTCATCTCGCACGTCATTTTCCGTGATGGAAATATGTTGAGCTTCCCGAATGCGGCTTTGAAGATCAGTTACGATTTGAGAACATAAAAGATCGATGGAGTTTGCATACTCTTTTCGACTAAGAGCATCAGCCACAACATTAGCTTTGCCAGGATGATATCGGATTTCAAAATCGTATTCATTTATAAATTCGACCCATCGTCGTTGCCTCATGTTCAACTCTTTTTGATTGAAGATATGTTGCAGGCTCATATGGTCAGTGTAAATCTCACACTTGGTACCATAGAGATAGTGTCTCCATATCTTTAAAGCGAACACAACTGCTCCAAGTTCTAGGTCGTGAGTAGTGTAATTCTTTTCATGCACTTTGAGTTGCCTTGAGGCGTAGGCTATCACCTATCCTCTTTGCATTAGGACACACCCTAGCCCCTGCCCTGATGCGTCACAATAGACCACAAAGTCTTCGCAACCATCAGGGAGGGTGAGAATAGGTGCATCACAAAGTTTTTGTTTCAAAGTTAGGAAAGCCTCGACTTGCTTGGGCCCCCAAATAAAGGGTTTGCCCTTATGAGTCAAGGCTGTGAGTGGTAAAGCAATATGAGAGAAGTTGGCGATAAAGCGTCAATAATAACCAGCTAGACCAAGGAATGATCTAACTTCGTTAGGAGTGCGTGGCGCTTGCCATTCTTGCACCGCTTTAATCTTCGAAGGGTCAACATGGATTACTTTGTCGTTGACGACATGACCAAGAAATTGAACTTCTTTTTAACCAGAATTCACATTTTGAAAACTTAGCATAAAGCTTTTCGGTTCTCAAAAGTGTTAGGATGAGTCGAATATGTCGGTCATGATCGGATTTGGTCTTAGAATAGATAAGAATATCATCGATGAAGACTATGACAAAACAATCGAGATAGGGTTTACACACCCTATTCATCAAATCCATGAAAACAGCAGGAGCATTAGTCAAACCAAAAGGCATAACCATGAATTCATAGTGTCCATAACGAGTTCGAAACGCAGTCTTGGAATATCTTCTTCACGTACTCTAAGTTGATGATAACCAGAACGAAGATCGATTTTGGAGAAACAAGTGGCACCCTGTAGTTGATCTAGAAGATCATCGATACGAGGTAAAGGATAGTGTTCTTGATAGTCAGCTTACTGAGCTCTCTATAGTCGATACACATTCGAAAAAATTCCATCTTTCTTCTTTATGAAAAGAACCGGCACACCCCAAGGTGATGAGCTAGGACGTATAAATCCCTTGTCAGACAACTCTTGCAGCTGACTAGCTAACTCTTGCATCTCAGATGGGGCTAACCGATATGGAGATTTTGCGACGAGTGTAGCACTAGGTACAAGATCGATTCGGAATTCGACTTCTCGCACAGGAGGAAGTCCTGAAACGTCGTCGGGAAATACCTGACGAAAATCTTTAACAATTGGAATGTCTTCGAGCTTCCTTTCCTTGCCTTCCTTCTTGACGATGTGAGCTAAAAACGCGATGTAGTTTTTGCGAAGGTATCTTTGAGCTTGGAGACATGTCATCAATTTGAGTCCTTTTGAGGAGGTTTCACCAAAAATACGTAAGGTTTGACCATCAGCAAGAGGAATTCGAATAAACTTCTCGTAGCAAACAACTTCAGCGTGGTGCTGGCTAAGCCAATCCATACCGATGTAACGTCGAAACTACCCAATTTCATAGGGATAAGTTCAATTGGAAAATCATTATCATTGAGGGTAAGAGTGAAATCACGAATTATTGGGTCTAACGTAATAGGTTCACCGTTAGCTACTTCCACCGTGAATGATTCAACTAGACTAACGCGAGGTAAATCAAGAATAGATTCGAACTCTAAGGACACAAAACTCTTATCCGCACCAGTATCAAATAGTATGGATGCATAACTACCATTAATAAGAAACGTACCGTTGACCACATTATTATCAGCCCTAGCTTGATTGGCGTTGATGTTGAGATCTCTTCCTCTAGCAAGTGGATTAGCTTGGTTGGCTTGGTTCACTGGGTTGGCTTGAGCTTGGGCATTTATGATGTTCACCAAGCGTGGGCAAGTGTTTCGAAAATGGGTTGGATCGTCACAGTTGAAACATGCTCTGACTGGTTGCATCATCTAGTAATTGGGTTGGTAGTAGGGTTGAACCATGGGTTGTGCAGGTGGTAAGAGTAAAGGTTGTTGGTGTTGGGCTTGGGCTTGGCCTACCACTTGATTGTTGGTTTGGGCTTGAGGTTGATTGCGATTTGGCTTTTGGAGAATGCGACATGTTTGAATTGTGTGACCTGCACGGCCACAACTTGTGCAATATTGACATGGGTTCTCAGGAGGGTGGTGGTATTGGCATCGGTTGCATTTTGGATGAGAACCAGTGTATGGTTTTTTGAATGGAGCAGCAGGAGGAGCGACTTGAGTGATTGGGGCAACAGTGATAGGAGAATTGGTTTGGGTAACATCGAAATTCTTGCCATTACGTTTCCTCTTACCAGCAAACTTAGAAGACGAACCTGTCTGGGTTGGGGTTGGGGTTTTAGCAGGTGTCTTTCTTTCTTCTTCTCATCTTTAAAATCGCCATTTCAGATGCGATTTTCCGTGAGCTCAGTAGCTAGCTCCATTGCAACTTCAAGTGTTGCAGGTGTGGTACTCAACACAGAATCTTGAATTTTCGTGGGAAGACCTCGAATGCAGTGCTCAATTAAACGATAGAGGGGAGTGAACAAGTTAGGGACCATCTGGTTCAACTCGAGGAATCTCTTGTTGTATGTTGTGTGGTCTCCCTCCTTTTGCTTTAAAGAGTGGAACTCATCCTCCAATTTCTTGATTTCGCTTCTTGGACATAAGCGTCTTGTCATGATTTCCCTCGAACTCTTCCCAAGTCAAGGACATAGCAGCTTCAGCACCTCGCTTGCCCTTCTCCGTGTTCCACCATGTAAGTGCTACCCCATACAAACGACCAGTAGCATATCGCACCTTGCGATCATCGGGACAATCACAATTGAGAAAAGTGCTTTCCATCTCCTCAAACCAACGGAGGAGAGCGGTGACACCTTCAGTCCCCTCGTATTTGGAGGATCGCAGGATTTGAAATGCTTGTAGGTGCATTTGGTGGTGTTAAGGAGAGGGTTGGCGACATTTTGACCTTCTTGATTAGTAGGGTTGATGGGATTGGCGGAATGAGCTTGTTGAACTTGTACGACGATGTCAGGAAGTACGACAGCCATTTGTTGAGCGATTTGAGTGGCCATGCGTTCACTAGATCTTACCTTCTACCACCTCAAGAGTGTCTAGCAGACATCTACAGGAAATATGTAGCGAGATTATGAATTGAACGTTTTTAGGTGTCATGTGTCGTAAAAAGTGAAAACAATATTCAAAATAAATGAAAACAAGAAATTAACTACATCCATAGGATGTCTTGGGCTTGCTCATGTTTGGGCCTCCAAATGTCTCCTATAGGCCTAGGTAGTCACGTGGGCCCCCATGACTAATGGGCTTTGTAGGGTTTACATTGGTGTTGGCCTGTTAATGCTTGCATCACCCGAATGAAAATCGTAAAACATGATCACAAGGTATAAGGTCAGAGGGTGTCCAAGTATAGACACAATGACAACTCAAAATGGGGTTAGTTCACACGACGTTTGGTGTGGCATGCTTTGGTCTAATAGGTCCTTCGTACTCTCATCGTTAGTCCCCAGGTAGGCAAACTGGTCCATTATATTGGATTTATACGAATGCCAAGCCTAGACAGGACATTCCGACTACCGGTACTCATACCCTTCCAGTTACTACATGCCCGGCGTAGAACTCACTTTGATGTGATTGAAAAACATGAAAATAATGTAAAATCTTTGAGTAGAAATCATGAAAATTGTGACATGGTGATGTGTGTGCTTGCGTAGGCATGATATGTTAATAATATATAGACCATAATGAACATCACACATTAATATGTAATAGTGAAAGTGCTTACATGCATTTGTGTGTGAAATAAACATGAAATAAATAAACATCATGAGTTTTGCATGTAACATATAAGCAATTAAAATCTAATTAACTATAGTATAGGCTCTAAGGGTCTAATAACCTATCCTATATCTCTATAGTCAAAAGCTCTGATACCAATCTGTCACACCCCGACCCGTAACGGAAATAAAAGTCGGGGCATAATTGGGTTATCATCAAAGCTCATGACATTTACTAAAATTAAGTTCCATATTTATTAATTAGAAATTTAAGAACAAATATCCAAACACAAAGAAACATACAAGCACAAGAAAACATTGTCTTAAACAAGATATATTTTATTCATCTTCTATGTAACATTTGTCGAAAAACGGGTTTTCGAAACCCGCTTCGTTTAATAACCGAACAATCAGTTTTAAATTTTTGTTGTTCATTTACGGTTTATTTTAATTTTAAACGATTCATAATTAATCAACAAATTAGAAGATATAAATTATAATTGTAAAAATATAAAAATAAATTAATTAAAAAGGAAAACCGGCTGCCGGGAGTCGAACCCGGGTCAGCCGGAAATCCCCCAAAGACTTAACCTTCACACCATCAACCGCTCCGCCACTTTGATTTTCTGATAACATAATGAATCAATTAATTCAAATAATAAAGCGCGGAAGTCAAATTCAGTCAAAATCGCGCCCAAATAGCAGTCGTCGGAAATCCCGACGACTTCGCCGATAATTTACGTTTCCGTCCAAAATAACCGAAGAATTAACTCTAACGACGGTTATAACCGACGTCTGAACCCGCGACATCAGTCGTAACCGCCGGAGAACGGCTGACCTTGAATTGAGACCGAATTCAGACCCCATACATCTCGATACTTCCCTATAAATTCACCCACAATCCACCGGAAACCTTTTCGCTCACAAATCGCACCTTTTCTCGACGAAAATTTACTCGCCGGAAAACATCTGCAAGTCGCCGGAAAACCGAGACTTCCACCTACACGGTAATTACTTCGATTTTTCTGGCTCATTCCTTTATTAGACAAAATTCTAATATCAATCCCTTACCCAGAATCCTTTCCAGACGACGTTGCCGGATTATCTGTTTTCACCGGAGAAATTCTGAACTTTCAAGAAACTGCTGTTAACCGGTATGATTCTTCTAATTTACTGATAGTCGTTACCCAGTAGTTCCATTTCACATCTAATCCCTCCAAATTGTTGGTAAATCCTATTAGCCGCAGCTCACCAAGACGGAGCCGACGACCTTGCCGGACATCTGAAGAAAAACGAACAGTTGGTACAATCAACCCTCCAATCTCTTTCCGTTCATTTCTTTACGATGGCTCATAACATTCATTGAGCTAATTTAACAAATAACAGTCAGTTGGTCGATGTCTGTGTTTTGAACGAAGAAGATGAAGTGATGTATAATATAAGATTAATTAAAATCGGTTTAATGAACGGGTTAGACACACAGTCCAGCGGTGGACTGTGTGCAACAAACACACATGCAACGCGAGTTCGAATCCTGTCCCAGCTTTACTCGCTCGAAATAAAAATTTGCCTTTTTAACTGAACCGGTTTGACTCACAGACCATGTTAAGTATAATAAAAACCGAGTTAATAACCAAGAGAGACACACAGTCCAGCGGTGGACTGTGTGTACGCTAACCCACAGGTCCCGGGTTCGAGACCTGTGGTCAGCACCGGTCCGATACGTTTAAAATCTTTTTAAATAAATAATTTTCGGATTAAATTAAATAGTATATAAGTATAATTAAAAACAGAATTATTTCGGGTTAGACACGTAGCTCAGTTGGTAGAGCTGCGTGCACGCGTACGGGAGGTCACTGGTTCGAACCTCGCTCAGTGCAACAATATAACCGACCGAACCGGTCAACAGTCAACGGTCAACGGTCTCGGTCAACGGTCAAAGTCAACATTTTTTTTTTAATTAATTATTTATTTAATTTAAAAATCAATTAAAAATACTTAAAAATAAAGTATTCAAAGTTAGAAAGTAGCCTTAAACTCACAATATTATACCCAAAAATCTTATTAAAATAGTTAATAAAATCCACATACTTACCGTACCTTTTCGTTATTTATTTGGTTAGTTATCTCTCGTCGATCAATCCCCTAAACTCGTGCGCATTCAACATCATCTAACAAACGCACCCAATGTGAGTGAATCTCTACCAATTCCCCGTTTTAATCACATTTTGGGGTGTATCATGTGTCGTTATTTATTTATTATAATTAAATATTTGTGCATACATCATGTTCATGATCAAATGTGTATTCAATGCGTATCCATTGTTGTGTGGTTGAAGTTTAGATTAATTTTATCATTTCAGTACATACATTTCATAGGCCGCCGCTCCCCATTACCTATGAGCGTGAGCTGTTCCCCATTACCTATGAGCGTGAACCAGGCGTTGCCAACATAAGATCGGCTCCGTTTGATTGAGCCTTGATCTCACATACATTTGCATAGGCCGTTCGTTCCCCATTACCTATGAGCGTGAACGGGACGTTGCCAACCTATACATTGTCATTCTTATTTCATGCTTAAGCAAGGTGGTTTGTGATTGTTATGCCTACATACATTTGCTCATATATGATTACTGCACAATTTTCCTAAATTAATTATCAATAATAAATCATTAACAAATGTTTTTAACAATGTTCACTCGCCAACTTTTGTTGACCCAAAATTTCCCATTTTTACACATGATACAGGTGATCAAGTTGAAGCAAGAAACATATAGGGCGGCTTAGAAGAATAAACCAGTTTAGATTAGGGATTTGTTTTAGTTAATTTTTCCTTTCCTTGTATTGTATGAATTTGACATGGAATATTGAAATGTAATTTGGATTTAATAAATATGAAACATATTAGTAAACATCATGAGCTTTGGTGCTAACCCAATTATGCCCCGACTCTTATTCCGCTGCGGGTCGGGGTGTGACAGATTGGTATCAGAGCCATGACTATAGGGATATAGGATAGGTTATTAGACCCTTAGAGCCTATATACTATGTTGCTTAGAAATTTTAAATTTTTGTGTGTTACATGCAAAATTCATGATGTTTATATGCTTTATGTTTATTGTTACATTCAATGTTATGCAAGCATGTTCATAAGTATATATTATCATATAATGCTTATCATGAATCATATTCTCATAACATATCATATCCATGAAAGCACACATCACATCATTTTCATGATTGCTTTTACAATGATTTTTGTATTTTCAAATCTCATCAAAGTGAGTTCTCATGACGGGCATGTAGTAACTGGAAGGGTACAAGTACCGGTAGTCGGAACGTCCTGTCTAGGCTTGGCATTCGTATAAATCCAAAATAAAGGACCAGTTTGCCTACCTGGGGACTAACGATGAGAGTACGAAGTACCTATTAGGCCAAAGCATGCTATACCAAACGTCGTGTGAGCTAACCCCACTTTGAGTTGTCATTGTGTCTACACCTGGACACATTCCGACCATACATCTCGTAAACATATTTTGTGGTTTTCATTCGGGTCATGCGAGTGTTAAATCGCCAATACTAATGTGAATCCTACCAAGCCAATAGTCATGGGGGCCCACATGACTATACAGGTGAAGGTATGGGGGACATTTGAGGCCCAACATGAGCAAACCCAAGACATCCTATGGATGTAGTTGCATTATTGATATTTATGTTATTTTCATTTTCTTTAAGACACATGACACCTAAAAAGACTCCATATCACAATCTTCCTATGTATGTTCCTGTAGATGTCGGCTAGGCAGCTACATGGAGGACGAAAGTCAGGAAGGTCAAACGAACGTTTGGCCACTCAGATTGCGAAACAAATGGCCGCGGTACTTCCTGATATTGTAATTCAAGTCCAGCAAGCTCTCACCGCGAATCCTGTCAACCCACCCAATCAAGAGGATCAAATCATCGACAACCTTTCCTCCAAGAAGTGCTCTTACAAGCACTTCAAGTCTTGCGATCCCCCAAAGTTCGAAGGGACCGAAGGTGTCACCACCCTCCTCCACTGGTTTGAGGAAATGGAAAACACCTTCCTAAATTGCGATTGTCCCGAGGATCGCAAGGTACGTTACGCAACCGGGAGATTATTTGGGGTAGCCCTGACCTGGTGGAACACCGAGAAGGGTAAAAGAGGAGTTGAAGACGCTATGGCCTTAACCTGGGAAGAATTAAGGGAAATGATGACAAAACGCTTCTGCCCAAGAAGCGAACTCAAGAAGTTGGAAGACGAATTCCACTCGCTGAAGCAAAAGGAAGGGGATCACACTTCATACAACAAAAGATTTCTTGAGCTGAACCAGATGGTTCCTAACTTGTTCACCCCCGTGTACCGTTTGGTGGAACACTATATTCGAGGCCTTCCCTCGAAGATTCAGGACTCAGTCCTCAGCGCTTCGCCTGCAACCCTCGAAGCCGCCATGGAATTAGCCACCGAACTTACCGAGAACCGCATCAGAAACGGTAAGTTCAAAGAGGAGAAAAGGAAAGCCCCCGTTGAGGGCCAAACTTCCAACCACCCCACCTCATCCTCAAAATTTTCAAACAAGAGGAAGCGAAATACCAGAAATTTTGCCGTCACTCAAACAAATTTCCCTATCCCTGCTGCACCCATCACACAAGTTACTCCTTCAACCGCACCCTACAAAAGGCAATACTCTGGCCCTTACCCGAAGTGCACCCGTTGTCAATACCATCACTCCCCCGAATACCCCTGTCAATATTGCACCGGCTGTGGCCGTGCAGGTCACACCATCCAAGCCTGCCGCTCACTGCAACGAATGAACCGCAACCAACCCACAACTCAAACCCACCATCAAATAATGGGTCAAACCCAACAACCCCTACCACCACCACCTACACAACATACAACCCAAACCTACTATCAACCCAACTACCCCATGATGCAACCCATGCGGGCTTGCTACAATTGTGGTGACCCAAACCACTTTAGAAACACGTGTCCACGCTTGGTGAACATCATACATGCTCAAGCTCAAGCGAATCCGGTGAACCAAGCTCCTCCACCTGCTAGAGCAAGAGCATTTAACATCAACGCCAACCAAGCTAGGGCCGACAACAACGTGGTTAACGGTACGTTTCTCGTCAATGGTAGTTATGCATCCGTGTTATTTGATACTGGCGCGGATAAGAGTTTTGTGTCCTTAGAATTCGAACCCATCCTCAATCAAACTCGTGACGAACTTATGAAATCCATAACGGTAGAAGTTGCTGACGGAAAACCGGTCTCATTAAACTCCATTATCCGAAACTGCACCTTTACTCTAAACGATCACGATTTTTCTGTTGACCTCATTCCTATGAAGTTGGGAAGTTTTGACATTATAATCGGCATGGACTGGCTCAGCCAACATCAGGCTGAAGTAGTATGCCGTGAGAAGTTCATTCGCATTCCTCTTGCAGACGGTCAAACTCTACGAATCTTTGGAGAAACCCCTTCGAAAGGACTCAAGCTGATGTCCTGTCTTCAAGCCCGAAGATATCTCCGCAAGAATTATGTAGCATTTCTAACCCACGTTGTCAAGAAGGGAGGCAAAGAGAAGAAACTCGAAGATATACCCGTAGTGAAGGAATTCCCGCAAGTTTTTCCCGACGACATCGCCGGACTTCCTCCCAAGAGAGAAGTTGAATTCCGCATCGACCTTATACCTAGCGCTACACCCGTCGCGAAATCTCCTTATAGGTTAGCCCCATCCGAGATGCAAGAGCTGGCCAGTCAATTGCAAGAACTGACCGACAAGGGATTCATACGTCCTAGCTCATCGCCTTGGGGTGCACCTGTTCTGTTTGTAAAGAAGAAAGATGGGACCTTTCGCATGTGTATCGATTACAGGGAACTCAACAAATTAACGGTCAAAAATCGCTATCCGTTACCTCGCATCGATGATCTTCTAGACCAACTCCAGGGTGGCACTTGTTTTTCAAAGATCGACCTTCGTTCCGGCTATCACCAACTCAGAGTACATGAAGAAGACGTTCCAAAGACCGCCTTCCGAACTCGATATGGTCACTATGAATTCATGGTTATGCCATTTGGTCTAACCAACACTCCAGCCGTCTTCATGGACTTAATGAACAGAGTTTGCAAACCCTATCTTGATCGCTTTGTTATAGTCTTCATCGACGATATTCTCATTTACTCAAAGTCTAAGACTGATCATGAACGACACCTTCGACTCATCCTCACACTCTTGAAGACCGAAAAGCTTTACGCTAAATTCTCCAAATGCGAATTTTGGTTAAAAGAAGTACAGTTCCTTGGTCATGTCGTCAATGACAAGGGAATTCATGTCGACCCGCAAAGATCAAAGAAGTACAAGAATGGCAAGCGCCACGTACCCCAACCGAAGTATGATCTTTCCTTGGGTTGGCTGGTTACTATCGTCGTTTCATATCGAATTTCTCTCGTATCGTTGTACCACTCACGGCTTTGACACATAAAGGAAAACCCTTCGCATGGGGACCTAAGCAAGAAGAAGCCTTCCAAACCCTTAAGCAAAAGCTTTGTGACGCTCCTATCCTCACACTCCCCAAAGGTTGCGATGACTTTGTAGTGTATTGCGACGCATCAGGACAGGGATTAGGCTGTGTTTTAATGCAAAGGGGAAAAGTGATAGCCTATGCTTCTAGGCAGCTCAAAACTCATGAGAAGAACTACACTACTCACGACCTAGAACTTGGAGTCGTTGTGTTCGCTCTTAAGATATGGAGACATTACCTCTATGGTACCAAGTGTGAGATTTACACTGACCACAAGAGCCTCCAACATATCTTTAACCAAAAGGAGTTGAATATAAGGCAACGAAGATGGGTCGAACTTCTTAATGACTACGACTGTGAAATTCGGTATCATCCTGGCAAAGCAAATGTGGTGGCCGATGCACTCAGTCGAAAGGGTTATGCGAACTCCATTCGCCTTCTATGTTCGCAAATCATGACCAACATCAAAGACCAAATCCGAGAAGCTCAACATGTTTCCATAACAGAGTACGACATACGCAATGAGTTATCTTGTGGAGCAGAACTTAAACTCGAAACAAAATCTGACGGCATTCTGTATTATCTAGATCGCATATGGATTCCTGATCACAACAACCTTCGCTTATACTCTTATGAAAGAGGCTCACAAGACACGATACTCCGTACATCCAGGAGCCGACAAGATGTATCAGGACCTTCGATACACCTACTGGTGGCCTGACATGAAGAAGGATATTGCTGTTTTTGTTTCCAAGTGCCTTACCTGTTCAAAAGTGAAAGCTGAACACCAAAGACCCTCAAGACTTCTGGTCCAACCTGAAGTACCCGTATGGAAGTGGGAAAATATAACCATGGACTTCATTACCGGGTTACCTCGCACTCCTGGTGGGTACGACACAATATGGGTAATCATTGATCGTCTTACAAAATCAGCTCACTTCATTCCGATTCGCGAAGACTTCAAAAATGAGAAACTAGCTCGCATCTACATCAGTGAAATCGTAAGCCGTCATGGTGTGCCGTTAAGCATTATATCAGATCGTGATGGTCGTTTCACTTCACGAACATGGCAAGCTGTACAAGCCGCTTTGGGTACACGATTAGATCTCAGCACCGCTTATCATCCCCAAACTGATGGTCAATCTGAACGCACCATTCAAACTCTTGAAGACATGCTTCGGGCATGTGTCATAGACTTCAAAGGGAATTGGGACGCTCACTTACCATTAGTTGAATTTTCGTACAACAACAGCTTTCATTCAAGTATCGGCATGGCACCTTTCGAAGCATTATTTGGTCGTAAGTGCCGATCACCAATATGTTGGCACGAAATTGGAGAAGCTCAAATCACCGGTCCAGAATTAATACAAGAAACAACTGACAAGATTCATCAAATCCGAAACAACCTTTTAGCGGCACAAAGTCGTCAAAAGAGCTATGCTGACAAGCGACGAAAGCCCTTGGAGTTTAACGTTGGCGATCAAGTACTTTTAAAAGTATCGCCGTGGAAGGGAGTAGTTCGTTTCGGCCAAAAAGGCAAGCTAGCACCACGTTACGTAGGTCCTTTCAAGATACTCGAAAGGGTAGGACCTGTAGCCTACAAGCTCGACCTACCGGAGGAACTCAACAGAATTCATCCCACATTACACGTATCGAACTTGAAGAAGTGCCTCGCCGATGAAAATCTCCATATTCCTCTAGAAGACATTCAAGTCGATGAATCTATGCATTTTATTGAAAGACCAGTAGAAATTATGGACTTCGGGGAAAAACGTTTAAGAAGAAGCCGCATCCCAATTGTCAGGGTACGCTGGGAGTCGAAACGAGGACCTGAGTTTACTTGGGAACGTGAAGACTCAATGCGCGAGAAATACCCACACCTTTTTCCTGTAACTACCACTACTTAAATTTCGGGACGAAATTTCTAAAAGTAGGGGATACTGTAACATTTGTCGAAAAACGGGTTTTCAAAACCCGCTTCGTTTAATAACCGAACAATCAGTTTTAAATTTTTGTTGTTCATTTACGGCTTATTTTAATTTTAAACGATTCATAATTAATCAAAAAATTAGAAGATATAAATGATAATTGTAAAAATATAAAAATAAATTAATTAAAAAGGAAAACCGGCTGCCGGGAGTCGAACCCGGGTCAGCCGGAAATCCCCCAAAGACTTAACCTTCACACCATCAACCGCTCCGCCACTTTGATTTTCTGATAACATAATGAATCAATTAATTCAAATAATAAAGCGCGGAAGTCAAATTCAGTCAAAATCGCGCCCAAATAGCAGTCGTCGGAAATCCCGACGACTTCGCCGATAATTTACGTTTCCGTCCAAAATAACCGAAGAATTAACTCTAACGACGGTTATAACCGACGTCTGAACCCGCGACATCAGTCGTAACCGCCGGAGAACGGCTGACCTTGAATTGAGACCGAATTCAGACCCCATACATCTCGATACTTCCCTATAAATTCACCCACAATCCACCGGAAACCTTTTCGCTCACAAAGCGCACCTTTTCTCGATGAAAATTTACTCGCCGGAAAACATCTGCAAGTCGCCGGAAAACCGAGACTTCCACCTACACGGTAATTACTTCGATTTTTCTGGCTCATTCCTTTATTAGACAAAATTCTAATATCAATCCCTCACCCAGAATCCTTTCCAGACGACGTTGCCGGATTATCTGTTTTCGCCGGAGAAATTCTGAACTTTCAAGAAACCGCTGTTAACCGGTATGATTCTTCTAATTTACTGATAGTCGTTACCCAGTAGTTCCATTTCACATCTAATCCCTCCAAATTGTTGGTAAATCCTATTAGCCGCAGCTCACCAAGACGGAGCCGACGACCTTGCCGGACATCTGAAGAAAAACGAACAGTTGGTACAATCAACCCTCCAATCTCTTTCCGTTCATTTCTTTACGATGGCTCATAACATTCATTGAGCTCATTTAACAAATAACAGTCAATTGGTCGATGTCTGTGTTTTGAACGAAGAAGATGAAGTGATGTATAATATAAGATTAATTAAAATCAGTTTAATGAACGGGTTAGACACACAGTCCAGCGGTGGACTGTGTGCAACAAACACACATGCAACGCGAGTTCGAATCCTGTCCCAGCTTTACTCGCTCGAAATAAAAATTTGCCTTTTTAACTGAACCGGTTTGACTCACAGACCATGTTAAGTATAATAAAAACCGAGTTAATAACCAAGTGAGACACACACAGGTCCCGGGTTCGAGACCTGTGGTCAGCACCGGTCCGATACGTTTAAAATTTTTTTAAATAAATAATTTTCGGATTAAATTAAATAGTATATAAGTATAATTAAAAACAGAATTATTTCGGGTTAGACACGTAGCTCAGTTGGTAGAGCTGCGTGCACGCGTACGGGAGGTCACCGGTTCGAACCTCGCTCAGTGCAACAATATAACCGACCGAACCGGTCAACGGTCAACGGTCTCGGTCAACGGTCAAAGTCAACATTTTTTTTTAATTAATTATTTATTTAATTTAAAAATCAATTAAAAATACTTAAAAATAACGTTTTCAAAGTTAGAAAGTAGCCTTAAACTCACAATATTATACCCAAAAATCTTATTAAAATAGTTAATAAAATCCACATACTTACCGTACTTTTTCGTTATTTATTTGGTTAGTTATCTCTCGTCGATCAATCCCCTAAACTCGTGCGCATTCAACATCTTCAAACAAACGCACCCAATGTGAGTGAATCTCTACCAATTCCCCGTTTTAATCACATTTTGGGGTGTATCATGTGTCGTTATTTATTTATTATAATTAAATATTTGTGCATACATCATGTTCATGATCAAATGTGTATTCAATGTGTATCCATTGTTGTGTGGTTGAAGTTTAAATTAATTTTATCATTTTAGTACATACATTTCATAGGCCGCCGCTCCCCATTACCTATGAGCGTGAGCTGTTCCCCATTACCTATGAGCGTGAACCAGGCGTTGCCAACATAAGATCGGCTCCGTTTGATTGAGCCTTGATCTCACATACATTTGCATAGGCCGTCCGTTCCCCATTACCTATGAGCGTGAACGGGACGTTGCCAACCTATACATTGTCATTCTTATTTCATGCTTAAGCAAGGTGGTTTGTGATTGTTATGCCTACATACATTTGCTCATATATGATTATTGCACAATTTTCCTAAATTAATTATCAATAATAAATCATTAACAAATGTTTTTAACAAGGTTCACTCGCCAACTTTTGTTGACCCAAAATTTCCCATTTTTACACATGATACAGGTGATAAAGTTGAAGCAAGAAACATATAGGGCGGCTTAGAAGAATAAACCAGTTTAGATTAGGGATTTGTTTTAGTTAATTTTTCCTTTCCTTGTATTGTATGAATTTGACATGGAATATTGAAATGTAATTTGGATTTAATAAATATGAAATATATTAGTAAACATCATGAGCTTTGGTGATAACCCAATTATGCCCCGACTCTTATTCCGCTGCGGGTCGGGGTGTGACATTCTAAGGCCAATCCTAAGTGTTCCTCTCCTCAGCCTGACCACCTGTATCATGTATAACACAAGAGTTTGGGTCAACAAAAGTTGGCAAGTGAATCTAAATTTAACAATTAAACAGTTTAATATATTGGTTGGTTTAATAAAAATACGCATGGACCATATATGAACTTATGTACATATAATTAAATCACAAACCACATAATATCAATGATGAACGTATGAACAATATGCATGATGAACTTGAGATCAAGGCTCAATCAAACGTAGCTGATCTAATGAGGCACCTGATGCTCAACTCGTATCCCACGAGGAACTGATGAGCCTTAAATGAATGTTTGCACTGAAATGATAAAATGTAACCACAGATAACCACACAAACAAATATACACTTAGATCACATAATATCAATGATGAACATATGAACAAGATGCATGATGAACTTGAGATCAAGGCTCAATCAAACGGAGCCGATCTAATAAAGCACCTGATGCTCAACTCGTATCCCACGAGGAACTGATGGGCCTTAAATGAATGTTTGCACTGAAATGATAAAATGTAACCACACATAACCACACAAACAAATATACACATTAGATCACAGAATGGTGTTAGCACAAGTGTTTAAATAGATAAAATATGTAACGACACATGATACACCCCAAAACATGATTAAAAAGAGAAATTTGTAAGGATTCACTCACTGATTGCGAAGAAACGATCCACGAGAATGCACCGCACGAAAAGGAACGAATAAATCCACAAGTAACAATTATCCTAAACATATAAAATAACAAGACTAAACAAATAACAATATAAACAAAACTATAAAAGCGAATCCTTTGATTTGAGGCTTTGGTATAGCTAAAATATATAATAATATCTAGCACGAAAGATAAATTAGTATTTGTGAAACTTAAATAATTACAATTAATTTTTGATAATAACAATTTATTAGTATAAACTGAATGACAAGTTGATTATCATATCTAAACAAATTGGTAAACTGAATGACATTATGCTCATCATATCTAAAGAAATTTGGTGAGATTATTTTAATAACAAAATGACTAAACCTTCAACGATATTAGTAGTTGATTTTTTCTTTTACTAAAATTCACAGATGTATAAAATATGTTTTCTTTCAAATCGTTGGTTCTGATTCATGTACATTCAGAACATAAATAATATAACTGCCTATGTTTTGGATGATTACCTGATTCAAGAAGGAATACCGGTAAGATAATCAGGTCTTAAAAGAATAGTTCCGTTCATAATAACCAGGTACGAGTTTTCTATATATGTTTATTGGTGCACAAAAGATTACATCGTTAAGATGTTTCAATTAACCTTTTAAGCACCCAATTGTTTTAATAACCTCACCAGGAGTTTTAGTTATACTCAACGTATTCAAATACGAATTTGTTTACAACAATCATATTGTTCTTGAAAACTTACTTTACATACAATCATTTGTATACAATGGTTATTTTTGTGAGTTTAAGTGGATGAGATTTAACATCAGAACATACCGATTGTGATGTTGATTTAACAAAATAAAACCTCTCCAATTACGGATTCACATGATTCAAACACAACTACGAAGATTCAAAAAGAGAGGGGAATGATTTGATGTTGGCGATGGCTACCAAAGAATCGTGATTGGCACCTCCAATGTCGAGGTCAAACGAAGCGAGAAGGTTCTTCTACCCATTGTTTTGTGGGGTTCGCATCGAGAAGATACAATTTAAGGAAGGGCATAACCAGCTGATTTGCAGAACGTGTAACTATCCGAAAAATAGGAGAGAGAATGCCCAACCTTCGCGAACAGTTTGTAATGCTCAATCTCTGTGAACAGTTTGTTTTACATTTTTTTTTTGTTTACATGGTAGGAAAATTAGGAGAACATGGGCAGAAAAAGGTGGAGCAAACCACCTGCTTAGATAACTGCCTTAAACCGTCACTATAGCGGTTATTTTTATGAGTTTAAACGATGGATATCAATTTGGAATATGGTTAGACTTAATGAGCTTAATAATATAATTAACCTTACCAATATCAATGGGGTGGTGGTCTATTGACAAATGTAAAGTCTTTAAACAATTAGGTTTGAAAGATAGAGATTTTAAGTTCAAGTTCCACATAGACTTCAGAAGAAATTTGTTGTTAAAAAGAAAATTAACATTACCAAAAATCATTGCAGTTTCGGTTATTAACTTAGGAATGCTAAAAACTCCGTCAGATAAGAATTTAACATTAAGTTTAATATATCGGTCACTCTAAGCAAACTTTTTTAAACCGTTGCAAATAAACTTTAAAATATGACAAAAAGAAATAAAAATTTAAAACGCTCACAAACTAAATTTCATCCCAACAAATCGTTAACATGCTATTTGTGACCAGGTTTTTTTGGCTCAATCAAAATAATTAAAATAATTATGTAGCATCACAAATTGCATGTTTAAAATGTTTTTACGAGTCTTATGACAGAGTTGACGGTTTGTACAATAGTGCAAGTAAGGCTATGCGTACCGTCTTATGCCCCTCACATGTGCCATTTCATCGGCGTGAGCAGCATCAAACACTGCCCATAAGGACATTAAACCGGTGTGAAGGGTGAAGAAGAGGTCTAAGATACCAATAGCATCAAAACACTATAACATTTTTAGGATAAAATTCTTTACATTTTTCACATTATAAATGTAACAGTGAAGTTGATAAAATAATAAAATTTGAATTGATTCCCCGCTTTACGGGGAGGGGGCGGTTTAATGTGATTTGAGTGTGTGCATTTTTTATTTTATTTTTTTGCAATTTTCTTTAAAAATAAAATAATAAGCAATTACATTTCCAACCCAATAAATACTTTCAAATTTGTTTGAGAAATCAATTGTAGTCGGATCTCATGGTGTGTCAATGCGGTTGAACCCACATCTTATCGCAATTTTGTATTTATTAATCGTAATTGGATCTCATGGACTGTTTCAAATCAAATTTTCAATTAATTATAGACTTCTAGTAAATATGCACGACACAAAATACTTAACTCATATGACTTCATAAAAATTAATTCTATTTACTATTCATTTTAATTTAATTTTAATTATAAAAAAGGAAATATAATTACTTAAATAATAATAGAAGTCATGAAAATGACAATAATATTAATTTAGATTTTTCATATAAAATATATATTAATTAATGATATGATATCATATTTCACATGATCGCATAAGACTAATGTCAATTTAATTTTCACTGTAGCTGACAGCTTCTTCAATTATATATATATATATATATATATATATATATGGGAAGGTTCATTTGAGAAAAAATTTAATGTGAGAACAAAAAGAAGAAAGGGCATAATCGTAAAACATTAAATGGTTTATAACTCCTTTTATTAATTATGTTATTTCTCATTAATAAAGCAAAAACATTTTTTCCTACACATTTCAAATTTATCCTACATATGCCTTACATTTACCGAAATTTACCCTACACACATGTAAATTTATCCTACACATTTCAAAATTTATCCTACACATACTAAAATATATTCTACACATGTCGAAAATTGTCCTACACCATAAATTATTTTTATTGAAAGAGTATATGAAAAAAAATGAGTTACAAATTTAATTAATTAGCTAATTATGACAAATATAGATTTACCAATATGCCCTATTTCATAACATTAAATACACATATTAATGAAGTAAATGGAGAATTTCTATTGGTTTAAAAGTTATTCTTTTTATTCTTACAAAAAAATTTCTTCTCATTTGAACTCTCCAATATATATATATATATATATATATATATATATATATATATATATAATATATATATATATATATATTATAATATATAATAGGGTAGAGGTTCCTGTGAGAAAATATAAAAGTGTGAGAAGTATAAGAAAGATTTTAGAGATAACATGTGTCCCCTTTTATTTTGGTAGTTTAAGGGTATAAGTGTAATTTAACTAATAAAATCTAATAATGGAATGGATATATGCAACCGATTTTGGCAATTATTTTAGGGATTTTCGAATTTCAGAAATAACACCCTAATAAATCAATTTCAAAACACAATATTTTAATCAGAACCAAAACATGAATAACACCCTAAATATAACACCAGTCATCATTTTAATCAGAATTAAAACAGAAATAACATCATAACTCATAAAAACACCACAGCAGTTATATTAAAGACACACATCTTATAAAGAACACCCTAACATTGAATATAACAAAAATAACACCCTAATAAATCAATTTCAAAAAACAATACTTTAATCAGAATCAAAATATGAATGACACCCTAAATATAACACCAGTCAACACTTTAATCAGAATCAAAACAGAAATAACACCCTAAATATATAAAAACAGAAATAACACCCTAACTCTTTGAAGGCAACAGAAACTTACTGAAGACACCAGAAACCACAGCAATCAAAGGACCTTTGTCCTCACATTAAATATAACAGGAATAACACCCTAACTCATAAAAACACCATAACATGTATATTGAAGGCATACATCTTATGAAGAACAGAACTATAACAGAATTAACACCCTACAAGTAAAACACCATTGTATGAACATAGAAAAAAATTATGGACTAAAACATCCAAGCGAGACGTAATTTTTTTCTCTACATAAGTATATCAATATGGTACTCATATTAAAGATAAAAACACTCGTTATTATGGTGTAATTTAAAAAAAAAGAGTTACGTATAAAAAGTTATTGACGTTTAAAAAAGAAGGAGGGGAACTTGCATGTGCATTAATGTTAGTTTCTTAATTTAAAAATGTTAAATTTACCTTTATACCCTTAATCTAGAAAATTAATTAGTTTAATAGTCAACACTATTTACAAGATTGTCATCAATATCTCAACCATTAGATTAAATATCTAATTATTTAAATTCTTTTTTATCCTTCTCACACTTTTATATTTTCTTACAATACTCTCACCCTATAATAGGAATAATGGATTTTAATAATCTCAAGTGTTAGTCATTGGCTGGTAACGGCGCTAACTTCAAAAATAACCAGTGGTGGTCCCACTTTTTCATATATTGTAAATCAATGGACCTTTACTAAACCGAAAAAGATAAGGGGACAAAAAGAAATTAAGGTTATGTTAGTAAAGATTCATTTGTTTACAATATGTGAAAAGGTGAAACCACCACTAGTTATTTTTGAAGTTGGGACCGTTGTCGGCCAAGGGCCAATAGTTTGGATTATTAAAATCCATTTTTCCTATATAATGCTTAAACTTTGGTTAAGTGTTACCGTTATATATACATTGTTACTTAACGTCCCACACATATACTAATATACAACACATGAAAAGAAAAGAAATCTATTGTTGTGACCTGACATCGATCCCAAAACACCCCTAAACACTACATCCACCCCTGGTTCCGATTTCATCCAGCATACATCCCATATATCCATTGTCATCGTCGAAACGGACACGCCAGGTGATAGAGGTAACTCATGTGACAATTAACTCAACGACTCGTTGACCATTTTATACATGGTCTTAATATACTAACCTCATATAAATGTACTTCTCTAATGTTGAGTAGATGGTGATTAACTCCCGATCTCAAAAGAAGAAGCTAGTGAGCCAACATTTCATATCATTCTACCATTTGATCACTTTCTTGAATTTTTATTAGTGAGCCTTTTTCTTCCACATGGCGGCCAGTGAAAAACAATGGTGATCTCTACCGTATTTTAGACAGCGATGGCAATCCTACCATCTTGGATAGAAGAAAAGTGGAAGACAGTCACTGGCTGTCTTAGTGAGAAGCAATATATTATCAATACCTGATTAGTGAGAAGTGAAAAGCTAATCACTGTCTTATTAATGAGAAGCTTGTACATTGAACTCTTAGTTGAAGGCTAAGAAGTAGACTTAATGTGAATTTTATACATCCTTTGTTTATGTGGTGATTACGCCTCTTATCTCTTTATCATCACACATCAAACATTATGGGGTCACAGTTGCAACTTGACTACAAGTTTTCATAAAGTTCAACAATAATTTGAAAACAAAGGCAACCGAGGTGAAGTGGCGTGCCATGTGTACCGCCATGTCAGCGCCAAAGGTGCAACTGTTTATAACCCTGGGTAACTATTACCATAAATGACTCCTTTTCACAATATATCATCACTTGCAAGACATAACATACTTACATTAGACCACTAGTGAGTTCAAAGTGATGCATAAATTGGCACACCTGGCAAAGTGTACCCTGAATCCACAATAAATATGTTACCTGTCACATAATCTGATGAGCCATTAATTAGGTATTTGACCAATGAAGTCAACCCCGGGTCTGTAACACCCAACTCTTTCAACGGCATAGTTTTTGAAACCACGTTTTTGAACCATTTCTTTTGCAGAAGTTCCTCTGTAATTTCAGATTTGAAAATCCCGGGACTTATTGAATTCACCCTAATTTTGTGCCTTCCAAGTTCCCTTGCCATTCCCTGAATGCATAAAATCAAGCGAGTCAACTAAAAAAGTCAAAATCATAAGACAACATTCATTTTGATCATCACAACAAACTTAAAGATTTGAAATTTAAAGCTTTTGTAAGCACCCATCAGAGGTATCCATATAAAACACACATGCAAGTTATATTTTGACTTTCGAAGTCAAATGCACAAAAATTCAGCCTTATATGAACTTATTCCCATCTATTAAACCAGCAATTATCATTCAATTTGTGGTTACTTGTTACAAAATTTCAAAAGTAGTTTATTTGACTTCACAAGTCATCTCCCTCATAAGTCAAACTACATCATGCAAATTTCAAACGTAGTCTATGTGACTTCACAAGTCAAAACGATATAGTGTATACCTATTTCAAAAGTGATCTATTTTACCTCATAAGTCAAACTGCGTCATGCATTTTTAGAACGAATCAATCTGCTAAATAAAACTCTAATACACTTTATGATACTTTTGTCTACTGAACGACTCGTTGTAAATAAAATACAACTTGAATTAACCTGTTTTCACACGAAAAAATTAATATTTCATAGCTCAAAATTGTTCCATTTACCTTTGTCATAGTATTCAAAGCTGATTTTGAAGAAGCATATGCAAGAGCTCCAGGTAGATGACCGCGATTAAGACCAGCAGTTGAAGAAATATTAATTATCGATCCTCCTTGATTAAACTCAAGCATTTTTAATCCAACATACTTTGATACCAACCATGATCCTTTTACATTTGTTCCAAATGTTTTATCCCAATCTTCTTCTGACAATTTCAATGGATTTTGTACAGGACCTAAATTCAAAATTCAGCATAAGTAACCTTGCATTACAAAGGTTTCTATAAACTCTCAAGTGCAAAACTGAATCTCCAATTGTGTGAAATCGTATATCTAATACAGTAACTAGCTGTTACCAACCGTCTAGCTTAATACATAAGGCTCTAATAGTTTCAATGAATATTCTTCGAGATTTCGTATCACATATGGAATAGTTTCTTAAATCTAGGGTTGTAAACGAACCGAACAGAGCCTTGTTCATGTTCATTTGTTTAGCATTGAACCTGTTCACTAACACAAACGAACATATACCATTTTAAAAAACAACATTCTTAATTGCAAACGTTAGACATAATCACCTTGTTTAACACTTGATATAATAATCATAGACTAACTATCCCAAAATAAAGGCACAAGTTAGACATAATAAGGATAAACATAGACACATAGTTATCCAAAAATCATGTTCCAAAGATCTAAGTTTCTAATGACTAAACAAAACAAACGACCATAAACAGATGTAAACGAACATATTACCAAACGTTCACAAACGCAATTGCACCAACATGACCTTTGTTCTTGTTCGTTCATTGTATTAATAGAACGAAACTCCTCGTTTATTAATCGAACAAATGTAAACGAATTTTCCGTGTTCACAAACGGAACGTTTGGTTCGTTTACAGCCATACCCCTATATACAATCATACATAACTGAAAGTACAAGCTAGTAACTAACTGTGTGACTGAATACGGCTTTCAATAGATATTCTTCCAGATTTTAAATCACATGTGAAACCAGTTTCCAAAATGATTTACCACATCAAAATAACCGTCAAACCTCAACCAACTCAACCGTAACTGTTACCTCTAATCCCGGCGTTGTTAATCAAGGCATCGATACGGCCAAAAGCGTCCCAAGCCTTCAACACGGAAGCTTCAATAGCCGGACCGTCGGCGCTGACGTCAAGCTCCACTGCAACCGCTAATACATCGTCGTTTTTGGATTGAGTTCGGTCTGAATGAATATCGGAAACACGTAATCTGTTGATTTCATCGCACAGAGCCTTGAGGCGGTCGACTCGACGAGCGGCGGCGATGATTCTGCAACCGGATTTGGCTAAGTCGATGCAGAATTCAAAGCCGATACCGGTCGATGCAGAATTCAAAGCCGATACCGGACGATGCGCCGGTGACCATGACGATCCTGCCGGTTAGATCTCGCCATGGTTCTAGAGTGGAGGTTGTTAAGTGTTGAGTACAAACCGCCATTAATGGTGGTCAGCAGTTATTGAGTTTGATTGAAATCGAAACAGCTTAAAACCTCCAAATGAGTGCTACAAATATCATCACTCAACGGCTTCACCGCCAGTCAAAACAATTTTAGTTCTAGAATCATCCTTTTGTAATATAGTACAAGGTAAGGGATCCAACGAAAATTCCAACTTATTTAAGAAACATTCTCAACCAAATATTTGTTTAGGTTTTTATAATATAGTTTAAAATCGAATATACATGTATATTATTAAATTTTAAAGTAGACACATATGTATATAATCCATTTTAAACTATATATGTGTATATTACGAAAAGTTTAGTGAAAATGTGTGATTCAGAATATTTCTATTTCTCAATTGGTTTGGTGCTTATCACGTAATCCTAACTCTATAGTATAATGTGTACTAAACAATAATATACTACATTACAAGTATAAAAATATCTCCAAGCTCATTTACAATTTGATTACTATGTTTGTTTTTTATTAACTTATTAAGTTTTTCATCATTCCTATGTCCTTGTATTTTGTTCTCACACATTTTTTACTCTATTTACGTCTGTGTATGTGTAAAGAGAAATAAAGAAAAGGAATGTGTGAATATTAACTCGGGATATCTTATGGTTATTGGTTAGTAATAGTAAGTGGTTATATAAAATATTTTTCTAAACTGTTAATTATTATTATTTATTTTAAATTATTAAGAAAATATAGTGCAACTACTGAAACATAAATAAGTAAAGTATAACAATTTATTTTAAAGTATACAACCCACTACAAACTAAATGTTTCTGTAATGTCTTGTTTCACCCTTTTGGCGGATTTACGATCTCGTCGCATCAAATGAGAACATTAGACCAAAGTAGCTTCATATATGCTCTCTTTTCCTTTATTTTTCTTAATCTTGTTCTCTTTGACTAAATGATTGTAAAACGTTGACACCTTCTCCGATATACTTATTAAGACTCTTTTTGGAAAAAAAATAGTTGAGGAATATAAACATTAGGATCACTTGGATTGTACCAATTGTTTGGACTCATGGTGGTGGATCACGATTGGAATTTAAAAAAAGAAATACTAAGCAATAAGATGAAAGGTAGAAGAGTATTTGATAAAACAAACATAAAAATATAATTATTTGTAGGGATCTTTTAATAGTTATTTATTTAACAAAGGAGTCATTAAACGACTACATTCTACCAGTGATTTTTTATTTCTCGACCACACTACGCACCATCGGCACTATATCTAAGAGGCATGCCTCCTCTCACGCTCGTGGTTTTTCCTTTTCTCAATTGAAAACGGGAAAGCCTCTGTTGGTGCAGTAAACAAGTGTCTTAAATATTAAAAACAAAAACTAATTATATTATAATTTATCTAATTTTGATCGTTTAAAAACCATAAGGATTTTTATTAATAAGCAATCCCAATATCATTTGTTTCACTGTTGTCAGAGCTCTAGTAATTGCAATAAGGTAACACTCCGACTAAAAAGGGTTTAAGGACTTTTACAGTCATGATTGTTTTATTTATAAAATAAAAAAAAAACATTCACAAAAATAAAACTTAATAATATACTAAAAACACTTTTATTAACTTATTAATAATGTTTGTTTAGATTCAAATCATCACCATTAGGGTTTCTTTCTTCCACCTTTCCCCACTGTAATTAGGGTTTCAGTCACAAACCTCCAATGGCACCATCAATGGCAGCAGCACAACCACCACCCTCTTCCAAAACCGAAAGCTACGTCGACAACAAACGCAAAGACGACATCCGAACCGCCAACATCAAAGCCGCCCGCTCCGTCGCAGACGCCGTCCGCACATCTCTCGGTCCCAAAGGCATGGACAAAATGATCTCCACCGCCACCGGTGACGTCATCATCACCAACGATGGCGCCACTATTCTCAACAAAATGGAGGTCCTCCAGCCCGCCGCTAAGATGCTCGTCGAGCTCTCCAAATCTCAAGACGTCGTCTCCGGCGATGGCACCACCACCGTTGTCGTCATCGCCGGTGCGTTTTTGAAACAGTGTCAAACGCTCCTTCACTCTGGTATTCATCCGACTGTTGTGTCAGATTCATTGAATAAAGTTGCGGTAAAAGCGGTTAAGGTTGTTACAGCTATGGCTGTTCCTGTCGAGTTATCGGATCGTGCGTCGCTTGTGAAATCGGCTTCGACTTCGTTAAACAGTAAGGTTGTTTCGCAGTACTCTTCGCTTTTAGCGCCTTTAGCTGTAGACTCTGTTTTATCTGTTGTCGATCCTGCGAAACCGGATTTAGTAGATTTAAAAGATGTTAGAATTGTTAAGAAGTTAGGCGGTACGGTTGATGACACTGAGTTTGTTAAAGGTCTAGTGTTTGATAAGAAGGTGAGTCATGCTGCTGGTGGACCGGCAAGGGTTGAGAATGCGAAGATTGCGGTTATTCAGTTTCAGATATCGCCTCCGAAGACGGATATTGAGCAGTCGATTGTGGTGTCAGATTATACGCAGATAGATAGGATTTTGAAGGAGGAGAGGAGTTATATATTGAGTATGATTAAGAAGATTAAGGTGACTGGATGTAACGTGTTGTTGATTCAGAAGAGTATTTTGCGCGATGCTGTTATGGATTTGTCGCTTCATTATCTTGCGAAAGCGAAGATTTTGGTGGTTAAGGATGTGGAACGTGATGATATCGAGTTTGTTACCAAGACTTTGAATTGCTTGCCGATCGCGAATATCGAGCATTTTCATGCTGAGAAACTTGGGTATGCGGAAGTTGTGGAAGAGGTTTCGGTTGGAGATGGGAAGGTTGTTAAGATTACTGGGATTAAGGATATGGGTCGAACAACGACCGTTCTTGTTCGCGGGTCGAACCAGCTGGTTCTCGATGAAGCGGAAAGGAGTTTGCATGATGCTTTATGTGTGGTTCGCTGTCTAGTGAACAAAAAGTTTTTGATTGCGGGCGGTGGTGCGCCTGAGATTGAGCTTTCAAGACAGCTCAGTGCGTGGTCTAAGGTTTTGCACGGGATGGAGAGTTTTTGCGTTAAGTCGTTTGCCGAAGCACTTGAAGTTGTTCCCTACACTTTGGCTGAAAATGCGGGTTTGAATCCAATTACCATTGTTACTGAGCTTCGTAACAGGCATGCGCAGGGTGATATTAATGCTGGAATTAATGTGAGGAAAGGACAAATTACTGATATTTTGGAGGAAAATGTGGTGCAACCATTGCTTGTGAGCACAAGTGCGATCACTCTAGCTGCAGAGTGTGTCAGGATGATTTTGAAGATCGATGACATTGTTACAGTGAGGTAGATCAATACAGGATCATCAATTGTTTGGAGATTCTCGGTATGTTTATCTATCATGGTTTTGTTTATTTTTCGGTTCAATTTTGTTTTGATGTGTTTTTGAGGATCTATGTTATTTCACGTTTTGGATTGGAAACTTTCTGGATTAGTTAGCCCTGATTCTTTAAGATTTTTTTATTGTTTTATTGTTGACAGTTGATCTATTGAATCACTAAAGTTTGATATAAACAATGTTTATCGAGTAATAGAGCAATAGAGTTTAAAAAAAGATGAACAAAGTCGAATTTTTAATATGATTTAATGACTTAATGGTACTTCGCTTACCAATCAACTGATACCTTTAATCAATAGAATCTAGTGCAGTGACTGTTTATTTAGTGGATTCTTCTAAACTTTTAACGATATTAAGGTGTGTAGAAATGGGTCTCTGGTTGAGGTTTTAAGTCCCATGGTGGACAAAGGAGTAACTATAGGATTATGATTAGAGGATGTGTGAGTTAGGAGTTACGAAAGAAAAAGAAAAAAAAAACCTTAAACGAGCCATCTGACTCTGGCTTTCCATTTTTGCTGATCGGTTTACGCCGATTATCACTGAAAGGTGGTATGGTTCAGCCACTTTCACTGAAAAGTGTTGGCCAAACTGATAACCCACGGTTTAGGAAAATCTAATCCAGTTCAGTCTAGAAGTTTGAACATTGAACCATGTGTTGTTTATTTTTTTTTTTGTTATTATAGGTCAACATAGTTAATAAATGGTTCAAGCTCAAGAGAATTTAAGAAATGCTCAAATTAAAACTCTGTTCTTTACCAGCAGACTTGTTGGTATCTAAAACCACAGATGAAGTGGTGTTAAGTTTGTGGGTTTGTCTTCAATAGCTTATTGTCATGTTCGTTGGTGTTAGTTGTTAGATTTGAATAGTCAACAACTTATTTGGGGCTCTTTGGTCTGTAAAATTAACACTGCTCTGACGGTTCAGTGACTCTCACCATCTTCCAAATCAAACAGCTGCAAATATGCTACTCATCCCGGCCAAAGGCTGTGGGAGTCAATTGAAATGTTGGGACCAAGAAGCTAGTTCGACGACTAATCCTTGAGGATTACAATTACTGCTTGTCCACCCTTCTGTTTATACATGTTTTCTTATGATTTCCAGATTCCTTTTAAATGCTGCTTTATAAACTTGTATATTAAGCTGAGTGAGTTATCTAGGGACTACTTGCATCCCATTACCATAATACGGTTGTTTACCAGCGGAAAACCAAACCGAGTCTAGCGAGGTTGAGCTTGAGCTTGGCTTGAATATATATAACTCAACTGCAAAATGGTTTTACTAAAAAACAAGCATGTGAGGTCTTTGTTGTAGATCAGAAACTGGAACCGAGAAATGAACACAGATCGAGATTCTAAAGAGGGGGATTGCTACGATAAAATGTAGTGCGTACTAGTTGTTGGTAGTGATCCTCCTTGCACCACGCCATTGCGATCGCTGATAATGAACATCCCCTTCTCCTAAGGCAAGTAGCGATTTGAAAAACGAACTCTTCTTTCTTCCTAAGGGAAGCTGCGGTATTATACATATAATTTATGAACTTTTTAGCTACAGTGAATTTTGACCTTTTGTGATTTTGGTCTTTTTTGAAAAGTTTGTCATCTTTCCTTTTTCTTTTCTAATTTTTCGTTTTTCTTTTTCTTTTTTAAGTTTCAATCGAACCTGGTGTTTTACATATAACAAAACGAATGGTCTAAATAGACCGAACAACGTCAGTACCGAAATTGATATTCGTTTTTATTGTTTCGATCAATGTAAACACATCTTGTTATTCTTTGGTCGTATTATGACCTTTTTTTGTTTCTCTTTCGGTAAGTGCCGGTATTTTAATGAATCGAACCAATACAAATGAATTCCTGCCATTAACGTTATTTATACTATTGTGTCTACGTTTCCATTAAAAATTGGGTCGTCCAGCCGCAGAGCTTGGAGGTAACCCCATTAGTTTTTGTTTAAAGATTGATGGAACTAATTAAAAAGTCAACGATCGTAGCTATTCTCATTTTGCCTTTTTGCGCCATATAAATCGTCCAATTATTCATTTGTGGCTTCCCCCTCGTCTTAACATTTTTTTTTAATTGATTAAGGGTCTATGTCATCCTACAATGGTACAATTTATAGGATAAAAACACTGTGTATTTGATTCTTGGTGTGTCTAAGTGTGTGTATATATATATATATAAATAATAGACTAATTAAAAAAATTGAGCAAGCCAACGGTGGTTTGAGCTCGGCTCATTTAGAGGTTTGACAATGAGTTTCGAGGCACGACTCATTTAGAGGTTCGACGATTTTCTATGGAGTTTCAAAACACGAGCTACGTAAATAGTCACACTAAGGATAGACTAGGTGTACCTAGATGCTAGTTAAAGTTACTCTTTTTTTCATTTGACATAAATTTTCTTGTGTACCTAGGTTGTAAATGAACTGAACATTCGGCGAATAGTTCGTGAACCGTTCGGCGGGAAGTTCGTTTATGTTTGTTCATCTAATAAATGAACGAACATGAACAAGGAATCTTGTTCAATTAGTTAAATGAACGAACATGAACAAAGGTCTCGTTCGTTCAATTGTGTTCGCGAATGTTCGTTAAGGTGTTCGTGAACATTCGTTCATATGCGTTCGTTTATGTTTGTTTGTTTATGTTTTAATTAAAGATTTTTGTACTTTTATATATTTTATCTATAATTTTTATTTCTATTATTACCTTAACAATTAAACTAAGAAACCATATTTTCATCTTGTTTATGCATCATTCCTATTCCATTTCTCATTATTTACATCGACGAATACAATCAACCTCCGTTCCACAATTAGGGTTTCAAGTTCCAGTGCTGCTCTCTAGCCATCCACCTTTTAGCTTTCGTCGCGTTCGCCAAATTTATTTGTGTTCATGAACCGTTCGTGAACATATTTATTTCCTTAACAAACAAACACGAACAAGGCCTTGTTCGTGTTCGTTTGATTCGTTTAAAGCCGTAGTTGTACCTCAAGCATTTTTATTTATTTATCTACTCTTAATATGTCTTTTAGTGATTTAAAAATTACCAAGTTAATATAATATTTATAAATAGTTTATTAGTATGCTTTTAATACCAAGCGCCTTGTGTATGTGAAGCTTGTGTCTAGCACAATGGTTAAATATAAGGCAACGTGAACATCTTAAATCATGCAACATATATTGTTAGAATTAACATGTAAATAACTACTTAGCTATATCAATGTTTTCTTTGAAAAAAGAGTCTTTTAGCAAAAATATTGCATTACTATATACAAAGATAATAAAATTCTTGGTTTTATACAGTATTTTTATAACTAAGTATATAAAAGGTGTTTGATTTTTAAAAGAATCGGTGGAACTAGATTTTTAGCAAAGAAACCTTCAAAGAGACTATATCGTTTTTGCTATTGCAGTCATTTTAACTTATTATTTAAGATTTAAGATGTTCATACCGTACTAATTTAACCACTGCAAAACGCTGATTAATGAACCATATCTACTTCATACAATTGGAATCCTTTTTTTACTTTCAATCTGATAGGTATCTCTCCCTACATATAATGTTCATTATTTTAATTAAAAAGAAAACTTGTTTTATATTATTTTGATTATAACATATTAACATGTTCTCTTGTGGTTGGGTAGGAAGGGCCCAACATGAGGCCCGGAAAAGGGATGGGCCAATCTAGAGATGGGCATAAAAACCGGTTCCGAACCCGAACCGGTAGAACCAAACTGGAACCGGTTTCAGTTCCTACCCGACATTAAGTAGAACCGGTTCCGGGTTCAAAATACCCGTTGGTTCCAACCCGGTTCCACAATTTTACCATTTGACTCGGGTAGTAACCGGTTCCTACCCGTACCCGGTTTCACTTGTACCCGGTTCCATCAGTACCCGGAAATGAAGTTCAAGAAGGAACCGGTTATACCGTTATAATGTTACCTTTGGAACCGGTTATAGCCGAAAAAGTGGAGACTAACGATAGAAAGAAACACAAAAATAACAAACACAATAGAAAGAAACATTACACAAACTTTATTAAAACACCAAACCAAACGGGTTACATCAAACATTGGAAGAACCGGTGCCAGAACCTTCTCCCGTCTCATTTTTCTTTGCCTTCGTCACTGGGCAATGCCGCTCAGTGTGTTTCTTAAGGGTTGAGTTGGCTGCGGCCTTCATAAATTTTCCGCAAGCTTTGCATCTAGCAATCTCGTGGCTGTCGGACATTAAACAGATATCAAAATTCTTCCATATAGCTGGGTTTCTTTTCGTCTCTAAGACAGTAACAACTTGTTCGTTGCTTGCCATAGGTATTTTGCAAGATTTTTGAGAAGATGATTGAGTTTGTAAGTTGATGATGGTGAGTTTGTAAGTTGAAATGATAAGTAGGGAGGGGTTTATATAAAAAAACCGATTTCGACGAACAGGAACCGGTTCCTAACGGTAACTTTTTTATCAGGAACCGGTTCCCAACGGTAACTTTTTTATCAGGAACCGGTTATAACGGTAACTTTTTTTATCAGGAACCGTTTATAACGGTAACTTTTTATCAGGAACCAGTTCTGAACAGTAAAAGTCAGATTTTTCGACTGTCAGGAACCGGTTCTGAACAGTAAAAGTCAGGATTTACTGTTAGGAACCGGTTCTAAACAGTAAAAGTCAGATTTTTGACTGTCAGGAACCGGTTCTAAACAGTAAAAAATCAGATTTTCGACTGTCAGGAACCGGTTCCACATAGGAACCGGTTCCACACCATACCCGGTTCCATAATACCCGTACCCGGTTCTACACGGTTCCATATTCTTGGGTCCGGGTAGGAACTGGACCCGGTTCCACACCATACCCGGTTCCAATGACATCCGAGCAGAACCGGTTCCGGGTTGGAACCGGTTCCGGGTAATAATAAAACCCGATTATGCCCATCTCTAGGCCAATCCATTAGCAGCATGATATCCATACTAGAGATGGGCATAATAACCGGTTCTAAACCCGACCCGGTGAAACCTACCTGGGACCGGTTCCGGTTCCTACCCGACATATAGTAGAACCGGTTCTGGGTTCAAAATACCCGATGGTTCCTACCCGGTTCCACATTTTTGGAAAAAAATAAGTTCCGGAACCGGTTCCAACCCGTACCCGGGTTGTACCCGTAACCGGTTCTTATCATACCCGGTTCCTACGGTAACCTTCCAGACCCGGCGTCAATATATTTTTAATGTGAGTTTTTTTTATAAGTCTTTGCTAGAAACAAGTACCCGGTTACACAAACAACCTAAACAAGAAACGTTAAACAAAACATACTAATCATAAAACACAAATGGGTTTACAATACATAAAACAAACTAAACTTTCGATGACCCAGTCCCGGATGCTTCACCCTTTTCATTGTTTTTCGCCTTTGTCACCGGACAATGGCGGTCGGTGTGTTTCTTGAGCGTCGAGTTGGCCGCCGCCTTCATGAACTTCCCGCACCCCTTGCATCTAGCCATTTCATGGCTATCCGACATCAAGCACAAGTCAAAGTGCTTCCAAATAGCGGGGTTTCTTTTGGTTTCCAAAACAACCACGATCCGTGCAAGTCACGTTGCAAGTCATCGTTATCTCTTGTTAAAGTGTTAAGTTTATATAGAAAAACGATTCTGTAAAGTGTAAAGTGTAAAGGGGTTTATATAGAAAACCGATTCTGTAATCAGGAACCGGTTCCAACGGTAACATTTACCAGAAACCGGTTCCAACGGTAAATTTTTATCAGGAACCGGTTCTGACCAGTGAAAGTCAGGTTTTGACTGTCAGGAACCGGTTCTGAACAGTAAAAAGTCAGGTTTTGACTGTCAGGAACCGGTTCTGACATAAAAAAGTCAGGTTTTGACTGTCAGGAAACCGGTTCCCACATATCAGAAACCGGTTCCGACACCATACCCGGTTCCATAATACCCGTACCCGGTTCTACAGGTTCCTATTCTTGGGTGTGAACCCGGGTAGGAACTGGACCCGGTTCCACACCATACCCGGTTCCAATGACATCCAAGCACAACCGGGTTTGGATTGAAACCGGTTTCGGGTAATAATAAAACCCGATTATGCCATTACATCCATCCATTTACATCCATCATCATATTCTTTATAAATTTTTTGTAATTACAATCCGACAAAAACAACTTTCTTGCTCCACATAAAAGTTAAAACATCATGTCCACCACATTACACTTGACTCACTTGTACCTGTCAAATTAATATAAAAAGTTTACAAGAAAAAATTATATAAAAAGTTTACAAGAAAATTTGTATCTTATATATTCGCACACTTTAAATCATCTGCTTTACCATTTTAATTGTTTTTTTATTCTTTATAATCATCATCTACAAAATTTATACTAATTTTTATTTGTGAAAACAAAATCTCAAGACCATGCCAACATAGCCACTTTTAGTGAATACTCGTGGCATTTAAATGTGGCTATGGGTTATGTTCTGCTTTATCATCTTATAAACGCTGAAAAGTTATCAAATGATAAAACTACACATCAATCATTATTAGAAATTTATATAAAATATTATTTATTAAAAAACTATACATACAAACCACAGTTACACTATATATATATATATATATATATAAAGAGAGAGAGAAACTACATATTAACAATAAGACCATCTCCAACTACGGACATAGCCATTCATGAGGCTATCACCCATAGTGGGCAACATCAGGGCACTCCGTTAAAAACAGTTACAAACTCGTTATAAATACATAAAGCATTAGATTGTGGGTCTGGTAACGGGAAGAGGCTCGAGACCTTGACATGTCGAACGAGGAGAGGGGAAAATTACCCCCCACCCCACAAAATTGTACCATTAGAATTACCTTTAGTCTCCCTCATTTCATTTTGTGAGCGTTTGACCAAAGGACTGTTCTCCAACGTTCAAAAATATTAAAAAATAATATTTTTAACCAAAATATTTTTACATGTATTTAAACAAAGAAAGAATCCCCTCCCCCTCTTTTACACCATTTTTATATTAGATCTCTCTATTCCACTCGAATTTATACCTTTTTCTCTCATACAAATTCAACAATGGATCTAAACAACCCAAACACCTCAAACCAACCATCATTTACATCACCTAACTACTCACCCGCTGTAGATCCTATATGGTCCACACAATATTCATTTGCGGGATATAATCAATCTCCAAACACATTTCAACAACTTCAACAGTGCAACAACTACAACGACTTCGATAAATGCGAACACAACAACAACAATCCAAAGAAGTCAAACCCTCTAACCCAAGATGATGAAGAGGTTACTATACCTATAACCCAACTGCAAACATCAAATAAAAATATTAGATAAAACGGGTACAAAAAGAATCGCCTAGAAAGACACAAAGTATACATTTGACCCCGGTCAAGGAGGAAGTGTTAGCACATGTGTGGAGTAATATTTATGAGGTTCCAAAAACGGTTTGTACTTTTTCACTATATACACATTATTTTTAACTTAAATTTTTTTTTTATATTATCTTTGCTAGTAACACCAATTGGGAAATAGTTTTGGAGTGTGTTTACGGGGCGATTTCATGTGCTAATGCAACAAGACCAACCGAATGTCAATTCGTTAGATCGAAGTATAATATATTACAGAATAGGATGGTTGCGATTATTACAACAATGCTAACACCATTGACCAATGGCACAAGTGATTATGCTGTTTAAGACAACTTTTCAAAATATGTATCGAAACATGGCAGGGCGGAAAATTGTAGATTGTTCGAAGTGGGCTTGATGCGAGCGAGGTTGCATGTGCAAAAAAGTTAAATGTTCAAGTCAGGAACTATAGTGCCAATTCTTTAGATCCATGTTGCGACATTAATATTAATGATGAACTCGAGCTTAATGATCATGTGTCAACTCCATAAATGTAACGGCCCATTGGGAGGAACAAAGCAAAAAAGACATTATTTTCAAAGAACAATCGCCCGAATTGAGATCAGATAGGTTAACGAGTGACTTCCACCTAGAGAACGGGAAGTGACGAAAAAGATGGACGAAATTGCCAAAAGAACGAGGTTTTTAGATTTTTATGTAGTTTTTTTAATTATTTACTTTTTTCTTTAATTATGTACTTTTTATATTAATGAAAAATACAATTTTATTTATTAGTTGTTAAACAAAATTAAAATAAACTGATTGTTTAAAAAAGATAAAAACCAAAAAGAGAGGAAGGGGAATCAAATGGTTACGTACGAAAGGAGAAATGGAATCGTAGCCCATATCTTTTATGTGATGATAGGACTGATTGTGTAAATAAATATATATAAGAGTATTTTCTATGGTTTTTCTTTTAATTTTACACTAACTTGCATCATGTATACTTTATTTTTAAAAATTACATCGAATATCCTTTATTTGAAACTTTTGCACACCATAATCCTTTACACTAACCTTCATATATTTTCTTGGTTAAGATCAGTCATGTGCTCCTCATATAAGAGACAAAACTATCATTTTTGTTATTTATGTAAATTACATGTATTGTCTTTTAAAAAAAAACTCAGGTTTATACATATGTGTGTGTTTATTCCTAGTTTTTTTGTATGAAAGATGTGTATGGAATTGTGTTTAATTGTTGCAATTGCGGATGCTGTATAATATATTCATTTTTTGTTGCAATTGGTAAAAACCTACTATCAATAGCCACATGATGTAAAAAACCTATTGTATGCAATTTATTTGGTAAAAACTTGCTTTCATGTTTGGTGTATGCAATTTATTTGTTAAAAAATATTGTCAATCGCCCACATAACATGATCAAAACCTCCACAAAACAAAGTTTAAAAACCTCTGTCCACCTATTCAACCTATATAGTGTATACGTCACTCCATTATTTGTACGATTATCCATGGTGCATGTGAGGATTGTTAGGATTTAAATTCAAATGGTTGTGTGTTTGAATATGATAAGACGATTGAATAAGCTACATATATTAATTTGCAATGTTTTTTTAAAGGACCGTACGTGTAACTTAAATAAAAATGATAAAATGAAATTTTTTCCCCTCACATAAGGAGTACATGATTGATCTTAACCAAGAAAATAAATGGAGGTTAGTGTAAAGACATTTGGTGTGCAAAAGTTTCAAATAAAAGACATTTAGTGTAATTTCTAAAGAAAAGACAAATGACACACGGTGTAAGTTGGTGTAAAGTTAAAGGACAAATCGTCTAATCTACTCTGTATATAATTATTGATTTAATGCATGTGCACCTATATCAACAAAAAATCGAAAATGCCCAGATAGTCCCTGTGCTTTAGTGAAATTTCACCTGTAATCTCCACATTTCTAAAATTATAGCCTTAGTCCCCACCTTTTGCACACTCGTTTTTCAGATTGTCCCTAACATAGATGGGGTTAGTTTTTAATGTTAAGTAAATATGAAATAACAAAATTGTCCTTAATTTAAAAAAATATTATAAATATAAATTATCTATTTAGTTTTTCTATATTAAAAGAAAATGAGGCCAACTTTTACTCACCTACCCACTCCCACCCTTCTACCATTTTCTCTCTTTTTGGTTGTTGTCTACAACCACAGTCACCAAACCCCTCCATACCACCACCATAACACCTCCACACCCTTGCGAAAAAATGAACCACCATATGACTGCCACTTCATCACCCCCCCCCAAATCCACCTTCATTACAACCACCACTCTAAGCCAACAACCACCGCCTCCATCGTCAAATATCAAGAGCCAAACCATCAAATTCAAACAACTAAACATTCACTAACCAATATATATTCATCACCAATAAAAAAATCACGAAAAAACCATCAACAAAAAACTAACAACTAACCACTTATATCTAAAAAAACACCCTCAACCGGCAAACTTTCATTAACATCTTCAGTAGAAACAATCTTATTAGGGTGGCGTATAAGCATATATGGCGAAATCTGTTGGGGAATTTCAGAAACCGTATGATCAGAGAGGCGTGTATTCACTCTCAGATCAAATTATTTCGGTGGTTCTACCGAATAATTCAATCAGATACAACTCTGATTTCGAGAATTGGCACAACAGTATGTGTTTGTATGGAATTTGTATGAACCAGGGTTTGACCGAAAAAACACACCACGAATTTTAGGGGATAATTCCATATTACTGCTACTTGGCAGTTATTGGCAGTTATATTTCAAATTTTGAATTTAATTAAATTGTCGTCTTAATTTTTATCTACAAAATTGTGACGAATTTTATAAAAATAATTTTCTAAAGTATTTTCCATAAAGCAATACCCCAGCCAGGGGCTCCGCCCCTTGGACCCTACTCCCAGGGGCGCTGGGGCGTTGCCCACTTGGAACCCCCTTTTCGGGGCTCAACCCGAATGCTTAGAATTACAACAACTCGAACAAGTGTGCATTCTCGCACCTCCTAACTTATTCGATGTGCATCATAATTCCCTTTGATCACCAAGTTAATCCGGATTACACTAAAATATCTAAAAAAAATTTGGCAACCCATAATCGGAATATCAGACGGAAGGTGCACTCTTAGCAAGCTCAGCATGTTTCAATCACATCACAAAAACTAAATTCAACAAACAGTAACCCTAATTCAACAATCAACTAGTATGAAAAGCAATATTATGGTGACAAATTCGAGCAACAACATGTGCAAATCCACCATCACGTGTCTTTGATTTGAGCCAGCATTGCTGAATGTTTTGATTTTCGTTTTCATATCAAAAACCCTTTTTTGATATGACCCAGATTTGGATTCTGGATTTGTAAGGTTCTATAATAAAAGATTGAGAAATTGAGATTAGGAAGATGATAAATTATTGATTAATGATCGGATTAGAGAGAGAGGGGAATGAGAATTAGGTTTTGAAATGGAATTAATTCTGCGTGGTGAATACAAGGTTTTACGAACAGAGATAAAAAAAAAAAAAGACGATGTAATGGTGTTTGGTGAAACAAGATCAGTCACCGGAGGAGGTGGTGGTGGTGGTGGTGGTGGTGGTGATAGCTGGACGTGGAAGGTAGGCGGTGGTTATGACAAATGTGGTGACGGGGCCCACTTGAGGGTGGCACCACGGTGGTGATGGTGAAGAGAGTGGTAATATGGTGATCCTGATGTAGAAGTAGTAGATAAAGGGGGATTTAGGTTTATATAAGTCACATAATAATGATGAGGCCACCTGAATAATAACAACAATTAAATTATTTTTTGAATTTTTAATTACTAATAACAAGAGGATTTAGGTCATTTAACATCAAAAAGGCAAAAGCTTTAGTCATTGTTCGAGAAACGAGTGTGCAAAAGGTGAGGACTAAGACTGTAATTTTAGAAAGATGAGGCTATATTTGAAATTTCACAAAAGTAAAGAGACTATCCAGACAATTTTTATTTTTTAAGAAACTATATAATAGTTTGATAATAATAATAATAATAATAATAATAATATAATAATAATTTTTTTTTAAATAATGAATTCGTATGTTTATGGACAGAATACGAAACTAGTATGAGAACAAAATTTTCATAAAACATAACAAGTATGATTTATGTACAACTAGTATTAAGCATCCTCGTGTTGCGGCGGGGGCGAACACCAATGCCACACTACTTCCAGTGACTATCAACATTGAAGTTGCGGCATGTTAATACAAAGAAATTAAACCGAAACATAAAACATATAAAAATAACTAAGTCGATCTAAGACCCGCGAGTTACGATAAACCTATCAAACGGGAAAAATAGACGACGTAAAAACATTTAACCACACACGCACGTTACGCCATGTTAACTTGCAAAATTTAGAAGAGAACGTAAAACGAAAATTTTGCGAAAAATGAAAATTATAGAGGAGCAAAGTTGAAAATAAAAAAATTGTGAGGTTAAATTGCAATAGATGAAAAGTTTTATAGTTAAAAGTAAAAAATCAAATAGTTTTGGGTTAAAAATAAAAAAATAATTTTTTAGAAATTTTCAAAGCATAAAATACAACATCTTATACCTAAAAATGTTACAAATTATAACTATAATATTGGGTAATAGGTAACATATTTTTTGTTTTCGTATAGTAATTTATTAGTATGTAGCAAAATTGATAAATATATGAAGTATGTACTTAATTATTTCATCTAGACACTTAAAAAGAAAGTTTACTAGCTATATACGAGATATAATAAGAAAATAATAAAGTTTAAATATTTAATAGAAAAAAGTAACTGGTGTTTTTATAGAGTTTTGATTTTTTGTGAATTTTAAAGTTGTTTAGATTAATGACTTAAATGGAATATTATGAAAATGTTATGAATACATCATTAAGAGTAATTCTTCACATCTTTAACTCCTTTAATGTATTTACTCTTATATTAATGTATGAGCCTATAAGTAGAGTTTGTATTTCATACTTACACATGAGTAAAATATATGTTTACCATTCTCTCTTTATCTCTATATGTTAATAGGATAGTTGTTACACAACACGTTATCATCACGACTTACTTTTAAAATGGATGATTAATTTTAAGTGTTGCAAATATTAGTGTATCGTGACGCCTGTAGCTGTTGTATCACGCATGAGGACCTCCACCAACAACAAAACTTTTCGATGGCCATCTACTCAAAATATCAGGTATCCATAATGGCTTTATATACTCTGTTACTACTCAACTATTAATCTGCCATATAGATTAATTACTAAAATCAACAAATATATATTATATGATAAAATTAAATTAATGGGTTGCAAATAAACTTGTATGATAGTATCTAAAAGTCTTAGTTAATAGATATGATTTTTCTTCTTTTGTGGTAGTCACAAAAAAACACAAGGACACCAATATTCTTGAAAACGGTTCACTCTTTTCGTTGTAACAAATTAAATAATTAATATAAAATTCATGGACAATAATTTGCATTGAAATTTCTGTTAATGTTTTATATCTTTTATATTCATTTTGGTGGACTTTGTTCATATAATATTTGTTTCTTATCTATTTGAAGTATTATAATAATTTCCTTTATCATATCAGTTATGATTTTAAATTCAAATTCCTCAAGTAATTATAACATGTAATATAGATAATATATCGCTAGATAAATAATAAAAACTCGGTATATTTATTTTCTAATGTAGTGCTTCATAATCTGGTATTATCTAAAAGAGTTATGTTTTTAAACATCTAGATAATTGGTTAACTAGTTCCTTAGCTATTCTTATATATATTTTATCTTATTCTTTGAAAAACAATTTAGTTTGTTTATATTTTTCGTATTAAAAAGGATAAATAAAAGTACAAATAACTAAGAATTTGCTTATACTTTCAACTCTAATGTTCATATAGTTATGTTGAAATCTCATAATACTCTAAATTGTATAAACATTTTGAATCTCTCATGATATTTTATTATTGCTTTTTTCCTTTGGTTTAAATGGGCAAACACGCTTGAATACACCTAGACATACCTACTGTATTTAGAGATTGTAAAATCTCGGTTGTTGCGCCATGTTATTTTAGAAAAATAGAGTGGTCTGTAAGTAAGTTGTATTGTCATGTATCCATGTCTTTAGTTTTGTGTTTACGATGAGATTTGATTTGTAATAATATGTTTCACATAAAAGTTTTTGCTTCTAGTTTGACTTTTATATGCAAGCATATATAAGTGTATTTTTATGATTCTAATATGTATGATTTGATGAAGTCTTACATCGTTTTCAGTTTTGTCTTTATGGAACTACAATATTTTGAAAGTCACATACTTGATGTTGGTAAAATAGAAAAATTCTTGGATAAGTTGATTAAAATACTTGAAAGATTATAAACACTGAGTATTATTGATTTATGGATACAAATTCTATAATCATTATCTTCTATACATGTTAATCTTCTACCTTTAATTAAGATTTTAATATGTTAATTGGGTTTTATTTGGTTATTATACTATTGAAAAAAAATTTGGCCATTTTGTGTATAAAGGAGAAAGCTATAAAATAACTTACAACTTATGCATGGAAATTAAGATGAAAGATCATACATATTTCATGTCATGCTTTCTATAATTTGTAAAACTTGAAAAGACATAATATTATATGCTATTAGTGAATACTCTAAATCATGGAGATATTTGTATAATTTCAAGTTAGAGTGACAAAACTATGTATATGAGATATAATTATGACTGGTTATATCGTGATGAGTTACTAGGTAAATACATACTTCATAGAAGTGATAGAAGTCATGAACGCATCTTATTTCAAAAGGTTATATTATAAGTCATTTTACGTAATGACATGACATAAGTTATGCATTACATAATCTAATCTTGTGTATATATCGTTTTTCATATCTTCTAAGTTTAAAAAGAACATCAGAGTGACCAAAGTTATGGTATATGATCATAAGTTATAGACATGACTAATTTGTGATCAAGGTTCAGTTTTAAAATATGACACCCAAAGTGCTATAAAAGCTTGTAAGATTTTGAACCGATAAATCTTAATGATTTAATCATGTAACTTCTTCTCAATTGATATTATGTGATGAGAAGATTATTTATACATTGTTATATGAAACATATTTTTATTATCAAAACCTAAATATGCTCTTGAAGTAGCAAAATTATTAAAGAAAATAATATAAGGTTTGAATGACTATCATGAAAGTTGTGTGGTTATAGTACTTTCCCTAGAGTGAATATGAAGCCGTGTAGTTCTAATCCATTCACTAAAGTAAAGGCGACGATGATCAATGTAAAGGTCATGATCATGATTAGGGAAATTGTAATGATGCCACCAAGAAAGTTGTGTGTTAATGATGCTTTCCCTGAAATGAATGTGATGATATACTTATCGACCGGTTTAAAGTTTGTGATCATATAAATTGAGAAAATCGTAATAATGCTCATGTTAACAATGAATGCAACCATGTGAATAATGTGGCGAATATACAATGATCCTTGTAAGGTTGTGATCATGGTAAATGAGGAAATTGCAATGATCCTCATGTTAATAATGGGTCGGCCATGTAATAATGAATTTGGCCACAAGAAGTGGTGCATTAAGGGAGTGAATATATGAGAATAAAATATGGGAAATATGTTATAAGATGAAATTTTGAAATAATAATACATTATTCTCTCGTACTAAGTGTCGTGTATTAGACAAACAAGAGTGCACATATATGGTCATAAACCAAAAGTTTATGGATCATAATTATTTAATTAGTTGGCACGCCCGGTTAGACCACACCAAGTATTGATGATGTGAAATGTATTAAAGAACCATATCTTCTTGATAGTTAAGATGTAAGTGGAAATTAATTATTTATCATCTAAAGTAGGATATAAATCCCTAAATATTTTGGAAATGTTCAAGGATTTGTATGTATCCTAACATAAAACCATTTAGTATTTTGAAATTGGTGCATCGTCTAAATGGTTATCAAGTTCGCACCTTGAAGTACTGATCGCTTATGGCTTAGCTAATAAGATAGCAAGCATATTATTCCAGATTGGCACATTTATTTTGTATATAATGATGAAGTTGATTCCCATGTTACTAATGATCATTGGCATAAGTGTTATTGTTGAGACGATCACCTAAACGTCTACAAGTGATTGGAAACCAATTGATCATGAAGCAAAAGGTTCATGTTTATATTTAATTTTACATGTATTAACATCAAGCCAACAAGTTATCATATTTCTTACTCGTTATATTTGGTTTTGGTCAGGAACCTAATCTGTCCCTTCAAAGGTTTTTGGTTATATGGCATGAATATTTAAATTCATCTACAACACCACACAAATATGGGAACTCTAAAAAGGTTGAGAATATATTGGGCATAATTAGTTGTCTATCATTAAATATTTAAATCAATTAGTAAGAGATTTATTTATGGCTCATTGTTATTCATTTTAGTAAATGAATGTTCCCAACAATCGGGGGAGATAAAAAGCAGTTGTAAAGTGAAAAGTAGAATGAATTATCATGTAATCTTGATCCTCAAATTTTAAACTATGAACCAGAAGTTCAAAAGATAATTCATTTACCAATATAAAAGAATAAATTATCAGACGAGTTTACTGACCTAAATACAGTGACTAAGTAAGTCATATAGTGAACTGTTAATGCTCCAATTAAGTTAATTGTCCTAGAAGGACAAACCATATATTAGTAATGAGTTTCTAGCAAGCCCGAAGCATGGTAGACTAGTTGATTCCAAAAAATAAAATTTACTCGAAAAAAATTAGAGCAAGTAATGAAGAATATGGTCAAGTCGAGGCTATAGTGAAAAGCTCTCCTGAATAGACCTTAGACATAATGGTTCCAGAAGAACCCCAGGTACCTGAAAATAAAGAGCTCTTAGTAAATTATATCATGTCTAGAAATGTTTTGGAATCGAAATTAAAACGACGTCGTTAATGCAGCGCTGTAAATAATTAAATGATGAAGATCAAAATTTAAGATCTGCCTATGAATTAATACATACATACATACATATAAATGATTGGCCAAAAGCGAAAAAAATGCAAATAAGGCAGAGTTAAATTCTCTAATAAAATTGAAAGTTTTTCGGACCAACAGTCCATACAACTGAATTTGTTGGATACAAATGGGTCATTTATGCGAATCGTGTGAAAATCAAATTAAATGAGATAAGGCAAAATTGGTGGCACGGGGATTTTCGTAAAAATCCATGATTGATTATACAAAGACGCATTCTGAAGTGGTGGATGCAGTGACTTTCTAATATTTTATTCATTTGGTAATACAAAGAGAGAATTGTTATGCGTCTTATGGATGTTGTGTATCATTTGATATTGAAATTTACATGAAACTCCAAGATGGAATTATATTATCAAAATCATGTAAAGTAAGTTCTTGAGAACACTATGATTGTTATATGCATATTAAAATTTGAGTACTTTGTGATTATTTAATTTGTTGATTATGATTGAAACTCTTGATGAGTTTCCTAAAGTAGTTGGGTGCTTAAAGTAATATTCGACATCATAGGATGTAATTTTGTGCACCAATATATACAATGAATAAATAGAACTTGGTAATTATGAATCCTAATGTATAAGAATGGTACTATGTTCATTGGAAGTGATTTTGATGTTATCGATGTTCCAATTTATTTGCTAAATGATAAAGTTTATGTACCAAAACTCTTAAAGAGTGAATGCACATGCGTAATTGGTCAAGATGGAAAAAGTCCATGATGGATTGATGATGTTGGAAGCATTAATATCAATACCCTAAGAGCGTTATCTACAAAGTAACAAAATGTGTAAGGATTAAAATAGTCGGGTTAAATGTTTTATAACTCATGTGATATTTTGATAAAGAGAGTGTAATGATATTTTTATCAATCCATCAAAGTACATTAAGAAGTTGTGATATTTTACTATGAACAAAGCTCATCCTTAAATAATGTTAAATTTTGTTCATTACATGATACAGAAAAGAAACCTTATTATCTCCAATTAAATAAATTGAAAATTCTGGTCGAGGAGTACCATTGTTAAGTGCAATGGGTGCATCAAGATTTATTGTTACCCATGCATGATTATAAATCTTTTATTTGAATATATTGATGTAATTTAACATTTGTCAAGCCAAGAGAAGTTGGAATTAGTTAAAACAACTACTTTGATACATCTAAGGTATGAAATATTATTTTACTAACAAATCGAAACAAGTTTGGTTAGCCTTGTTGATGCATGGAATGTAACACAACACGGTTATTGATCTTGTCGTACATATATATGAGAGGAGGCACTAGAAGTCTAACATGAAGGTCATGTATCATTGCTTAGTTTAAAGAATTGCACATAAGGAGATCAAGCAACAATTCATTGACTACCAAGTTTTGAGAAACTTTCAAAGACGATCGATATTGTCACTTAAAAGATACATATTAAAACGAGGGGGAGTAATATGCACGTTATTCGTTCCTCTACACTAAGTTTTCTGCTATCGGGTTTTCTTTTCCAATGCATTGTTTTAAACTGTTTTTGAATCGTAACCACTAAAACTAATAATATGCATCACGTAATGTACTCAGTGAGTTTTCTAGGCGTATGCCATGTAATTCCTACAGTTCAGACATTCAAAACACATAATTGTATACTATAAATAACTATTTAAATGTACGGAAATTACCGCAAAGTGACAGTTGTCACACCTTGTAAAGCCCTCACAGAGCAAGAAGAAGTAACTGATCATCGAAGATTCTAGGGTCCAAATTGGAATCAATGTACTTTTGAGCGGCAATAATGGAGTTTAACATGAAGTCCCGGGCCACATCACCAGTTTTAATAATAGTTGAAGAAGTAATCTTCCAATCTAGGACAAAAGAGACACCATAACCCTCTTGGAACAAAGGAGCGAAGGGATAAACACCAGCAGAGCAGATGGGGAACTAGGGGAGCTTTATCTTTGCTTGACAATTAAGTGGCAAAGAACTAGTAGAAGCATTAACAAGACTCAAAACTTTGGGTGCATGCATTCTTTGACATCATTGAGGGAGACAGAGCCAGGATCTTCAACAGACTTCCCATATTTATATATATATATATATATTGAAAGTGTAGCGTACGATATCCCTTATCGTACGAGCGTACGAGATTTGAAGTTCGCTCGTTATAAACTTTATAACTAAAACCTAGCATATTGTAAAATATACAAAAAGTCGCATGTTGAAAGAAAATATTGTGAAAATGAGAAAATAGCATGTTATAAAAAATCACATGGGGAAAAATCAAGTTCGCATGTTGTAACTCAATCTCGTACGTTGCGTACGTTAACACAAATTGAACGTTAACTAACCCCTATATATTATATATATATATATATATAAGGGGGAGGAGAAGAGAGCACAAACACAACAACATGAATACCAAGACGTTCGCAAAAAATAACAGGTATGACATGAATACAAAAAACAACTTACAAAAGCAGTTTTCAAAGCAAGACTAGCAGGCGGCCTTGAAACTTTCAAATGTTTGGAAAGGGAACTTTTGCCAATAACCGGAGGGGATTTGAAATAGTCCAGGAAGGAGGTTGCTCTTTATGATTACTGGCACTTCAAAGGCGATAACGAATGTTCCGGCCTTCTGAAACCTGTTTTCTAACACCAACAACATAAACAAGCTCACCCTTCCACTTGTGAGGCAAAGGAACCTCAACCTCCTCCTCCCCACTGCTAACATCCTGGACATGTGGGAAGTTATGGGAACCTTTAGAAACTTTATGGGCAGGAGGCTCAAGCGAAGGGGTCCCACTGTCGGGGACAGTACCAACCTCCGGATTCTCTTCACGATCCTCGTTACCATGAGTGAAAGACAAGTTCTAAGCATCCCCTTGCAACAAAGCCCACAACGATATCTCTACAAAGAAAAAAATATACAAACACTCAAAACGACTAAACAGAGGAAACCAAAACAAAAAGAGCAAAACTTCCGGTCCCAGAAACCATAAGAAAATAAGGAACTTACCAGCTCCATCCACAATCGCTCTAGGCCAATAAGATAAAAGCGAACTAACACCATCCAACACCAACACCTCCTCATGAAAGTTGAAAATACTGGTCGGATTCTCACACATTTGTTTCCACAAAGCATTTTCTGATAAAGACACCATGGGGTGGTCATCTTCAAAATGCACTTAGAACTGCCTGAACATACGAGCAGATGGTGCATCACCAAAAGTCGCACATGTAAGTTCAAAATGCACTATCCTTAGGAAGGCCAAGGGGTGGACCTGAGAGAAATGAACTTGATAATGTTTAAGCAAGGACATCTTAAAAGATGACAGAGGATACTGGAATCTATAAAATGTAAAAGACCGAGTATAGATAACCATGCGATCAGGGGTACAAATTGCAGAATCGTTGGAACCAGGCAAACTAGGAAGCAACTCCGAAGGGATCTGAAAGTAATCGTTAAACGTCGGGGTAACGACGGAAGGAATTGAAGACCGATTTTTGTGACTCATGATAAAAATTGAAAGAAAAAAAAGAGATTTGCAGAAAGAGAAGAAGATGGAAGTGCAAAAATAAAGAGATCAAGAAATATACATGGAGATAAGGTGGTAACCTTCTTGTCAAGTTTGAATGCAAGTCCTTGGATGGCCTCATGTGTAAAGCAATTGTTCCCCATCCGTCCGATCGCGCACCTAACAATATTGATCTTAAAGGAAAGTTGGAGGCAGCAGATACTCGCCTTGTGGGCCTATGAAATCTTCAAGGAATGGGACCAAGTCCAGGCCCACTCATAAATATGTGGACCCGGACTATGGATGACTTGTCAACAAGGGTCACCTAATAGGCTCCCACGTTTAGGCATGTTACCTACGATCAGGTGTTGGTTTGGGCCCAACATAGTATTTTCATTAAATAATCTCATGGGAAGAAGAGGAAGTCAAAGATACTGACATTCCCTCTGATGCTCAACATTCCAGAACTAATGTTCCGGTAGAGCATGGATGATATGACAGCTCCTCTACATTAAATGCTCCAAAGAGCGCCGGTAATGTTGGGGGTTAACAACCGCAATGGACGGCTTACTTGCTTAAGAGAGAAGCGTAATTTAATTAAAAGGATCCAAGAAGATCCTGCAAAGGGAACCACTTCCTGCCCGATGCCCAAATATTCTTGTTATCCAGAGAAATGCCCGGTGGTTCTTAGCCAAGAATGGCCCACCTCAAAGGAAGGGTCTCATTTCTATAAGCAAGAGAGATGATCATGTGAAGGTAAGTTATCATAAAATATATCACTTGTATCTAAGAACAAAGGTCATTGAATTCTCACATTCAATTCTAAGATCTCAACCACATCCCCCCAATTTATTGTTATCTTTGCCACAAATCCATACCAAGGCACTAGACTTATTCTCACACCCGAGTTTGGTCACGGATCCCCCACCCCACCGAGGGGGGGGCTCTCCGTGACGAAGCTAACGGTGTTCTTTTTGTAGGTTATTTCCCGGTAAACGGAAACGTCGGTGGATCTCCGGTGACGGACCTTGTCATTGTTACTTTGGGATTCTATAGATACTGAGGTACTTGAATGGTGCTAGGGATGTTGGGCTAGTGATGGTTATGATAGATGTTAATTTTGCAAAAGATCTTGAAAAGGGGAGATCTATAAGTGGTGCATTCCAAATTTTTGGAAGCCTGATCAACTGGGAAGCATCATTGTGGCATATTGTAGCTTTATCAACTGAATCTGAACGTACTGCATTAAATGAAGAAGTAAAGAAAGCTATATGGCTAAAGACTTTTCTGACTTAACTCCGGGTTAAGATCAAGGATATTGTGGTCTTATGTGACAAAAGAAATCACATATATCAAAGAATTATATGTATCATGAAAGAACCAAGCATATCAATGTGAGGCCACACATGGATGTCGTCAATTCAAAGGTGATAAAGGTTGACAAATTTGATATTAATGTGAATTTTGTTACTATGTTGACCATAGCATTATAAAGTCCTAAGTTCTACAGTGTTTGAATCTATTAAACATTTGTTGAACAAGTTGGATTGACTATGCATTAAGGTAGAGATTGTTGCCTTGTTGGAATATACTGCTAAAGTTAGCATAAGGCCAATGGGTTAATGTCCATGGTTAGCACAAAGATGTATGTAAGATGTAATGTTCTATGGACGGTCAAGTGATCAGCAGGAACTTAAGTGGAAGATTACATGTATAATTCATGAGACTTACTGTTCATGTTGACTGTATTGGATGTTGCAACATATGGTAAGAGAATTTTGATACTAGTTAAGGGTAAATAAGTACACAATAAACCAATAGTTAATAAAGCAACAAGACAATCAACCATTCTGCATAGCATACTTCAAAAAAAAAACTAAATCTATCAATAAACCTCTTTTTCATTATGAAGTCAACAAAAAGACCCATCAAATAACCGTAAAGAACTCCAATTACCAACTGTTGACTAAAACAACCTTAACATCTGCTAATCTTACTCAATCCAACAAATCAGAAACTGTAGTCCTCCTGAAAGCATCAACTTGAGCCAACTGTTCCGCCAACGCTTTGTTTGGGAAAATATTATCGGCTTTCAATTGTTCTCTGAACCCATAAGCAGGAGTTTTCGCATTTATGTATGCTCGTAAAAGACTATGATACTGTTTCATCCTCGACACATAACCGTCTTGTCTCATCCTATGAAAAATCTTTTCAGCATTATGTATGTCTCCTCTTTTTGCATAGTTATCCATAATCAACAAATAAGTCTCAAAAAAGGGTGTCATACGGTTTTTTTTCTGAAGCCCTGCGCAAAATCGAATCAGCTTTTTCAATCTCCCCAGCTTCGATATACAGTTTGACCAAAGAGTCCCAAGTCAACCGTCCGATATGACCACTTTCCGCCATTTGTTTCACCAGATTCTTTCCTTTCGATAACATTTTGTTGTTTGCATAAACTTTTAACATTGTAGCATAAAGTTTAGATGAAGATTGTTTGAATTTGTTCGCCATTTGATCAAACACCGCTTCGGCTTCTTCTACTTTCTTTAGTTCTCCATACGCATCAATAGCTTGCATGCACTCGTCAAAATGCGGGTTTGACTTGCATACATCCACACTCGGTTGACATCAGCAACGCTTCCAAATGCCGCATAAAGCGGAAGTAATACCGAACAAGCCCAACGTTTATCTTTAAGGTCATTTTCTTCGATATCTTGTAGAATCACTTTTGCTTTTTCTTGGAGACCTACAAATATATAGTTCCTAGCTAAAACAGCCTGTTGTAAAAAAAAATAAGTTGATCAGATTTAGGCAACAAATCAGAACCAAATTGCATGAACAAACACATATACTAACTGCTTTAATCATGAGTTCATAACACATACGGTGGAAATGTAACCGCATAACCTTCTGATTAAAAGTGGTTATATATTGTATTTTCTGAATGAATAATATGTTTACAAAGGATCCCTTTATATAGGGATTGAACCCTAGCAGTAAACAAGGAAACAATAATCATAACCTAATAACAATACAATTACGAATATATGGAAACACAATCACAAGCATAATTCTCGGCTAATACTCCCCCGCAGTTTGATCGGTCATGGGACAAACGGTCAAACTGGATCTAAATGACTGGAAAAGTTGTCGAGACAAACCCTTCGTAAATATATCCGCTTATTGATATGGAGCAGGAACATGTAAGACCCGAACATGACCTAGGCGCACCTTTTCTCTGACAAAATGTATATCAATTTCGATATGTTTTGTACGCTGATGTTGCACGGGGTTATCAGACAAATATACTGCTGAAACATTATCACAAAATATGACCGAAGCCTGGAGAAGGGGGACACGCAGCTCAAACAGAAGATTACGAATCCAAGTGACCTCAGCCACTGCGTTGGCGACCCCGCGGTACTCAGCCTCTGCGCTAGAACGAGATACAGTAGGCTGACGCTTAGACGACCAAGATAGTAAATTATTCCCAAGAAAAACACAATATCCACTTGTAGATCGACGGGAATCAGGACACCCGCCCCAGTCAGCATCCGAGTATGCAACCAAGGAATGTGTATGGGATTTTACCATTCGAATACCATAATCCAAAGTCCCCTGAATGTATCTAATAATGCGCTTCATGAAAGCATAATGTGGATCATGAGGCTCATGCATAAACAAGCAGACCTGCTGTACCGCATAAGATATGTCCGGCCTGGTGAAAGTGAGGTACTGTAAGGTTCCCGCAAGGCTACGGTATAGAGTGGGATCATGAAACAAAGGACCATCCGTGGCACTTAATTTGGAAGACAGGTCAACAGGAGTGGCACAAGGCTTACAAGATGTCATATTAGCCCGATTAATAATTTCTTTGGCATACTGTGTTTGGTCCAAAAACAACCCATTAGCCGTGTGGGTGACCTTGATCCCCAAGAAATGATGTAATTCACCAAGGTCAGACATGGCAAACTCTCGGGAGAGTGTTTGAATGATGTCATGCAACAATTTGTCAGAGGATGCTGTGAGGATAATATCATCAACATATAACAAGAGATATGCTATATCATGGCCGGTGCTGTAGATGAACAAGGAATTGTCACACGCGCTACTCTTAAACCCGTGGGATAAGATATAATTCGCAAAGCGTGTGTACCAAGCGCGTGGTGCCTGTTTAAGCCCGTATAAAGATTTCTTTAACCTGCACACAAAATCTGGAAACCGTTTATCAATGAACCCAGGGGGTTGGTGCATAAAGACTGTCTCGTCAAGGTGGCCATGTAAGAAAGCGTTCTTGACATCTAACTGATGAATAGGCCATGATTTGGAAACTGCAAGAGATAATACTGTTCTGATTGTGGCAGGTTTCACAACAGGGCTAAAAGTGTCCTCACAGTCAATGCCCACAGTTTGCGACTTCCCATTAACAACCAATCGTGCCTTATACCTCTCTAATGTACCATCCGATTTAAACTTGTGGCGAAAGAGCCACATGCATCTGATCACCGGTCTATCAACCGGTCTAGGGACCAAATCCCACGTCTCATTTTCCTGTAAAGCAGTAAATTCAGCCTGCATGGCGCGCAGCCAGTTCGGGTCGGTGAAGGCCTGGTGATAGGTTTTAGGGACGGGAGAGATGGTAGTGGTGTTAAGGGAATATAGGGGAGGTTTTAGGCTTCCGGTTTTGGATCGGGTGGCCATTGGGTGAGATGATTGGTTTTGGGTCGGCGGTTGTGGTACAGCCGTGGGCTGTGGGACAGCCGTAGGCGGCTGTGTAACATGCGTGGGTGGCTGTGGGACTGTAGGATGCGGTTGGGTAGTGGGCTGTATGGGGGCCTGGTATGTTTGGGTCGATTGGGGGGCTGGTGGGTTCTGTGATGGTCGTGGGCGGCGAGTATAGGTGTAGCGAAAAGGTGTAGTAGTGGGCCGAGGGGGAGCCGTGGGTGGTGGTGGTGGGGGGGGTGGAGCAAAGGTAAATCCGGGAGGGGTTATGTCGTCTAGAAACCGGTATGATGGAGTGGGTGTGGGTATGGTGTGAGGGAAGACGGTTTCATAAAACGAAACGTGCCGAGAAATAAAGACTTTCCCGGTCGTGGGGTCAAAGCACCGGTACCCACGAAAGTCAGGTGGGTAACCAAGGAATATGCACCTGATGGACCTCGAGTGAAGTTTGTGGGGTTGAGTTGCGGATGTGTTCGGATAGCAGGCGCATCCGAATACCCGAAGATGGTCGTATGTGGGGTGACGAAGGTAGAGGGCAAAGGTAGGAGTAAAAATTAAGTCTTTTTGTAGGAAGAATATTGTGGAGGTAAGCGGCGGTGTGAAGGGCTTCGACCCAGAAACTAGGTGGAAGGTGTGAGTGGATAAGGAGAGCGCGAATGATGTCGTTTAGACGACGGATCATGCGCTCGGCACGGTCGTTTTGGGAAGAAGTTTGGGGACAGGAAAAACGAAATAACAAGCCGTGCTGGCTGGCAAAGGTTTTAAAAGCATTGTTGTCAAACTCACCACCGAGGTCACATTGGAAGGTTTTAATATTTCTGTTGAATTGGGTGGCAATTAGACGGTGAAACTTAACAAAAGTTGGAAAAGTTTCTGATTTGTATTTTAAAGAGTATACCCAAATGAAGTGTGAAAAGTTGTCAATCAAAACAAGATAATATTTATACCCATATTTACTTAACACGGGGGAAGTCCAAAGGTCACAATGAATGATATCAAATGGTGCAAAAGTAAAAGAATTAGATGCATAAAAAGGTAAATGTTTGCTATTGGAAAGCTGACAAGAGTGACAAAGACTAGATGTTTTGGTCTTATTACAAGAGAAATTAAAATGACGACTAAGAACATCCAAGACTTGAGCGTCGGGGTGCCCCAAACGATCATGCCATGGAAGAGATGTGGAAGTGATGAATGCTGCTTGAGGGGGGATTCTGGCGGTGTGACAGGATAGAGATCCCCGGTGCTATTGTGGCGGGAGAGAAGACGCCCAGTTCGAAGGTCCTTCAAAGAAAAACCAAAGGGGTCAAAGTCAATGGAAACACTGTTATCACGAGTAAATCGTCTAACAGAAATTAACTTTTTAATGATTTGTGGGCAGTAAAGGATTCTGGGTAGTATGTAAGTGTGATTGGGTAAGGTTAAATAGCCCGTTCCAGACCCTTGAACTGGCAAGGACGCGCCATTGCCGACTAATATGTTACTGTTAATAGGAAAAGAGTGGGAGTTTTGATCATACCTTGTTCATCTGTGGCGTGTGATGTTGCTCCCGTGTCCATAATTGAGTTCGGGTCATAATGGAGCTACATCAAGGAGAAGGCTGCAGTAAGATCTGATGGACACATAGGATTGTAACCAGTGGGTTGGATGGAACTGAAGTGGGCCTGCGGTGTGTAAGGTGTGGAAGGGTATGGGGTTGGGCCGTAGGCGGGTGCGGTTTGGTTCAGGTTTGTCGAATGGGCTGCAGTATAGTGGGCCGATTGATTTTGGGCCGTGGGTTGGGAATAAGGCGCAGGGGGCAGGAAGGCGGGTTGGGTCGGGTAGGGGCAAGGTGGAGTGTTCCACCAAGCCCATTGAGGGTAGGAGAAGTTGCTTGGGGCCCAAGTTTGTGGTGAAGGGTTGTTGCCGCGTCCAGAACCACGGCCGCGGTTACCACGCCCCCGACCACGTCCTCGGCCACGTCCAGATCGGTTAGAAAAGGGTTGGTTGTTGTAGGTATTTGATCCAGTAGGAGGGTGTGGTTGTTGTTGGTTGTGGGAGGTTTGGTTTTGAGAGGTTGTAACATGAACGGACTGTGTGGTCTTTTGGCGGGCTTCTTGTCGAATAACTTCATCCTCCAACATACTCCTAGTAAGATCCCAATCTGCATTATTGGCGTTGATAAGAGAGGCAGTCGTGTCATACTCTGCAGGCAGCCCCCGAACAAGTTGAAGCACAAGACGTTCTTCAGTAACCGGATGGTCCACGTCCTTGAGCTGGTTTGCGAGATCTTTGAGGCGCTGACAGTAGTCGTCCAAAGACGAGCAGGTGGACAAGGTGAGGTTACAAAACTTGGTTTCAAGCGCCCCGGCCCGAGCCTTTTTGTTGCTCCGGTATATTTTTTCGAGCTTCACCCATGCATGGCGAGCCGTTGGGCCGCTTTCAAGAACCCGGGGCAAGAGGTCGTCAGACACAATGCTGTAAATCCATTGGAGAACGAGAGCATCCAGTTCTTTCCAGGATTGATAATCTGCTGCGGTGGCTAGTGGCGGTTCGGATCCATCAATGTGATCGAGAACCTGATAAGCCACAGAGTGGAGCCGGAAAAGTATAACCCAAGACGTATACGTAACCTTAACGCCGTCGAGGGTACGTATCTTGGACTGCACGTTTGTTACTGAGTAGGCTGGGTGCAGATTTTTTGGTGGGTTTATCGGAAGAAGATGACGGGGTCATCCTTTTTGTTATCGTCTGTCATAGGATAGATGTGCTAGGGTTTATGAAACAAAGGAAAGGGGCTGTCGAAACAGCAGACAATCGGAAAAAAAGGGAAAAAGGAAGAGGGTATTCAGAACCTAGGGCTCTGATACCATAGAAGTGGTTATGTATTGTATTTTCTGAATGAATAATATGTTTACAAAGGATCCCTTTATATAGGGATTGAACCCTAGCACTAAACAAGGAAACAATAATCATAACCTAATAACAATACAATTACGAATATATGGAAACACAATCACAAGCATAATTCTCGGCTAATACTGATTTCATAATATCATATTTACCCTTTTCAAAACACTAAAATATCGTATTTACATATTCCATAATAAATAAAATAAAATTTAGAGTAAAATGTCATTTGCGTTCCTGAGGTTTGGCCAGTTCAACGACTTTTGTCCAAAGGTTTGTTTTTCCGCATCTAGATTCAAAATGTTTGAAATCTTACCATTTTCATCCGCTCGTTGACTCCATCCATTTTTCTCCATGAAGTCAGGGGTATTTTAGTCTTTTTTGTTAAATTAAAGGGTAACTTGGTCTTTTTCACTTTATGTACAAGTATTCAAAATACCCTTAACAAAGAAAAAAGATGAGAAAAATGGCAAGATTTTAAACCTTTTGGATCCAGATGCGAAAAAAACAAACCTTTGGACAAGAGTCGCAAAACTGGACAAACCTCAAGGACAGAATTGGTATTTTACTCGGAAATTTATAAAACATGGATAGACAAAGAATACAATATCTCTTGAGATGATTCAACATAAGCCACCGATATTATTATATTATATTAATTACAAAATATGTAAAAATGATATTTTGTCTTTTTGAAACGATAAATAAGATATTATGAAATTTCGAAGGATATAAACAAAATTGACCTTTTAGAACAGTACATATGAACTTAACTATTTTACTATTACTATATATAAATAAAAACCGTCACCTTTATCTTGATATCGGGTTCCATGTCTTCAGCCTTCATCGTCTCAACAATTTGCTCCATCCCATTTATGTCATTACTCTGACCTTTGATGTCAATCAAAACTCTGTAAGTAAGAGGTGTCGGTTTCACGTTTTCTTTTTCCATCAATACCAGCACCTCGGGTATCTTTTGCCTATTGTTTTTTCCTGTATAAAAGGAGTAACTGGTTGCAAGCAAAGGCTGATATCGGGAATTTCAATTCCTTCATTTTGTTGAAAACTTTTTCAGCTTTTGTTGCATTAACGGATTGAACACAATTAGCTAAAAGAGTTCGGTACACCATCTCGGTTTTATATGACTCGGGAATCTTTTCAATGTAAATTTTGCAGCGTTAAGACCACGTGTTTTTGCAATCAAATCAACACGAGAAGAATAATCTTTTTCCGTAAATTCTAATTGTTTTCGGGACTCCAGCCATTAACATCTGCGCACATTATAAATTTACTTTCAAAAGCTGAAATAGAGATTATAAAATGAAAAAGAGTAAAATGCCTTTTTCGTCCCTGAGGTTTGGCCAGTTTCGCGACTTTCGTCCCAAGGTTTTTTTCCGCATTTGGATCCAAAAGGTTTGAAATCTTGCCATTTTCATCCGGCTCGTTAACTCCATCCAATTTTCTCCGTTAGGTCATGGGTATTTCCGTTTTTTTTGTTAACTTAGAGGGCAATTCGGTCTTTTTCGGGGTATTCAGTCTTTTTACATATAGTGAAAAAGACCGAATTGCCCTTTAAGTTAGCAAAAAAGACAGAAATACCCCTGACTTAACTGAGAAAAATGGATGGAGTTAACGACCGGGTGAAAATGGCAAGATTTCAAACCTTTTGGGTCCAGATGCGGAAAAACAAACCTTTGGACGAAAATCGCAAAACTGGCCAAACCTCATTGACGAAAATGGCATATTAGTTAATGAAAAATGTAATGATAAAAGAACCTGCAAAGCTTTGTCAAACATCCTACGCCTCCTGAGTTCAAGCATAGCTACAGATACATCCGATCCGCTTATAGTTTCGCCTTTTTCAAGCCACTTGTCAAGTGCCTTTTGAACGGGACCCGCCGGTGAATCCATTATAACCTTAAACAACACCGAAGAAGCCCTTTTCCGTTGACAGGTTTTTTCAGGTACATTGATGTCATTCTCCTCATCTTCAGAAAGCTCAGGTTCTGAAACAATACCATCATTACTTTCGTCTTCGACTTTCTTTTCTTGAACTTCATCTGCCGTAGAATCTTCCAGCTCAGAAAACCCATCCACCAAGTCATCGTCTTTTTCTCCATTGGTTTTTGTGCCCGCCAATGAAGAATAGTGATAATTTAAAGTGGGTTGGGAATGTGGATATGAAAAATTTCCGTTTAATAAACGGGTCCCACATGAAGGCTCGGGGATTTGAGTTCCGTCCACGTGGCCAGAAGTTGATATCTTGTGTTCGGTGTAAGAAACACGGAAGGTAACTGCTGAAAATGTTCGTGACCTGAATGATATTATAAAAAAAAAAAGAAATAACACAAACGAAAATTGAGATGCATAAACAAGAAAAAATCAAAAAATCCAATCATGTTCACAATAATTAATAAAGTTTAATAGAGTTGCAGGATAACAGCAAGCACACAAGCATATCATCATATTTAACCATCAAGCAGAGTACTCAACATTAAAACACACATGTTAGCATCATCAAACAGTCACCAATTCCAGAGCATTCATCTCAAATTTTCATTCAACAACTTATCTGTATAGACTCTTTTCATATTGTAAAGTCAACACTTTGACAATAAACCTTAGATTGCCATAACCACATATTTGATGCGACTTGCATCCTCGTTTTTCTTAAGGGATTGCACTAAAACAAAGAATATTTCTATACGTCTCATTTTTCTTAAAGGATTGCAGTAAACAGATAATAGCATTTCCCACTTCGTATCAAGTTTTACCGCAAATAATCGTTAACAATCATACGCATCATCGAACCGAAGTCTTAACAATCATATCCAGTTTGTAACCTCACAACTAATATGCACACTAAACATTTCAAGAAATAACTGACAACCATCAAACGTTACAAGATCTATAAAATATTTTCAATTTCAAAACACAAATGAAGCACAGGAAGCTTATTATATCTACAATCAAGAACCGTACGGACCAATCTTACCCTTTTTCAGATTCACACAAAAGATTGCAAATTTCATTTACAAGTTTTCATCCCAACTAAAACCCATAAACCCAGTGAATTAATCTGATACTTTACATCATCGATCATGGTAAACAGTCAAATAAAAGGTTACCCTTCTAGAATATACACTTTTGGGAATATTAACAATAAATTTGAATAGGTATTTTGCAAGAAAAGATAATATTACCTGACAGCAATTGAGGAGGTTCTGCGAATCGCCCACATGATTAAGTTTTGAGTGATGAATGAGAAAGGGTGAGGAGAGAACGGGGAACCCAATTGAATTAAACCCCAATTCTGGTGTTAAACCCTAAAAAGATATAGAAATAGTTATAGATCAGTCCCTAAGCTTTTTGTTTAGTCATAAATAGTACCTGTTTTTTCACAGAACATCATAAGTTACAAATAAGTAGTTCCTAAGTTTTTGTGCTTTGATGTTTTATTATTCATTTAAAGACTATTTCGTTTAAACCCTTACGGTGGAAGTGGAAGGAAGGAGGAGTAGAGGTAGACCAAAGTTGACTTAGGACGAGCAAATTGGGCATGATTTGATAGATCTTCACCTCTCTAAGGACATGGTCCAGGATAGGAGAACGTGGAGACGTAGGATTAAGGTTAAAGACTTTTAGGGGTCGGTATGGTTGTGCCCTAGCTTCATCTTAAGCTTAGTTTTCTTTTACTTTTTTAGGTAGGCCTACGTCGATTGGGTTTCTTGTTTATATATGTTTGGTGTTTTCCGATGATGGGTTTCTTGTTATATGCATATTTGGTGTTTTGTAATGATATATTTGTTATTGCTACGCCTATACACTTATAGTTCCATCTTTTGTTGTGTCTACATGTCTGTTGTTTGCTTAGAGCAGGGGTCTCTTTGGAAGCACCTTCTCTATCCTTGAGATAGAGATAAAGTTTGCCTACATCCCATTCTCCTCAAACCCTACCAATATTTTTTGCTATTTGTAAAATCTACTGGGTACGATTGTTATTGTTGTTTAAAGACTATTTCGTTTGTTATTGTCTTTAGAGTAAATTATTGTTTGAGTTCCTTTGGTTTGTATAAAATTTCGGTTTCAATTCGTACATTTTTATGTGACCCTTTTATGGCACGTCATTGAATTTACAACAAAGAGGGATGATTTTAGTGATAGAGACTAAAAGATAAGAAATGAAAACTACATATGGTCATCAGCAAAGAAAAAGTGAAGGAACTAAAATTGAGATTTTGGACTAACTACAAAGATTCATTACGAGAAAAGTGTAATTTATGTTCCTCTAGTTTAGGAGTGTAATCACTGTTTGTCTCCTCTTTTTAATTTTCGTATATGTGTCCCTGTATTTTATCTATTTTTTTGTTGGCGTTTATTTGAAGTAACCTTGTCCTTGGTCATTAAAAAGAAGGCTATCTTTGTAATATCGCCACTTAACACATTGAACCCCCTCCATTGGACACCATTGACCGCAACTGAGGCCCACAACACCACCAACATCATCGGTCATCATCACTACCTTCATCATCCACCATCATCACCTTTGTTCCTTACCAACATTGTCGTTCACCAACGTTACACCCGCAACCGACACCACGAACATCTATTACTTTATTTTGACACTAACTCAATGGCAGAGCTAGCCCATTAATTTAGGGGTATCCTGAAAAACAAATTACCGTGCAGTCATACAATAATAAAAGAACGATAAATTATAAAGTAAAACAAATATCTAATAGATTTGTCCTCTTTTTTTCATAACTTGAAATCGTTCCATCTAGGGCTATAAACGAATTGAACATTTAGCAAACAGTTCATGAGCCATTCGGCGGGAAGTTCGTTTATGTTCATTCAATTAGCTTAAGAAACAAACACCAACAAAAAAAATTCGTTCGGTTAGCTTAGCGAACGAACACGAACAAAGGTCTCATTCGTTCGACTGCGTTCATGAACGTTCGGTAATATGTTTGGTTATGTTCGTTCATGATTGTTTTGCTTATGTTCGTTTGATTATATTAAAAGAGTAATAATTTTTTATCTAAACATATTGAAAACTAGAATACTATTAAGAGTTAAATGCTTGGTTGGTCCCTGTGGTTTACGAAAATTGCAGATTTGGTCCCAATGGTTCATTAATTACACACTTGGTCCCAGTGGTTGCAATTTTTGCACTCGGTGGTCCTTATGACTAACCCATGTTAACTTTCTCAGTTAAGTCTATGTAAAATTACCACACTACCCTTACTATTAAAAAACAAAAATAAATAAACACATTCTTCTTCTTCACCCTGATCTCTCTCTCTCACTTTCCTTTTCTCTCTCTAAAACCACAAGACCACCGTCTCCCACCTCCACCACCGCCTCCACCACCGCCTCCGTCGTCTCCTACCTTCTCCTCCCATTCACTGTTTCAGGTAATTAATCTCCCTATTTTCCTAAACTTAAAACAGGGGGCCTCTTCATCATCATCTTATCTCCTAAAAAAACCTACCACCCAATAACAACCAACGACCACCACAGTCACTGCCCTCAACTACCCAACCCGCTGGAAAAATGACGTGGGTCGTCGGACACCACACCACCCGCCGCTACTACTGCTGCCGTCATCGTAAACCACCGCCCATCACCACAAAACCTACCTGCCATCGCCATCGCCACCTCCTTCAACCTCCACCGTACACCCTTCAACCTCTCTCTCTACCTCCCAGCTGATGATGAACATCGAACTGCCGGAACCTACTACCGGAAAAATGAACCTGCAACTCATCTTCCACCACCAATATGTGCATCATCGGATCCGACATCGCCGGCTCCTCTGTCGCCCCTTCGAGTTCACTGCATCGTGTTTAGTTTCTGATGATTTGTTTTTGTGTAATTTTGTTCCTGATTGTTTGTGCTATTTAAAAATTGACGTATGTTATGTGTAATTGATGCATATGTGTGTGGCGGTGATTTGGGAAGAAGTGGTTGTGGCGGTGTGAAGCAGCAGGGGCAACGAGCTGGTTTGGTGGTTATCGGCGGTGGTGATAGCCTGCCCGGTGGTGGGGGTGTTCGTTGGTGGTGGTGGGTTTCAGTGTTGGTGGGTGTTTTGGTGTTCCGGGGTGGAGGTGAGAAGTGGCGGAGGTGAGACGGTGGCGGTGGGTGTTCGGGGGTGGAGGTGAGATGGCGGCGGAGGTGATATGGTGGTGGTTGTGCTGCTTGTTTGAGAAGAGACCTGTGAAGATATATATAACTTGGTAATAAGCAAGGGTATTTTGATCATTTAACATGGACTTAACTGGAAAACTTAACAGATGTTAGTGATAAGGACCACCGGAGTGCAAAAATTACAACCACCGGGACCAAGTGTGTAATTAGTGAACCACTAGGACCATGTCTGCAATTTTTGCAAACCACAGGGACCAACCAAGCATTTAACTCTACTATTAATTTCTAAGTTAGCTAAATTTGGACATTCAAGACATTTTTTGGGATAATTATATTTAAGTTAGTTAAACATTGAATAGTCATATCTAAGTTAGTTTAACTTGATTCATCGTTGGTGGTTGTAGTAGAATTCTTGTGTTTAAGGTTAAAACTATTTTTTTATTTGATGGTATTTAAATATTTATGTCCAGTGTTTAAGATTAAAACTATTTTTTTTTATTTATAAGTTAAATGTTTGTTTAAGTTTGTTTTTATACGACTGCGTTTGTTTGTATTTGAGACCGGTGTTCACGAATTGTTCGTGAACAACTAAATTTCCTTAACGAACGAACACGAACATAAACTTATGTTCGGTATGCATTCGTGAACAGTTCGCGAACATGTTAATTTCCTTAACGAACGAACACGAACATGGTTTTGTTTGTGTTCGTTTGGTTCGATTACAGCCCTAGTTTCATCACATTGTCATCTTTTACTTTATCAAAAGTTTCTTTTTCGACCGCACAAACCATAGCATTGTTCAAATATTCCGGACCCATTCAATTGCATATATCCGTCTTGACAAACTTCAATTTGGAAAAACATCTTTTAACGGTTTCGGTTGCAACCACTAAAACCAAAGCTAGTTTCACTACCCGATAAACCAAAGGACAAGAACTATGTGTTTCGGTTTTTACCATAAGATTAGCAAGATCACTTATTCAATCATAATATTGTTTTGTGTCTTGCATTAACTTTATCAATTATATTTAGGACCTCCTTTCAATTACTTCATTGTTAATTTGGTCGTATTTTATCATTCAGACTTAATTATTATACAAGTTTTCGGGTTGTAAAATGATTGAGCTTACAAAAAATAGGATTTTAGTAATATCAAGTATCCTATATTTTGGTTAGGGATATCTTTTGTATCAAACAAAAAACAACACTATGACTACGGGGTTGAGCCATAGTCCATGCTGAGGCTCTAAAACTATGGTTCCACCTGTGCACTAACCCATCATCACCACTAGCCCTACCACTGTTACACAGTTGTAATCCCCCGCTATCCGGTGGCCGGAGCTCTTTTCCGTCGCTGGTATTCACCATTGCCAATTAAAATCACATAACAGCCACCCCTTAGTCACAACATTACCCACCAAACAATCTAACATGTAAGTCATTTATCTATAGCCAAAGCTCTCTTGTATCAACGACGAAGTCAACACCACCAAATATGCGGCTCCATCATCCACCATCAATATTGTCAAAACCACAAACAACCAGCATCGGCATCACTACCCAATTGTTCTTTCACTTACTTTCTGGTCATCACTGAAGAAGAACGGTTGGCCAGAAGTCATGGCTGATCTTCATTCTCTCTCTTCGGTCTGACTCTTTCTCTATCCCCCTTACTTTCTCTCTCTAGATATCACCCTCTCTTTACCTTTCTTTAAATTTAGTGTGTTAAAGAGAGGGGTTCAAAGTGTAACATAAAGCTAAATCAGAGGAAGCAAAGTTTAAAAAGGGAGACAAAAAGTGATCCCTTCCATAAATAATGGTGACGTGAATTGAATTGCACTTTGCTCTAGAATAATTTACTATTCTTTCTGTCTTATCGTTGCTCATCTCATACGAGTAGATAAAGAAGCTAAGACAGCTAACACTGTTTGGTGTGGGTGACGGCCCCGGTGTGGCGATGGGGATGTACACCCCTTAGTCGTCCTCGTCCTCTCTATATCCTCCTAAACATTGGTGTCGGGCCTCTTTCTTCTTTATACCATACACACATATACATACATACACATATATATTAGGGCTCATCCCTATACCCTAGGTTCACTCTCTTTAGGCTCATCCTTTATGCATGCTTATGTGGACGCCTACGTGGCGGGTCATCTTTTGAGGACTACTCTCCTCCACACTACATAGTCTAAAAATTCCACGTGTCCCCCCACTTGTGGACTAGTGATAGAAGCCTTGGTTTTTTTAATAGAGACTCAAGTTCAATTCCCACTTGTGTTATATGGGGTGAATACAGTCAATGAAAGATTTGAACTAGGTCTTGTGTGATGTTGTTAGTTTGATTCCCGAGCTCACCCGGGTTTTCGTCCAACCGTATGTTATGCCAGAGAGTTATGCTCTAGTGGTGGCATAACCAGTAGCGGATCCAGAAACTTTTTTCAGTGGGTTCATTTTGGTAGATTTTCAATAACTTTTTTCAAATCATATAATGTTCACTATTTTTTCTATTTTTTTTCCAATCCGAGTGGGTTCATGTGAACCCACAAAACATGGCTGGATCCACCACTGGGCATAACGACTATATAGTGATAGCCGGTGATATGGTTTCCTGAAGGACTGGGGAGCGTCCAAACCAAACTCTGAAACTAGTATGAACCCAATTAAAATAAAATAGTCTGACCAGAATAAGACAACAGAGCTTTTCAATTTTAATAGCCTAATAAAAAAGGTCACCATTCTAAAAAAGCTAATAATTCCACTTAATCAGCTATCATCCACGCAACTTTATATTCGTAACTTATAATCACTAAAAAAACAAGTTGGTGTTTTCTTTCTCTATCTTTCACTTCCTACATAAACTCATTTACATTTATGAAGTAATTATATTAACTCATGAACTATATACAAACTATATACGATGGAAATTAAACAAAAGACGGATAAAATTTTTTTGATATCTTTTCAAACACATAGCTTATTTGAAAATATTATCTTGAGATGTTTAAAAAGCTCGCGGCTCGGAGCTCGTTCGAAGCTTGCTCGGATTTAGTTTGAAAAAAACTCGTTTGATATGGCTCAGTTTGAAAATGAGCCGAGCCGGCTCGGCTCGGTAAGAAAGTGAGTCTAGCTTGGCTCGGCTCGCAACGAGCAAAATTGGCTCGGTTTGGCTCGCTTTTAGCTCGACTCGGTTTAGCTCGGATTATTTTACTGTTAATGTATTTTATTTTTAGAGTTAAATGCTTGGTTGGTCCCTGTGGTTTGCAAATCTTGCAGACTTGGTCCCAGTGGTTCACTAATTACACACTTGGTCCCAGTAGTTTCAAATTTTGCACTCGGGTGGTCCTTACCACTAACCTTTGTTAGATTTCTCAGTTAAGTATATGCAAAATTACTATATTACCCTTGAAATAATAAAAATAAGAAAAATATAAACTGGCATACGCAGCCCCCCTGCCCCCTTTCTTCTCCGATGACCGGAGTCAGTTCCGGCCGGCACTCCGGCGAGCCACCTCACCACTACCATCCTCCTCCCTCTTCCACGCAACACCCTTCACTTCCCCTCTTTTCTTATTCACCTCACAAATCAGCTGCCCCCCAGTTAAACGGCCGGCCACCACCGACTGGTTGTGGTGCACGACGGCAAAACGAAAGAGAGGAAGAGAACGAGAGAGAGAAAGGGACAAGATGAGAGAGAGACGAGAAGCGAGAGAGACCTGGTCGTTTGTAACATCCGGTGCTGTAGTCATCCCAACAGGTATCAGGTTCATAGAGTTAAAGTACAGATCTTCGGGCATTGAAACAATTTCAATACCATTGATAAAGGCATATGAGTTGGGTTCTGGTGCAAAGGTAACATTTAGGAATTGTACATCTTTTACATAGATTATGAATTCTTTGACAAAGTTTGGAACCTGGGGACCATGAACTCCTGCATCTAAGCGGGCGTTAGCCAGAAAGGAGGCGGTTAGGAAAGCGCTAAAGTTAGTTAATAGAGAAAAGCCATTGGATGATACTGAGAAAAAAGATTGTTCTGGTTTGAGGTCAGAGTAAGTGGCAGGATAGAAATATAAGCGGAGGAATTTCGGGCCTTCGGAGACAGGAAGAGAACGAGAGAGAGAAAGGGACAAGATGAGAGAGAGACGAGAAGCGAGAGAGACAACATCGTTCTCTCGGCACACCGTTCTCGCCGGAGTGCCGGCCGGAACTGACTCCGGTCATCGGAGAAGAAAGGGGGCACGGGGCTGCGTATGCCAGTTTATATTTTTCTTATTTTTATTATTTCAAGGGTAATATAGTAATTTTGCATATACTTAACTGAGAAATCTAACAAAGGTTAGTGGTAAGGACCACCCGAGTGCAAAATTTGAAACTACTGGGACCAAGTGTGTAATTAGTGAACCACTGGGACCAAGTCTGCAAGATTTGCAAACCACAGGGACCAACCAAGCATTTAACTCTTATTTTTATATACTTTATAATATATTACAAAAACTAATTATTATTTACATGTATTTAGGAGTGTAATTGTATACATATGACATATTTGAAGGTGAATTATTATGTTAATTAACTTATTGTACTTCGTTGAAATTTGAAACTTATTTTGTGTTGTTTAACTTGATTTTTGTTTGTAATGTATAAGGTTGAACTCATTTTGGATATTTTCTTTTAAACTATCGAATAATATTTTAGTCGAACTTTGAAAGCCATGTATTAATTTTTCTTTTTGAATTCGAGCCAAACCAAACCGAGGAGCCAAGCCGAGCTGGCTCGGTTTATAATTGAGAGCTCGAGCTTGGCTCATGAACATCCCTAATCACAATATGATTGACTAAAAAATATCTTAGCTACACGTCGCAATGTTACAACGGACTCAAGGACACCATTTTACTTGCTTTGATACTGGTTGTTCTTTTTTTATCTTTATCTTTTTTAACGGCAAAGATATAATTTCTCTAAAATCTACTCCTAAAATCCATCTAAACACTTAGTACCACTAAGCTGAGAGACCAACGACTTTTAATTTATCTTATCATAGCATAACTAAAACTAATCATACTAAATATTTCAGTACAATATTATTGAAAAAATAAACTAAACATATCACTTGATATTTTAAAAAAAAACCACGAGGCCATGGTTTTTTGTTTATTATAAAGATATATAGTTTGCATTATTGATATTTTGAAATTTAATTCGATAGTTTATAGATATAAAAAACTTATATATTAACATTTATCAAACATGTGAGAAACTTTTCACTTTCCAGTGTATTGTCAACTTTTTCTTATTAAGCTTTAATTTTTAATTTCATGTCTCATATTATAAATAATATATTTATTTATATATTACTTTATATATTAATTAATTATTATCAAATATGGTTTGTGAGACTTTTCACTGTTCATAAGATCTTATCAATTTTTTTTTCTTAAGTTTTAATTTATAAATTATATTATAAATATAAATAATATACTTATCTAATCCAATAGTTTAACTTTACATATTATATTATAATTATAAATAATAATAATAAATAAATGCATTTAACCCTAGTAGTTTTATTTGCCTCTTATAACTTTCGTTCATTAGTTTCTTTTAGAAAAGCTAAAAGCGTGTCTATGTTTATTTTATTTTTTATGATATTCTGGGTTAAAATTTTTTAATTATAAATTTTATTTAAAACTGTATTCAAAATAGCGGTACAATTAAGAACTGAGTCGGTACCGACCAAACAACAACGTTATTTGTATCAGTATTATTGGAACCGATATCAATATTTGTTTTTATGGTTTTCAATCCATAACAAACGAAACGAACGGTGGTGTTTACTGGCACACATTCATAACTCAAAATGTTGGATGTTTGTTTTGTAGCAAATGAAAAGGCCAACCAGAAAACAAGAAATATATGGTCAAGTGTGTGAGAGTGTAGTTCATGGACAGAACCCAAAGAAGCAAAGTGGGGTCACTTGTTATCCATCTTCCCCTCAACTGAGACTCACAATCAAGATATGGTTTTCACACCATCATTAAACATACCTTTCATTCATCTTCATCTTCATCTTCATCTTCATCTTCATCTTCATCTTCATCCTCATCCTCATCTTCAATGGCAGGTGGTGTTGCAGCAGTGGAGCACAATTTCAAACAATACCCTTCTGTCTCTCTTCTTCCCTCTTCTCAATCCACCTTTTGTGGCACCAAATTCATCACCTCCATTCAGGTACTCTTTTACCTTTGTTTTAATCTCTAAATTGACCCCGATCTATTGTCAAGTTTTAAACTTTGAATTTGGGGTGCTCATACATTGCTTAATCTTGAAAAGTTATAAACTTGGAATGATAATTGGTGGTTAAAAGATTGTGGGTGTTGTTGAATCAAAATCAATCTTGAATTTTGACATTTGAAGTCAAAAGTCAAAATGGGATTGTTTGATTATGAATTATAATTACTATTGATTACAAGATTGTTGATGTTAAATTTGTTTCATAATCAAGATCAATCTTGAACTATAAAGGTAAATACTTAGAAGAAAATCCAAACAGCCCCTAAATACACCTAATAGAAACATTCATTGATAATACCTTGATAGAATTTAAACTTTAAAGTACTAGGTTTGACTCAAGGAGTCAAAGTAACTTTATGTATGCTGTAGTATAAGAGGAAAGTATGTCAACCGAAAGGAGCTTTGAATGTGACGGCATCAAGCTCCAAGAAAATTCTTGTAATGGGAGGCACACGTTTCATCGGTATCTTTCTTTCCCGACTACTTGTTGAAGAGGGCCATCAGGTTAAGTTTAACATGATTAATCTTGCAAGTTCCCATATAATAATGTCATAAAAAGTGTTCATAAACTTTGGATTATTGTTTTATCGTGTGCAGGTAACTTTGTTCACTAGAGGAAAAGCGCCAGTCACTCAACCTTTGCCCGGTGAAGCAGATGATGCTTACAATGCTTTCAAATCCAAGGTTTGTTAAGAATTATATAACAAAGTCAATAAGTTATCTTATAAGTTTACATTTTTTATTTTAGTAACTTGTTTCTCAAGTAACTATGATGTGTTTTATGTTATAGATACTGCACTTGAAAGGTGATAGGAAGGATTACGATTTTGTGAGGACCAGTCTTGCTGCTGAAGGCTTTGATGTGGTCTATGATATAAATGGTGTGTAAAAATTATATGAAGTTTTAAGCTTTTACATTTAGTTTTTCATAGTCTTTATTGTTTTATTTTTTAGAGGGTATTATAGTAAATTAGTCAGTCTTTCATAGCACATGCACGGTGCTTGATACACTACGTAATTATCATATGATTCATGAAAACGATTTGTTTTTCAAGGGCGTGAGGCAGAAGAGGTGGAGCCTATATTAGATGCATTGCCGAATTTAGAACAGTAAGTTATCAACATAAACTTTGTAAAATCACATAAGAATCATTTGATGATAATGACAAGTTACTTTTGTTCATATTTTTACTATTTTACTAAATTACAGGTACATATATTGCTCTTCAGCCGGTGTTTACCTTAAATCTGACCTTTTACCGCATCGTGAGGTCAGTTTGTTAACATTTTTATGATTTAATATTAGAACGGGTCAAGCAAGTCAAACGGGTTAAAAGTCAACCAAAGTGTATTAACAATGCAGAAAGCCGTCCATATTTCAAAATTAGATTTTAACTGATAATAATTTTATTTTAATCACATTAACTATTTATGGATTCAGAAAAGAAAATGACAAAAGGTGTTTGTGGATTAACCCGACCCACCCGTTTTGACATGTTACCAAATTTGATACTGTTATTTTTGTTTGCTATATAGATAGATGCAGTTGATCCAAAAAGTCGACACAAGGGGAAGCTTGAAACAGAAGCCTTATTAGAATTAAAGGGTGTTAACTACACTTCTATAAGGCCCGTTTATATTTATGGCCCGTTGAACTACAACCCTGTCGAAGAATGGTTTTTCCATAGATTGAAAGCAGGCCGACCTATCCCAATTCCCAACTCGGGTTTGCAAGTAACCCAACTTGGTCATGTAAAGGTTAGTAACTATAAGAATCGATCATGAAGTAATTAGCTTGTTTGACTACAAAAGTCAAAACGGTCTTGACGGGTCAACGTTGACCAAATGCAGGATTTGGCGACAGCTTTTATTAAGGTTTTGGGGAATGCAAAAGCAAGCAAGCAAGTTTACAACATATCAGGAGATCGATATGTTACCTTTGATGGATTAGCAAGAGCTTGTGCTAAGGTAAGTTAACTTTATTCCTATAATAACAAAATTTATAATTATATAACATGAAATTCCCAATCTACCCCTTGTAGGCTGGTGGATTCCCTGAGCCTGAGCTCATTCATTATAATCCTAAGGAGTTTGATTTTGGGAAAAAGAAAGCCTTTCCATTCCGGGACCAGGTAAATCCGTAAACTTGAACTTATGCTTTGACCGGTAAAAGTCAACCTTTTGTTTGACTTCTGTTATTGATCGTTTTTTTAAACCCGTTCCTTGGCAAGTCCTGATTATTTAAGAACTAAACACAACATATAATTTAGGGATTATGAACGGGCCAAATCGTGTTTGACCAATACGGGCCCCACAAGATTTATCAAAGGTGGCAATTTTGACACGTTAACCTATGTATGGGTTGTTTTATGTCACCACTCACCATCATCTCAAAGTAGTTATAAGCGGGTCAAATAAAAACATAGCTAAAAAAGGAAACAGGTCAAGCCCCAAAGCGCATTGAAATCATATTAATAAAAAAATTTAAACCTATGATAAAAATTGTTCTGGCCCGTACCAAATAAAATACATGTTTAATGTAACTGTGTGTTGCAGCATTTCTTTGCATCTGTGGAGAAAGCAAAAGAGGAGCTTGGAATCGTACCTGAATACGGGTTGGTTGAAGGTTTGACCGACTCGTATAACCTGGATTTTGGTCGTGGAACGTTTAGGAAAGCAGCCGATTTCAGCACAGATGATATAATTCTTGGCAAGAGCCTTGTTTTAAGCTGATTTTTTCCTCAGCGGTTCAAAAGATTATCAAGCAATGAATATTGTAATTGTGTAAAAAGATCAGTTTGTTTGTTGATTCGTTTGACAGATTTCAACAGATAAAAGAACCATTCGTTTTCCATCAACTTTTTTGTCATATATGTGTCGAACTTATTATACTGTTGCAACTTTAATAACTTATGCAAAGTCATCTAGTGTACCTGCATTTTTTTTTGATATACGAGTACAAAAGACAAATATCCAAATATGATATTATGGATATGCGAGTACAAAGGGCAGGTACTCTGGATCTAATTTGCGTATCATTAGGAGCAGATGAAAATATTTTTTTTTTAAACACGCATACAAAAGACAACACTTGAATCTGGTTCACGTATCATTTATTTGCCGGTATGTTTTCATGTACTATTATTAGACGTAACAACTGATACACGTGTATAAGTACATACCTCATGTGTGGTTATGTGTTCTTTATTCTTTGCAATTATATTCACCATTTTATACCGTTACAAACAAGGTTTTCAAGATCGAGATCTTATAGTAAAACACTGTTTTTTTTTTCTATTCTCAAGATTAGGATTAGATGAGTCTACTTTAATTTCATAATTCATTGTTTGATACTTAAAATTCAAGTTAACAAATATAAATGACACTTATCCAGAATCATTGACGTTATGAAGTATACCTAACAAATATAAATGAATACAAATGAAAAGACTAACACCAATCAACACATATCATAAAGTACAATTGACTACACATGAAGTGTAGTCACCACTCATTCCATATCTAACAATGACCCCTCCTCATGCAAAAGTCACACAAGCCACCTTCACATTCTTTTGGTCCACATTTTTATGATTACATGACCTACATTATTGGCTAAGAAGTATAGCAATAAAAGTATAGCTTAAATTTAACAACATAACAAAACAAAAGGCACAACACACAAGGTATACCATGTGGTAGCATATAACACTCGAGATATATGTCGGTAAGAAGGTTATCATGTAATGAAAGCCGGATCATCGATACACACGTATATAAAAGAAACTCGTTTGAAGACCACAAAGGCACAAACAGACTCTTTCTAATCGAAAGGGGATGTATATTTTGTTAATTTCCTTGCGGGTTGTCATGATCCACGCCTCTTATTGGAGTTCTCTTTTAAATCAAACCATCTATCCAAGCCGTAAAGTTACTTTTTACAACTCTTAACATAAAGCACCCAAAGCCCAAAACACCAACTTATGTACAATTTCTTTAATAAGATTCACAAAAATCACGTTACTTTCAAACAGTTTATAATCATTTTGGATGCTTTGAATAAAGACCAAGTAAAACAAACTAAAAATGGAAAAGTACCTAAAATCTCCTTTGCTGCTAGAGTCAGTCGTCCACCATTGAAAGAGTTCGAAAGATTGACAAAAGTTTTCAACCACAAAACAGGAAACATGAGTTAGTGGCCGGCAAAGCATTTATGAAAAATTTTATGATCTCCCAGATTATACAAATAAACATCTATATTAACTTTTATTAATTCATTTTATACAACTCTAAATTCATTTTTTTATTAGGCATGCCGTTTTTTATGACTCGGTTAACTAATAAAAGTTTCTAACTTTTGATAATAGTCTTTACATAAATTTACATTAGAGCATCTAGAATGGGCGCATCTAATCCAGATGATCAAAAATGTCGAAAACTTGTAGCAAAAATTGAGTTGTGGGAAATTTGTAGAAATTTTTTTTACAATTTTCTAGTAGTGTACTGGATTGGAGAGGGGGGGGGGGGGATAGAAGAGATGCTCATAGCGCATCCGCATTCAGATACTTCACCGAGAGCCATATCACCATTTTATCTTAAACTTTCTTAACAAACTGATAACCCCCCCCCCCCCCCCCCCCCCTTTTTCCCTGTTAATGGTCATACATAGCCATGAACTTCTTCCTTGAAACCTGTGTCGTCCTTCGCCTCTCGACGTAACCTAAGCCACGGTCATCCTTAAGGACGTCAATTGCAAATGTTCTTAGAGCATCTGCAACGTAGGGGACCACAAACATGCCACCTCAGCGCTACCCAACTACTGAATCCCACCTACCTCGCACCTTTCACTCTCCCCCTCTACACACAACTCTCCCCCTCTCTCTTCCACTTTTGCAGCTCTCCTTCTCTTTCATATTAACGCCCATAAAGATTGACAAGTCACAAACTGTAGCCTAATATGATGTGTCTCTTTTTCTATGTTGTAAGAGAATTAATAATCTGTCACATGCCCTGGAGTCATGAGACAGCATAGTATATTCGTGGCTGCAACAAATCAAACCCAATTACCCAAATTCATTCACACACACTCTTGTTCTTAAAATGCTTCTCTTTCTGGTTTCTTGTTTCAGTTTCATCATCCTCTTTGAGTTTTCATTCTACAAACACTTGTTAAGAACAAGCATAAAAGCTGTTGTCACCACTTCAAAGACACAAACTTTAGACAAAACTAACAACAAAGACACTCTTTGTTTATTAGATTTGCCAGAATTGCCCTTGGAATACATTCTTGAAAAGCTTTCCCCAGCTGAGTTAGCCAGTATGTCAGGGGTATGTAGGTCTTTTAGGGCCATGTGCACCCATGATCATCTATGGGAGAACCATTTGAAACATAAATGGGGTAAATTCTTGATTGGTGATTCTATGCATCAAGAATGGCAGGTTTACATTCACACCAAAAAGAAGCAAACTTTCATGGTTTCTTCAAATGGAAAAGGGTATTTTGGGGTTTTCACTACTTGGTGGAATGAATATCTGAGCTTGAACATTACCGGCATTTGTTTGCCTGTTGAATCAGTCATGTTTTGGTATCTATCCCTTGAAAGTGGCAGTTTTTCTTTCCCTGCTCAAGTTTATAACAGAGAGGTAATTTACTAATTTAGCCCCAAGACATTTTGACCTAAGTTTTGTACAAGTTATACAAAATGCTTATTATATTTACATTATTACTTGTAGCAAACTTCATTCCAGTTGAAACTTTTTTCTTGAAAAAGTAAAAATTACCATATCATTTTCAAAATATGAAATGCAAGTAAGTTGGCCATCTAATCTTGTGACACTAGTTGATCTTTGTGTTTCCACACCTTAACTGGGATCGTTGGTGTGATTTTAATATCAATATGTGATCATGTAATGTTTTTTTTTTCGGGATTCAACTTCTAGCTTCTAGCTGGCTCGCTTTCTGTATTTTTACAGAAGTTCTGCCGCTCAAAAAAAAAAAAACAATTGATCTTTGTACATTTATATGCAGCATGGGAATCTTGGGTTTTTGTTATCTTGTTACGATGCAAAAGTTAGCTACAACGCCCATACCGACAGTTTCAACGCCAGGTGAAAGAAATTCAAGATTTTGTTCATTCCCAAAAAAAATTTAAACTTTATTTATATTTTGCAAAACCCAACTCAAATGTGTAGTAAAGTAGTTAAATTTTCCTGAAAATGTATGATTTTTGGGATCTTTGTAGGTATTTGGCACATGGTAGGTCAACAGTTGAGGAAAATATTAAATGGGAAAGACTAAGATCCCCTGCAGTTGATGTTTCACCATATGAACTTCATGTTTCTGATTGTTTGACTGATTTACATCCAGGAGATCACTTTGAGATTCAGTGGAGGAAATCTAAAGAATTTCCCTATGGTGGGTGTTCTCTAGTTGTTTAAAGATTTGATTTTTCAATATCTATGCGTGGTTTTGTGTAGCGTATTGTGCTTAATTGGTTGCGGTTTCTTGATGCATCTTAGGTTGGTGGTATGGTGTTGTTGGTCACCTAGAATCATGTGATGGAAACAAGTTTTATTGCCAATGTCATCTTAATGGTGAGTAGTCACAACTTTCTTGAAGTAAATTCATTAAAATCATATCAAAATTACAGAGATTATTTATTATGTTCATCGTGAGTAAAGTACGTGCTTTATCAAAATTTTGGATTTGGTCCCTAGATTTTCAAAAATACATAGATAGTCCCTGTGGTTTACACTTTATAACACATTTCGTCCCTAGTTTTTTTTTCAAAAGTACATAGATGGTCCCTATGGTTTGCACTTTGTAATGCATTTAGTCCCTAACTTGAACATAACCTTAAGATTTGTTGGCCGGGGACTAAATGCATTACAAAGTGCAAACCATAGGGACCATCCGTGTATTTTTGAAAAGTTAGGGAACAAAACAAAAATTATGGTACACCACATGAACCATCCGTGTATTTTACTGTTATCATGACAAAGTCTCTTGATAACAGAGAAAGTGATATTGGAGTTCAAGCAGTACAAGATAGGGTCAAGATGGAGGAAATTGATTATAAACCGAAAGGACCATCGAGAAGTAGGCAATGAAACAGATGGATTTGATGCAGGAATCAGGAAACTTTACAGTGACAAAGAGATAATGACATGGAAAGGGCTTTGGCCAACTCAGCAACTGGAGTAACTAACCTACACATAGGGCTATAAACTAACCAAATGTTCGGCGAACAGTTTGTGAACCGTTCGACGGGAAGTTTGTATAATAGATAAACGAACACAAACAATAAATTTGTTCGTATAGTAAAAGAAGCGAACATGAACAAAGATCGTGTTCATTCATTTATGTTCATGATTATTCGGTAACGTTTTCGTTTATTTTCAATAGTTCATTAGGGTTTTTAACCTTTATTTTTAATTTAAGTACTTTAAAATTCCAGTAATAAATATTAGTGTATTAAATATTAGTATTACTACTTTGATTAACTATTATTTTTGGTGAAGTAAATGATGCCTTGAAGTTTACTTTGGATGGATCAAACGAGGACTTCAAGTTTCATATGATAATTTTGTGTTTTATGGGGAATTATTTCATGATAATTGTGTGATCGTTTAATAAAGGAACGTAATGTTTGTGACGAAAGACGCCGATTTTATTCAAATTTAATATCATGTTCCTTTGTGTTGGATTTTGTTCATGAAAGCTTGTTTATGTTCGTTTGAATTCATTTGTGTTCATGAACATCTGTTTGTGTTCACGAACGTTCACTTGTGTTTGTTTGCGTTCTCTTTTGTCCAATGCCTAACAAACACAAACGAACAGAACACGTAATGAACGGACACGAACAAAAAATCTCGTTCGGCAGGTGTTCATGAACACATTATTCTCTTAACAAATTTCGTTCGGTTCGTTTGGAGCCCTACATACACATACACAAAGGGTGTTGGATCAATGAACAAAACCTCCATTTGTAACATCAAAGCAAGTAGTTCAAACTTTAGAGTTACCATAATAGGAAACAATGACCTCATGATTACATGGCTCCAACATGAAGCCGATGAGTGTCAAGTGTTGTATAATTATTGTGCTTAAAAGGTTCAACAAGATGACCTCTGCGCGAGCGTGTATGAATCTTCTTAAACGATGCTGATATCGATTCGGCTTTTATGCAGTTGAAAAGCTGGTGTGATCCAACTTCCACAACTACATTGGATTCCTGACCAGTTAAAGTAACCCAACCGCCCTTCACAATGTGTGCACCACAACTTTCCTTCTAATGCACCTTCTTCAACTAGACAACAAAATTGGTAAAACAAAAAAAAGTTGGTAATTTAGTTGCTAAAAATGATTACATGGCAAGCCACCTCATCTAAATACACGCTAGTAAGCAACAAAATGGTCATCGGGTGATCAAATTAAAATTTAAGTTATTAAAAAAGCATAATTACCGGGTCATGACATTATTGAGTATGATTACCAAAACAGACTACCAACCTAAAGTTGTGAAATTCTAACATGAAATTCGAGGGTTTAGGTTTAGTCTAAACGGGTTCTGGTCCGTTTCAGTCAAACATGTTTCGGGTTGACCCGTTTATTTCTATAAACTATAAAGACGTATATTATATATCATAACTTAAACAGGTTGAGCATTATATGCCAAAATATAATAGATAAAAGAGAGAAGAGCATTAGCTTTTATAGTTTACAATTGTAATTTTAGAATTATTAATATGCAAAAAAAAAAAACTTCGGGTTAAACGTTTTGCATTCATGTTAGCCTGAGAAATTGGTGTCGTGTTCAGGTTGATGTGTCACAATTTTCGGGTTCATGTCACGTTCGACCTCCGGACACGGCCCATTGAACAATCTTACACCAGCCTTTTAATCCTTGATTATATTGTTTATCTAGTATTTTTCAACTTAAAATACATAAAAAGTAAAAAGAGGTCATTTTATACCGGTTTTCATCCAACGAAGAGGCTCAACAAAGACAGAGGTGCACTCAAGCTCATCATATTTGTTGTAATTATTGCGATTATTCCGTTTATGCCATTCAAAAGAGCTTTCACCCTCCCCGGGAATGTGAGTTATAACATTATCCTGCAACGCAACAATTCGCCTGCATTTTTTGCAACGAAATGCAGGCGTCGGAATTATTTCTTTCTGTGATGTTGTTTCGGTCAAAATCGAAGCTTCTTTCTTGGTCAAAGCAGGGTCAGCAGCAAACTTAGAGCTGTCAATTTTCTCTCCTCGGTTATATGAATCACCTAGTACCACAATTCGAGTTGTACTTTGTAGGTAAAAGGTATATAAAAGAAATACCTATAACGGAAACGGTTAAATGCATCAAAAGTGACTTGGTATTTAAATACTTCCAATGTCGTAAACCGTTTTATTTAAGAGAACTTTGGAGTACAGCACACGGATGGGCCCCTGTGGCTAATCAAAATTTTGGATTTGGTCCCTAGCTTTTCAAAAGTACACGGATGGTCATTGAGGTTTGCCCTTGGAATCCATATTATGCAAGGAGACATTGCTTTTGCTAATTCGAATTGAAGGGTGATATAAACACGTTTAGTCCCCAGCTAACAAATTGAAAGGTTTCAACAGGCCCAAGTTAGGGACTAAATGCATTACAAAGTGCAAATCACAAGGACCATCCATGTACTTTTAACAAAAGTTGGGGACTAAATGTGTTACAAAGTGCAAACTACAGGGACCATATTTGTACTTTTGGCAAGCAAGAGACCAAATCCAAAATTTTGGTCAGCCACAGGGACCATCCGTCTACTTTACGCATTTATTATTATTTTAGTGATATTAGTAATTCTAAAGAATAAGTCGTGTATCTACAAATTTTATAAATAATGGACGAGTAAACTGCTAAAATGGTCCCTGAGGTTTTGGCACTTTTGCCACTTTAGTCCAAAACTCGAACCTTTTGAATCTCGGTCCTGTGGTTTCAATTTTGTTGCCATTTTCATCCAAAATCAAAATCCGGTCAGATTTTTCAGTTAACATCCAGCTTTTCTGTATTTTTTTCTCCCTTTTAATGAAGGGCAAAATGTTCTTTTAACGTTTTATTATAACAAACTAAAAAAAACGTGACCTTTTGCCCCTCATTAAAAAGGGAGGAAAAAGAAGAAAAAGCTGGATGTTAACTGAAAAATCTGACCAGATTTTGCTTTTGGATGAAAATGGCAACAAAGTTGAAACCACATGGACCCAGATTCAAAAGGTTTGAGTTTTGGACTAAAGTGACAAAACCTCTGGGGCCATTTTGGCAGTTTACTCATAATGGACACACAGATGTTGTAGGGCGTGTTTAACATAAAAAGTACACATTTTAACAAGCTACCTAACCTTGAAACCCGTATCATAAAGAATAAACTTATAGATTGATAAATTGCATAAATGGGGCAAGAAAACACACCTAAAACCTTCAAACGGAAGCGTCTGTATAGAGTGCTTGAATGATCAACCTTAAAACCCATATCTTCAAACATGGTCAACTGCACCTCAAAGAAAACAGATTTTAAAAATCCACAAAAATAAAAAAATAAAAAAAAATATAAATCGTTGCGCGCGATGATTTGAATTTAACTTTTGTCTCACTCAGTCTTTACATTCACCTGTTCCAAAAATCCATCATTCGGACAAACAGATTCATTGCTTTGTCGTAACGATTCAAGTGCGTCTGCAAGGAAATTGTAGGAAATTTTTTTACATAAAACTACAAAAAATAACAATTGATTATCCACATCATATAAGATATGTTAAAAAAATAGAAAGACGGATATCGTCAAACCTTCTAGAGAAATCCATTCAGTTCTCATCAGGTAGGCCGTGACAATGGCTGCACTGCAACAAACACATGCAAAGAACGGTTTTAACCGTTAGGGCTTGAGAAAAAACAGAGAATTTAGCGTTATTTAACATGACGAGTATTTTGTTATTAATAAGGTCATATGAGTAATATCAAAACAATTAGCTAAAAAGGAAACATGTCAAACGGGTCAAAAGTCATTTGAAGGGTATTTTCAAAGCATAAAAACTCCTAGTCATCCTATTTATAAAAAATCTTGTAAAAGTATTAATTTTAACGGGCCACACAATAAGAACTAGAGAAGGCAACATAATGATAACATGACGGAATCAAATCGAAAATCATCAACCGCCTTCTAACAAGGCTTACATGCATATACAAAGGACGGGCCGAAATGAAACGTTAAACGCATATTAATCTAAAATGTCAAATATTTAGGCAACATATTGATAACATGACAATCAAATTTTAAAATCAGCTAAAAATAGTAATTTGGCGATTCTGAAACAGCAAACATATTTCTTACACAACTTTTTAAGATTTAAACAAAAGGGAATACACAAACCGGCAACACATAAATTAATGAATCAAAACAAGAAACCAACATGTTAATTTTACCTTCTGGATATACCCGCAAAGCAATGCACCAAAACCGAACCCGTTTTCCTACTTTCATCGATAAAATCCAAACAAACTTCCAACGAATCCAGCAAATTCTCGCTCTCCATATCTCTCAACGGCACAGCCATTCTCACGAGCTTCAAATCATGCCCTGCATTCTCCAACACATAAAGAATCTTCTTAGAGCACAATGCACTTTTATCCGACCCATCACCCTCCAAATTCTCATCTTCACCCAACCCACCAACGTACACCGTCCGAATCTCTTTCGTAGAAACCGAAAAACTCGACTTCCATTCGGAGAAAAACCCGATAGAAGCCGAGCTCAAAACCGATAAAACATGTGTGATTTCTTTATTCCCACCCAAAAGCACCTCTGCTGCTGCATTGATGTTGCCAATGAACAAATTCTCACGCACCATGTACAACATATCATACAAAAAAAACCCAAAATTCTTCTTAAACCCTAGAACAATTCAAAGTTTCAAACCCCTTCTTCCCCTGTTCATAATTTCACAAAAAAAATTAATACTAATAACTAGTAATAAGTAACAAAGAAACAGCCTTTCATCAATTAAAAGTAAACATCACAATTATAATCAGAAATCGGTAACTAACAGATCCATATGTATGTTAATTGGGAGCATCAAAAGATTGATAATTTGGGAGATATATGAATACCCAGAGGCAAGAAACAAACTTTATGAATGAAAACATGAAAGAAAGTTGAAAGGAAGCTGACCGGAGTAAGAATGAAGGTTGCCGGTGAGTATGGTCGGAGAAAGGTGTGGGCTTTTTCTCTGTGGTGGCTAAGAGAGAGTGCTTATCATCATCGACTCGTATACGTTTGTTTATTCCCGAAATATTCGACCCTTGCTACAATATTTATGGGAATAATCTTTGAAATAATATAATATTAATAAAAGAAAGTATGGTTGTTATTTTATATAATATTTAGTGAGACTTAAAAGTTCATATAAACAAGTTTCACATTAGGAAGTATCAATAACAACTTCTTGTTAGCATGTTTCACATTTAAGGAATACGGGTTAGATCACAAGTTGTTCTTTGAGTGGAATCGAGAATCGATGACAATGCTAGAGTTGCAAATAACACTTGAAAGTGGTACTAAAGCGGTGAGAAGAGGAGGATGAATCTTTGAAAATCTATGAGAATCTGATACAACATTAAATTTGTAACTTTTTTTTGTTGTGTATAATGAAGTGAGTTCAAATGATCAAACATAGTAGAATATAAGAATATTGAAGGTTGTCTCCACACGATAACCTCAAGGAATTATGCTTATGTAACCTAATAAGATAGGTGTATCGTTACATGCAAAGAACTTGGTGGTCATATAAGAACTTATAGTCTGAAAGAAGCTCTTAGATGAATCTTAACAAGCATTAAACCTGGTTAGCTAAAATAGTCTCAAAATATGTAAAAACATACATAAAATCTTTCAATATAAACGTGAACTCTTCAGATTTGACTACACTGGTAACTTTACCCTGTGCGTTAGGCCGCGAGTCAGGATTGTTCGTCATGTTAGCAAGAAAAAAACACTAAAGACGAAACACTAAAAGGAATAAAAGTAGAGGGACTAAAATGTATATAAGCAAAGTTAATTAAATAAGAAAATAAAACTTTATTCAAGTAGATGGACTAAACATGTATATCAAGAGAATTAAAGTAGAATGATTAAACATGTATATTAGCAAAGTTAAGGGTGTAAACGGAAAAACACAGCCTGGGCGTTGTGGCGGTATTGAGACAGCATTGGCAGGCAGTGTGGCTGTCAAGGAATCAAAGAAAGTAACTTTATTGAAGTATAAGGATTGTTCGATAGCTTTAGTATTTTACCTCGCGCATTGTGGCGTTATCACTATTGTACTGTTTGTACTAGCAGTGGTGTACTCGTCAAGGAATGTGAAAAAGTAACCTTATTGAAGTTTATGAATTGTATAACTTTATTAAAGTGTAGGGGTGTAAATGGAAATAAAAACTAAAAGACAGAAAAGGTATAGAAGAAAAAAAGGGAGTGGTGACGTGGCAATGAATCATCAGCCAGGATAAATAGTGAGAGTGAAGCAGTTTGTTTTTAATATATATATTAGTGGGTTGGCCCGTGCGATGCGACTTGTGTCATAAGCCTCTTTTGGTGACTGTTATCTAACCCGACGTATTTTAAACACCGATGATATTTGGACACTATTGTTATTATAACTATGTAAATATTTAGTAATTAGATACTTAAGTTTTTAAATAAGATAAATCTTAATTTAATTAGTATTACTTATAAAATTATAAATATTTTTAAGTATTATTATGTAAATATTTAATAATTATATAGCTAATACTTAATTTAAATAGTATTTAATTATAAAATACAAATAGTAAATGTAAATTTATACATTAGTTCAGAGTATTATAATAAAATAATAGTTAATGTAGCGAATTAAATAATCTAATGTGTATTAAATATAAATATAAATAATGTATTAATTGAGAGAAGTCTTTTTAAACAGAGACAAATTATCAACTAGTATATAAAACATTTGTACTTGATGCTTCAAAATTAATAACACGCATCTCAAAAAAATTTGTGAAATTACATCTCTGTCCCAAAGAGATGCTTTATCTATTAACTATAATAAAACAAAACAATCTTATGTCACATGACATAAACTTAAGCATATTATTGTCATGTGGCAATCTCTTACTCCACTTCTCTTTGATTTAAGAGGGAAAACTATTTTGTTTTAAAACATTTATTCATCTTAATATCTTACTTATTTTGCATATATTTCTATTGTTAACTAAAATATATTGTTATTTGATTTTAGCATGATTTGGATTATAAATGATAAATTTTAGTTTTTAATGAGTTGAATTGATTATATCTTTTAGAAAGATTTTTAAATTTAAATTTAATTTGATTTGATTTTTTATCTAATTCTTATTTCATGTATGGTAATAGAATGAATATTTACTCTTTTGACAAAATAAATGATTTTTTTTGTGACAAGTAAATATATATCCATATATATTTGGAAAATACCAATTTATGGTTTCAATCTATATTATATTTTTTTCGATTATCTCATTGTAATAAAACAATTTGGCAAATATAATGACCAAAAATACTTTATGATATACTAGAACAACTACCACTTTGTTATTGCATTGTATTCACAACTCTCACTTCTTCCTCCCTCAACATCATCATCGTTCACACATACGAACGTATGTGTACATGTGCTAAGTCTACACTTAAGTCACATCACAATACATTACTTAATTCTGATTGAGTATCATATTGTTCTTTTTGCTTATCGTATTATAATCTGCTACTGATTTTTTTTCTTTTTCACATGCTATGTAGAATGGAACAACCAGCCATCACCTTGCTAAACAATTTGAATCTTAACCAAGACGACTACACCATCAAAATCCGCATTGTTAGACTTATGGACCCGACCTGCATTCAACAATGCACGAAAGGTGTATCGTTATGATATGATTTTCATGGGCCAAGAAGTAAATATACATGTATTTGTTTTTATTGAAACTTCATACATGTTTTTATGTTTTGTTGTGTGAATTAAAGTATATAATGTTTTTTTTATTACAGGGGACCAAGATGCAGGCCTTGGTGTTAGCCAAAACAGCAACGAAATATGAACATCTGTTGAAGGAGAAGCAATGTTTAGTAATTCAAAATCCATTGTTAGATGAGAATAACAGAAAGTCAAGTATGTTCAGAGTCCGATGAAGATTAATCTAAATGACAACGCAATAGTTTCTGCCTGCGATGAAGCTGTTTAGTAATTCAAAATCCATTGTTAGGTGAGAATCGACAGAAAGTCAAGTATGTTCAGAGTCTGATGAAGACTAATCTAAACGACAACGCAATAGTTTCTGCCTGCGATGAAGCTGTTGGTTCTGAGTGGGCCTTCGACTTTTCTCCTTTTGATTCTGTTGAAGAGGACCCGAACGAGAACAATAAGTCTTTTAAAAGTCCTATTGGTATTTGCTATCTTTATTTTGAAAATATTTTTACTGTCTAATCTATATAATGTTCATTTTTTTCTAATTTAATATTGTTTTATTTGTTGATGTTATTTGTTTTGTGGCTAAGAGTTTTTCTTTTGAGCTAAAAAATGGATAATAAAGACGTGAAAGAAGAAAAGTAGCTCACATTCATGCTTCAGGATTTATAGCATTAGCTATATATTGCTTCCTATAAAAATGATGTTTATTCATACATGTCTTTCTAATAAACTGTATACTTCAACTTTATAATTAATATACCATTAAGCAATTAGATTTGACGGAAATTTATATCGACATTTCTATGATTGATTGTTCAGTTGTGGCTAACCAAGCGTAGTGCTTTTTCAATAAATATGGTGCTCCTTAAGAGTTTGGTATTTTGCTTATTTGAATACTTTTTTCAGTCTATGTTTAATAAATAAATTGGTTATTATCCACATGGCTTCACAAGATATAAAGGAAACATCATATACGCAAAATCAATTGCACAAACAATTTGTTTTGAAATCGTCTATGAAGTCAGTATGTTGGTTAACATGTAATTGATTATATGAAATGCCTTTTGGCAAACAGGGTAGACTTGAACATAAGGTACGCCAAGCATGGGCTACGTCAATTGCAGCTCATATACGCTGCATCCTTTCTATCATACGTTGACCAGTTGTCGTGTTTATGTTCAATACCGAATGTTGATGTATGGTGTGCCAGACCATGAAAAATTGAGGCTTACCGAGTTATTAATACCAAGTACTTTCGCATTGATTCATGTCTATGATATATTTATGCTAAAAAGTATTCTTTTGGTGATGCATGGAAAACGTAATTAGAGGTGACTTGAAGATTGATTTTTTTGTAAAAGAGTAAACCTCATGTAATCAAGAGTACAAAAATGCTTACAACTAAGGTGGGGTTAGGTCAGTTTTTGTCACACCCCGACCCGTAGCGGAAAAGGTGATCGGGGCATGATTGGGTTATCATCAAAGCTCATGACATTTATTATAACATTTCATATTCATTATTACAATTTAATGGGAAATATACAATCATAATTACATCATGTCCTAAACATCATTCTAGATTTCATTGCTTTCTTCTAAGGCATTTCCTATGTTTTCCTTGCTTCATCCTGTTCACCTGTATCATGTGTAAAAATGGTTTTTGGATCAACAAAAAGTTGGCGAGTGAATCCTATGAAAAACATTTGAACAAGTTTATTGAATTGATTAAAAAATAAAGTGCACGACCACATATGAGTAAATATAGATGTAAACATATTCATAGAACACTTAATATCAGATAATGCATACACATACAATAATAAATTGTTTTGAGGCACGCGTTGCTCAACCCGTCTCTCACGAGGAACTGATGGGCCTAATGAATGAGTTTTGCATACAACTTGACAATATGAAATACATGACTACAAACAATATATATACATTCTAAGTTTAGATCACAATATGGTATGGCACAAGTTTAAATAAACGAGTTAATTTTAGTGACACATGACACACCCCAAAACGTGTAATTAAAAAGGGGAGTTGTAAGATTCACTCACATTGGGTGCGTTCGGTTGATGATGTTGAATGCGCACGAAGTAGGTTTTAACCACGAGTGAAACTAACCTAGATAATAGCATTATGGTTCGGTAAGTAAGCGGATTTTATTAATCAATTTTTGTAGGATTGTTGGATATATTTTTGTGAGTTTAAGGCTATTTTCTAACCTTAAAAATGTTATTTTTAAGTATTTTTAATGTAAATAATTAAATAAAAGTAATAAAAAAATGTTGATTTTTGACTGTTGACCGTTGACTTGTTGACCGATTTTATTGTGTGATTGTGTGCGCCGGGTGAGGCTCGAACCCGAGACCTCCCGTTCGCGTGCACGCAGCTCTACCAACTGAGCTACGTGTCTAACCCGAAATATTTCTGTTTTTAATTATATTTATATACTAATTGAATTAATCCGAAAATCATTTATTTAAAAACGTTTTTAATTATCACGCTCGGTGCTCTCCACAGGTCTCGAAACCGGGACCTGTGGTTTAGGTTAACACACAGTCCACCGCTGGACTGTGTGTCTAACTTGGTAAATAATCTGATTTTTATTATACTTATATACAAACTAAATAATTTCATTTCTGCCTTATATAAAAAGTTTGATAATTGTCAGGACCGGTGCGGTAGTCTGGACTCGAACTCGTGACGTGTGATTTAAACGTTCACACAGTCCACCACTGGACTGTGTGTCTATCTTGGTTATTATTCCGGTTTTTATTAAACTTAACATCTATTTGCAATGAATCCGGTTCAGTTTAAAAAAAGGGACATTTTTATTAAGGCGAGTGTGCGTAGGACAAGAATCGAACTCGGGACGTATGCGTGTTTATTTGCACACAGTCCACCGCTGGACTGTGTGTCTAACCCGAGATATATCTTGATTTAAATCAAACTTATATAATACTGAAAACTTCATCTTCTTCGTTAAGCTTCAGCCAGAACCAATGTCTGACTGGTTCGACGATTTAATCAAGTTTCTTTAGGGTGTTGTGATTAATTACATGTAAGATTAATAAAAAGAATGAGAGATTAAGTGTAAGATATACCGAACAGGGCTCCTCTGTTTCGCCGGCGAAACTCCGATGACAGCAGATTATTCCGGCGACGTGTGTCCTGCGGCAGAGGGTCTTCAGGGAGCTTGAGACGAGTGTGGGTGGCTTCGGTATGAGCTCTGGGTGTTCAGTTTTTAGAGTAAGGCACAGAGGTGAAAGGCTCGGTTTTCCGGCGAGTTGCAGAAGTTTTCCGGCGAGTGAAATTACGTCGGGAAAGAGTGTGATTGTGAGCGAAAAAGCTAACAGAAGTTAGAGGGTGTATTTATAGGGCAGAACATCGACGAATTTGGTCCGTTTTCCGTCTTGATTCGTCGGTCAATAAGTTTTCCGGCGGTTATGACTTGCGTCGCGGGTTCAGACGTCGGTTATAACCGATGTAATAGTTAAGGCTTCGGTTAAAACAGAAGAAACCGTCCAATCTCGGCGAAATCGTCGGGATTTCCGACGACTGCGATTGGGCGCGTCAGTTTTGAATTCGAGATTGATATTTGAATTAATTGTTCTGATATGCTACTAAAGAACACAAGTGGCGCAGTGGTTGGAAATGTGGGAGTTAAGGTGTTGTTGACCAGGTTGACCCGGCTGACCCGGGTTCGAAACCCGGCAGCCTTGTTTTATTTTTAAACCACTATTTTTAATACTTTTTCAAATATAAATTATATATTCCAATATACTTATTAATTATGTATCGTTTAAAATTAATTTGGGCATTAAGTACGCAACGAAATTTTTAACTGATTGTTCGGTTAATAAACGGAGCGGGTTTGGTAAATCCGGTTTTTTACGGATGTTACAATATGCCCTACTTTTTAGAAATTTCGTCCCGAAATTTAAGTAGTGATATATTTGTCTAAAATGATGGTGTTTAGTTTGACCGTTACATACTTAGAAAAAAAAAGTAAGAGTTTAAATCTTTGTTTGAGGCGGTAACTTCCCTTGTAAGGGTTAAGTACCCTGCTACAGGAATCGCTTTTTGTTGCTACGGTAAAAAATATTGATAAGCGGAGTTGCTTCACTAAGTATGATTTCATGCGTAAGAGTTTTGATATGTTTGGAAAGATAAGGTCATATCCTAAAACAAAATTTCTAATACTACAACCTACATGGAACTTCTCATAACCGCCTGACAATTCCTCGGATCCTTTGGCAAGAATACTTATATATAGGAAGTACCAGCGGCGTATCCACCATATTCTTGTCAAATTTTCATTGGTTTTATCAGTAAGTTATGATTGGTTATATGATGTAACTCTAGAACATAAATAAACACCACAACCAATGTACCAAGAAATTACTAAATCCTACATGGAACTTCTCATAACCGCCTGATAATGCCTCTGATCCTTTGACAAGAACACTTATATATAGGAAGTACCAGCGGCGTATCCACCATATTCTTGTCAAATTTTCATTGGTTTTATCAGTAAGTTATGATTGGTTCTATGATGTAACTCTAGAACATAAATAAACACAACCAATGTACCAAGAAATTACTAAATCCTACATGGAACTTCTCATAACCGCCTGATAATGCCTCTGATCCTTTGACAAGAATACTTATATATAGGAAGTACCAGCGGCGTATCCACCATATTCTTGTCAAATTTTCATTGACTTTATCCGCAAGTTATGATTAGTTCTATGTGACTCTAAAACAACCACAACAACCAAAACTTGAGTCTTAATTCTGATAGTATACATGTTTGAATGATGACAATACCTCTCTCGTTTGTTGTGATGGAGAGGTTAGTCTATGTAAAAATGGAATACAATCCAATTTCTTTAAATGATGAGATGCTATAAATGCTAAATCAGTGAGTACAAAACAAACTTCAATCAAAACAATACTAAATTCTACACGGAACTTCTCATAACCGCCAGGTAATGCCTCTGATCCTTTGGCAAGAATACTTATATATAGGAAGTACCAGCGGCGTATCCACCATATTCTTGTCAAATTTTCATTGGCTTTATCCTTAAGTTATGATTGGTTCTATGTGATTCTAAAACATAAACAAACACAATCAACCCAAGCTTGAGATAACATAAAGAAAAACATAAAACTAAACGATTGGAGTTGAATCTTGATTTTTGGTGAAGGGGACCAGTTGAGTGGTTTCGTTTGGGCCGTCATTATCTTCAACAGGATTGGCGTTGATGTTGAAAACTCTTCCTCTTGCTGGTGGCCTAGGGATTAGGTTTCCTTGATTTGCTTGGTTAACTGGGTTTGCTTGAGCTTGGGCGTTTATGATGTTAACCAATCGAGGGCACGTGTTTCTGAAATGGGTAGGATCGCCACAATTAAAGCAAGCTCGAACATAAGGTAACATGGGGTATTGAGGTTGTTGATATGTTTGGATCATATTTTGAGTAGGGGGTGTGGTTTGGTTTTGAGGGGTGCGGCAAACCTTGCTCAAATGACCATAGCGTCCACAATTCGCACATAGTCGACAAGGTAAGGTAGATGGATGGTGATAAAAACAGGTGTTACATTGAGGGTAAGGTCCAAGGTATGGTTTCTTATTTGGGTAAGTTGAGTTGGGTGCTATTTGCGTGATTGGGATAGCTTGGATGGTATGGCTTGTGAAATTGGTTGATTACGTTGGGTAGTAGCGAAAAGTTGCCCGTCTCGTTTTCTTTTAGAAATGGGTTGAGAAGGGGATTCGGTTTGGGTGGAGTTTGAAGTCTCAGTTGATGCTTTGTCCTTCTTCTTCTCCTCCTTAAAATCTTTGTTCCGTATGCGGTTCTCGGTGAGCTCTGTAGCTAACTCCATTGCGGCTTCCAAGGTTACAGGCGTGGTACTTATTACAGAGTCCTGAATCTTTGACGGAAGACCTCGAATGTAGTGCTCGATCAAACGGTAGAGGGGAGTGAACAAGTTGGGAACCATTTGATTTAACTCGAGAAATCTTTTGTTGTATGTGGTGTGGTCTCCTTCCTTTTGCTTCAACGAATAAAACTCATCTTCTAATTTCTTGATTTCGCTCCTTGGGCAAAACCGTCTGGTCATGATTTCCTTCAATTCATCCCAAGTTAAAGTCATAGCATCTTCAACACCTCGTTTGGCGAGTTGCAGAAGTTTTCCGGCGAGTGAAATTACGTCGGGAAAGAGTGTGATTGTGAGCGAAAAAGCTAACAGAAGTTAGAGGGTGTATTTATAGGGCAGAACATCGACGAATTTGGTCCGTTTTCCGTCTTGATTCGTCGGTCAATAAGTTTTCCGGCGGTTATGACTTGCGTCGCGGGTTCAGACGTCGGTTATAACCGATGTAATAGTTAAGGCTTCGGTTAAAACAGAAGAAACCGTCCAATCTCGGCGAAATCATCGGGATTTCCGACGACTGCGATTGGGCGCGTCAGTTTTGAATTCGAGATTGATATTTGAATTAATTGTTCTGATATGTTACTAAAGAACACAAGTGGCGCAGTGGTTGGAAATGTGGGAGTTAAGGTGTTGTTGACCAGGTTGACCCGGCTGACCCGGGTTCGAAACCCGGCAGCCTTGTTTTATTATTAAACCACTATTTTTAATACCTTTTCAAATATAAAATATATTCCAATATACTTATTAATTATGTATCGTTTAAAATTAATTTGGGCATTAAATACGCAACGAAATTTTTAACTGATTGTTCGGTTAATAAACGGAGCGGGTTTGGTAAATCTGGTTTTTGACGGATGTTACAGTTTTTACAAGTTATTAGTTATTCATTGAAACTATTTTTGAATTATGAAATCAAAGTTATAGTGTTTTAAATCTTTAGAATCAAATTGTGTTTATAGTTGTGCTACCTAGAATTAATATGATACATTCCGATAAAAAGATTCCTTTAACATTTAAAATGAGGCAATTTTCATTAGTTATATGTTTTGCGATGACAATCAACAAAAGCCTAGAATAATCACTATCTAAGGTTGGTTTGTACCTGAAACAACCCGTATTCACTCATGGTCATTGTACGTCGCTTTATCAAGAGTAGAAACCAGAGATAAAGTCATTTCTTTCAATTCAGTGTAATTTAATATTTACATTAGTAATTAAAAAAATTTATTAAAAAAACATGTTAACAGTGTTAAATAATATATTTTTTTTGTGAAGTCACCCGTGTAACATACGAAAATTAAACTATTATAGCATATATATATATATATATATAGATAATATCCAAAAGTCTTCAATAACTACTCGGAGTCTTGTCTTAAGTGTGCTCTAAGCTTTAGTTTCGAGGATATTTATTGCAAACCCGATTACCTGTTATTGAGCAATAAAACCAAAGAAAGAATGTTTGTTTCATGTAAATTCGATACGTCTAGAAAGAACCATTTGTAAGAAATAAACGAATTACTTATCTTATTTATACATGCACATGTATAACACCTTTAGCATATAACACCTTTTAGTAAATACTAAATAGCGTCATTTGTTATGTTAGCAAATAAAGTGCATTATTTATTACAAGTGACATACTATATGTAGATTCATGGTGAGTTCGCATTACCTTAGTTATTTTTTGAAAGATAATAGCATTTTTTAATCCACAATGGACCCATGGATGTTATCGGCCCGAGTACAAGTTACATCATCTTACACCAAAAAGTAAACGACACTTCGTCTTTTATTCCTCCCAAGATATTTCTTTGAACTTTGATCGGTTGACCATGCAATCGAAAGCCCGCTTTCCATACATTCCACAAAGCCAAAATGTAGACTGCATGAATTATCCTCTTCATGTTCTTTGATATATTCAACCCGTTGATGTTCTACAACATATCTTCGACTGTAGTATGTGACAACTCGCAAGGACATTCATCCATAATATTAGCTATTGCCAAACTTCCACCGCAACTTTGTAATTTAGAAGAATATGATCCACTGACTCGACGTCATGCTCACGCAATGTGCACTTGTTATTTTATACATATATCCTCCTTGATTCCAATGTGTCTGCGTTAGGATGCGACACGTTGTAGCTCTCTAAACAAATAAATTCGCTTCTTGTGTCACAATCATGTCCAAGAAAATGTACTAGCTGCCATGTTTAAATCCAAACTTAGTTCATCTTTGTTATAGCTTTATAGAGTAAAAGGAAACTAATTCATAAATCAAAATCAAATTACAAAAGGAAACAAATATAATATTATTAGTTAAAGGAAACTAATTTGTCAAAATAAACAATTAAAAAAAAACTGATCAAAACAAATACTTTTAGTGTTACTTGTATTTTTCGAATTATAATTGTAAATAGATTTACTAAGTTAAGAACAAGTGGTCATGCTAACATGAATCAAACTAATGTAATGTTGGTATTTAATAGGAATATTGTATTTTAATAATATTAATTATTTTTCGTTGACCATCAATAGTTCTAATTTCAAATTCAAAAATAACAATTGGCAGTCCTAACTATTAACATACTGGCTTCCAATGGACCCTAACTAACAGAACCCTAACGCCGTTAGTCTCTGGTCGCCGAAAACTCATTTTTTACCGGAAAACTCAACATTTTCGTCCCAAACATTTTTGTAACCTTATTACGGACCTTTATGAACCTTTTGCTAGTAAAAACCTCAATTGTTGAAGTCGCCGGAAAACTTCTTTTTTTGGCGTAAAACTTCTTTTTTGCTGGAAAACTCAACCTTTTGGTCGGAAAACTTAACATACTTGTCCCAAACCTCTTTGTAACCTTAGATAGGACTTTTAGAAACCTTTTTTTTGGCCAAAAACGGTTTTCCAGCGACCGGAGACTAACGGCGTTAGGGATCTGTTAGTCAGGGTCTATTGGTGGCCAATATGTCAATAGTTGAGATTGTTAAGGGTGAGTTTTGAAATTAAGACTGTTGGCTTAGGATTATTAAAATCGAATATACCTATTTAATATTTCATATTATTTCGAAAACCGCTGTCCCTTAGCTATAGACAAGAATAATTTTAAGAATGTATGTACTTGATGATGCAATTATAAGACAGATATAAAATTTAAATATTAAATATTTGTTAGTTAACGTTTTACATAAAATAGCATTTATTCTTTCCAATGATGGAGACACATGGGCCTCACTTTTGACAATAAAAAAATTCGATTTGCCAAACCGAATTATTTGGGAAATTATGCCTTCTTGTGGGACCCAACTCATGTTTTAGTTGATTTAGTGTTCTATAATTATTGGTCTAAACAACAACATGCCCATGTGTAGAAGGATCAAAAACAACACTTCAACATGTCATGGGGCCGACTTTAATCTAATCAAACTCCTATGAAAACGTCGGGTGAGACATTAATTTATATGTGACACAGTAACGTGTCATAATTCAAAGATATGAGTTATAGAACGATTGACACGTTAAAATATGATGATATCATGAGTATGACTATGACGTAAGATTTGGTCTCATTTAACATTAAATATGTATGACTTAAAAAAAAGTCGAACATGTCACAAAACTGCTTATCAAATTTTTGGTTCATCTGTCATACATGTACATATTATTTTAACTGATACATAAGACAATTATGTAATCATATAACCGTCTCTCTCTCCTTTTATATGCGAACAATACAAGATGCAAGTACTTATTCAGTTGTTGTAATAATGACTTGAGGATTCATGTTCCTGTGCGCATATCTATGACAATGATACGGGGTTCGGTCTCAGTCAACATTAAATATTCACGACTTTTAATAGTTAAACATATCGCAAATCTGGAGCTTAAGATTCTATGCAAGACACTATCAAAATTTTGGTTCAACTTTAAGTAGTGAGTTGCGAAAATTGCACGGAGACATGTAAATTTTACTTTAACTTTGATACATGTACTTATTGTAATAACTCTGATAGATAAGATACTTATATAACCACATAATCGTCTATCAATCCCATTATGACTGGACAACACAAGATGCAACTATGCAAGTACATATTCAATGTTCGCAATAATGACTTGACTCTTTGTGTTCCTGTGCGCATAACAATGTCTATGACGTGAGGTTCAATCTCACCACACCGTCTCAATTAACATTGAATATCCGACTTTAAAAAGTTGAATATCATCAAACTTTTGGTTCAACATAAAATAAAGAAATGTGAAATGTGTAAATACTTCTTTAACCATAATATATTTACGACTTTAAAAAGTTGAATACCATCAAACTTTTGGTTCAACATAAAATAAAGAAATGTGAAATGTGTAAATACTTCTTTAACCATAATATATTTACATATTGTTTTAGTTGTGGTACATAAGACAACGATATAACCACATATCCGTCTCTCTCGTCCATTACAACCGGACAACACAAGATACAAGTACTTATTTAGTTGTCACAATAATGACTTGAGGATCCGTGTTCTCGTGCTCATAAGCTTACAAATTCGTACACTAAATTCACTCAACCAAGCTGTGTTCCGAACATTATTACGACATAACATTGTTTTAAAAGTACAAAACAACAATACATCAGGAACATAACAAGAAATTAACATTAGAACAATAAACGACACAAAATTCACTCAACCATCATACTGGTTTCTAAACTAAACACAGTGAGGCCTACCCCTGTACAGTTTTCTAGATTTTGACGTTGTTCGACATCGTGCTCGCTACATATGGCGTTCTGCTTTCTTGTTTCATAAATTCTCCGCTTGAATTTCTTGAACGAAGAAATTTATATCAACGAGACGGTTTTATGATGGCATGAGCTTGTACTTTATTTGTTATGATATTTTAAGACTTTTGGAATGCACGAGACGACGCTCCATGTAGAAGCCGAACGAAGCCCAAGAAACTCAGCTTCCCATCTGCATGTCTAATCCAATCTTGAAGAACCACGTGCACAGGTATTGATGGGCTAAGACCAAGTTCCTAAATTTATAGAAAAAAGATATTTACATTTATATTCTCGAATAAGCAAAAAGATCTGTGCTAAAACACAGTTGTCGATTCAGGTTATGTTTAACTCAAACGGGTCAAACTGGTAAAACAAGTAAATAGTTAAAAAGAAAACGGGTCAAGATCAAATGGGTCAGAATTCACGTAAAGGGTGTTTGAATGAATACAAACCCCAACTCCTTTTATTCAAAAAATTATATAGTTACTAAATTTATATATTTTTAGTAGGGCGCATACCGAGGCAAGTTCTTCGATCATAATAGGGCGGTTTCCGTCTTTTTCAAAGAGCTCATAAGCACGACGCGCAAGTTGCTCCCAATTATCCATTGCTTCTAGTTGATGAATGCTAATGGCAGCTGCTCCAAATTCTTCGAAGTCAATCTTTTTATATTGAAGAGAACTCACCTGTAAAAAATATATACATATTCCTACTTAGCTTCCTTTATTTTGATTTTTTCTTATTGAAATTCACTGTTAAAAGGGTATTTGAGGAAATTACCATATGAACAAAATCTAGCACGCGTGAGTCCTTAACAGCATCGGTGCAGTTCTTCGTTAAAGCCTGCACAATTATTAACAGTTAACAAATTTAAGTTCGCACCCAGAAAAACAAATTATCACTCATGACAAAAAAAAAATTAAACTACAAAAGAAAAAAGACATACCGATTTAAAATTCTGCATGGATATGAATCCACTTTTGTTTGGCCCAAGAGACATAAATTGATCACGAAGATAACCTAGTTCCGTAATGCTCAAAGTCTTTGCGACAGCCTGTCAAGTAGCATTATAAGATCAACAATAAATTGACTTGATACTCAAGACGGTAGCAAATTTGGTAATACGTTTGTCATGAAAAGTTTCTAAGATGTTATCAGAAAGAACTAATATAATTTTCGAAATCGTCTCGAGAGATTTTGAGGTTTAAGAAAATAGTCGGGTTGACCTTGAAAGTCAAAGGCAGCCTCATTTTTTTGGAGAGAAATATGAAAATAGATATAGAAAAAGGTATATACCCCTAAAGCAGCTTTTCTTAGAGGAGATGAACATATGTATGATTTTACGGTCTTGTAGATTATCATGTCTAAAGGTACTCTCACATCATGATAATTCGCCAACCATGGATGACCTAATCAAGAAAGCACAAAACATTACTACATTAGTATATACTATTATTAATCCATGTTACTTTCCAATTTTAGAAAGTTCTTTATTTCCCATTTTAAGATATCGGTATAAGTGTGTCGTGGTTTTCACAGTCTTCTGCTTAAAATTGGTCATGTATTGAACGTCCCTCTCCATATATGTATATATCTCACAAAGGTTTTTCCAAAAAAAATGTTTGCCAAAAATTCTAAAAGAGTTAACTTTTCCAAAAAAGAAAAAATAGTTTTTGTTGATTTACACAATCGTAAAAACCCTTATAGTGGGTGTAAATGATGATGTTAGCAACTTTTTACACTAAAAAGGCTGAAAACACCACTCGGATTTTTTTACAGTTGTGTTTTGTAACATTTTCATCTACGTGTGTACAAAATATGGTGGCAAAACTCGCACGGGAAGTCGGAGTTCTCTAAGTTCTCACAACTCAAGGGGGTTTTATATATATATATATTCTCAGTAAGGGTAGAAAAACTTACTTAGAGCTTGTGAAGCGGTAAGTCTTTTTCGGTAATCTTTGTTTAATAACCTTTTAACAAAGTCAACTGCCTCGGTTGACAAAGAAGGCCACGGGGCTTCATCAAAACTTGGGTCAGCCTTCAGAACAGCTCGGAAGATTCCGGACTCTGTGCGGGCCCAAAAGGGCCGGCTTCCACATAACAGAATATAAGCAATAACACCAATACTCCACATGTCAGCTTCTGTTCCATATGATCTATGTAAAACCTCCGGAGCTACATAGTATGCACTTCCAACAATATCATTCAACCTTTCATCTGTACATGGTTAACCGTTAGTCAAACATGGTCAAACCTGTTTAGAGTCGGTTAAACACAAATAATTAAGGTGTGGTTAGAGTATAAGACTTTGACCTGGCTTTACGTAGTCAGAGAGCCCAAAATCGATGGTTTTAAGGACTGAAGGCTCGTCTTTTGATGTAAACAAAAAGTTCTGAGGCGAAAGGGAACAAAGATTAGCAAATATTTTCAAATTCAGAAGCCGATGTTTCTTATTAATGTTGCAGTAACAATATACAATCTCTGATCCCCAAAATGCGATGTTAAACTAAACACGCGAGTGGGGTAACGGGTTTGGGTCAAAAAGGATGATTTCATGTACACGTCGAAAAGGGTCTGGTTGGATTGAACTGAAACACTTTCTGTTGAAAAAAATTTAAAAGTCAATGAACATTTAGGGTGTCAAATATGATTCCAAAATTTATGTTCTTTCATTGATAATTTAATTTTCTTTTTTAAGTGATTTAGAATGTTTATGCACAAAAAATACATTTTGGCAGACTTACGACTATTTGATCCATTTCCTTTTTAGCTATTTTTTTCTTATTCTTAACTGATTCAATATTAAAAGAGTAAAATACCGGAATCGTCCCTGAGGTTTGGGCACTTTTGCCTGTTGCATTCAAAATAAGAATTGTTTGTAACTGACCCTGACATTTCATTTTTGTTGCCATTTCCATCCAAATCACAAACTCAGTTAGAATGTATCGTTAACTCAGGGACGATTTTGGCAATTTTGTTAGGGACAATTTTTTAACTGAGTTGGTAAATGGGACGAAATTACCAACTCTATGTAAAAACTTAAAGTAAACCTTAAAACAATAGTGAAGTTGTGGGGAAAAAAACACCCGGTGGTATCTTGTAGTGATTGCTAATAGCCAAGTTGGTAAATTTGGATCAAAATATTTCCAAGAAAAACACTTCAACCCAACATAAACGAAAGAAATACCTAATTTGACACTCAAAAGTCAAAATCGATTCCTTATTGGACATTGGTAGAGGCTAAAAGCTTATATAAACACCTATAGAAGCCGAAATACATAAAAATAATGTAAAGTTATTAATTATGTACCTCGGGCTTTAGATCACGGTGAACCACACCTTGAAGATGACAATAGGCGGTGATTCTTAATATTTGGACCATAACGGCCTTTGCATCTTCTTCAGAGTATTTTCCACCCCTACAAACACATTATTTTTTTACAAATTGACCAAAAATGATTGACCTTTATACTGTAATAATACTAATTGGGTGTACCTTGCGAGTATCCTGTCTAATAGTTCACCACCTTTACATAACCTACAAAAGAGTAAAAACATATCAAAACAATATTATGTAAAGTAAAATGTCCAAAATACCCTTAAATAGCGATAAAATACGGGAAGTCAACACATACTCCATAACTATATAGACGCTATCTTCATCCTCATAAGCATCATAAAATTGAACTAGATTTTCGTGACCCGTTAGTGCCTTTAATATCTTCACTTCTCTCCTTGCATCTTCAATGGCAATTACTGTTGTCATCTGAATTAACATCAAGCAAAGTTTCATCAATTGCATACCAAGATTATTTTAGTATAACATATACAGTTAAATGTAATACAAGATCAAGTATTTATATTAATTATAGAGTCAAAAAGTAATCAATTTGACCACAGAAGTCAACCTCCACATAATTTTAGCAATTCAACATTCCGATTTGACGAGCTTCGAAGATATGACACTCTGCTTATATAGAGATATAAAACATTAAAACTTAAAGGTAAAATGACCATAGATAATCAGATTATCAGAATCAGTTTTCTTGTTGTTACTCCTATATTGATCATCCAAAAGGGATTTAAAATGACCCATAAATAATCAGATAATCAATTAACAATTTTATTATATCAATACACTACAATAAACAGATAATCACTTTCAAAATTTCGTAAACCATTCATAATCGTTTTATCCTTTTGGTCGTTTTAAAACGTTATTTATAAACAACACAACAGAACAAGTGATGGAGTAAATTAGCAGAAATCAAACCTTTGATTTGGGGATAACCTTAACAGCAACCTCATGGCCCTTCGTACTCCCTTTCTTTCCCTTTGCAACACAAGTATACCCGAAATGCCCCCGACCCACTTCTTCACCGAGCTCATAGTGGCTTAACAACTGCTTAGAATACCCGAAATTCTTATCAAGTCCAACCTCCAATTCATTTCCTTCAGGAATTGAGGCCTCATTAGGCTTAACAGACCCATGTCTTCTAGCAAGCAAAGAGCGAATATGTTTCGCAGGGGACGGTGGTGCGAAAGACCGTTTAAATATGCGTAAAGGCGTCGAACTGACACTCGAATTCGCCGGTGAGTTCTTGTAAGCAGTGCTGTTGTGAAAGGGACTTGGGCTGTAATAAGGAAAGTTTGATGATTTCCCGGTGGAATTCAGTGTTGTTGGTTCGGTTTCATTGTGGGTATTCGTGTTTTCGAGATGATTTTCGAGGATTTGATTCGGTTTTCCATGACAAAGTCCCATGGATTCACAAACAAGAGATCAAGCAAGAATCTTTTATGGTTTAAAGTTTAAAGAAATCAAGAAAACAGCTAAATCATCTACCAAAATGGTGAAATTTAATGAACTGGATGTCAAGATTGGAACTTTATCATTCAAGACACATCACCCACCAATTTCTATAACTTTTTCTTAAAATATGACAAAAACCCAGATAAAATTGCAATGATTTGCTAGCTTTATAAGCTTTATGAGCACAACCCACTAAGAACAAGTGCAGAATTCTTGAAAATAATTATGTTCCCAAATAATTCCTGTAAAAAGGATAGAAGAAAAGCTCAAGACTTGAAAAGCAAATTCACTTTCTGATCAAGAACAATAATAATTACAATAATAATAATGTCAGCAAGAAAGAAAAAAAAAGAACTTACAAGAAATCAGCAATGATTAAGGGTTTGGTTTGGTTTCCCCCTGAAGATTATAAAGAAATAGAGAAGGCAGAGGGATTTTTTTTCTGTATGAAGGTAAAGTTAGTGTTGAGAGATGAGAGATTAAGAAAAGAACCCAAGAAAGTGGAAAAGAAAGATGCCTATTTAGTTAGCATAGAGAAACAAGAAAAAGAAAGCCTGTGACTGATTTCATATCCTTTCTTAACCTTCCTTCTTCTCTTTCTTTTAAATTATAAAAAAGGCAACACTTTAATCTCACCATAAATGATAAAAATCTAACAATTAAAAAGATTTGATTTGCAAAAAGTATACTCTAACGGTATCTGAATGACTCTTTTTAAAGAAGGTCATCAATTAGAACCTCGTTTATTACAAAATGTTATATGTGAGTCAAAGGACAGTTTTATGTGTTACTGATTGGACATATTAGATCGGTTTTATAAATTAATTATTTTATAAACAATTTAAATGGAAAAAAACATTTATATGTAACTAATTTAAAATAAAAATGTAGTTTTTAATGAAATTAAAGTTAGTAACATATGGAGCATGAAATAATAGATGAGATTTCTCATGTTCAATCATATTACGTTCATCAGTATAATTAATTGGCATAAATAAAGACGGTTCAAGCGTATCTAACACAAAAATTGTGTTGCTGGTTCCTAGTCCGACCAAGGAGCGTTGTATTATTTTAAATAATCATGCAATATAAAATAATTATATAATACACTGATTTTATGTTAGTTTAATGTCTGTGCTTTAGAGATAATCATACAATATAACATAATTAGTTATAATAAAAACAAGTTGTAGTCTTGTAGATGGCCATGTTTGGATTTGTTTGTTTATAGCTATGACAATTATTTTCGAATGTTTTAATAATCTCTACTAATTTAAGAATTTAAAGATCTTTTTTCATATTTGATATCTCTAAATTGATTATTTGATTGCTACACATTTTTGTTTGGCTTCTTAATATTCAATTATTAGAATTAGTTTAATAATGCCCAAACATAATACAATTAATTATTTACAACATTAGATGAGAAGTATCACCACATTATCCAAAACATTATATAAATTTAAGATTTTTCATTGAAGGCAAATAAATGGACAGGTTAAAACAACTTAATTATATAATACAAGGGCCAGTTAAAACGTGTCAACTAATAACAATTTTGATTTATTCTATAATAACATATTTAAAAACTTCTACTTAATGATAAAATCAATCTATCCAAATATTTATATTTGGTGTTATTTAGTAGATTACTCAGAAAAAATGTTTAGCGTTAAAAAAATCCAAGCATATATATATATATATATATATATATGAGACTTGCATGACGACTATTCGAAATCTCAAGTGTGCGACTGGCTTCAAACTACACACTACAAGAAATATGTGATTGAATGAGGGCATGAGCGAAGCTTTTTAAGGGACGGAAGGGGGGGCCGATTCTTCAAACTTTCCGCTCAGTAGTGGAGAGCATATAGTTTTCGTATAGAAATTTTTGGGTATATACATTTTCGATCCCCGATTTTATAGAAATTTTTAGGTCTAGTGACTTTCGCCCCCTGGTCGGAAATATCAAGATTCGCCACTGAATGAGAGGATTTACGATATAATAAGTATAACGAATCAACCTCTTATAATTTCAGACCTTCTGCGCTAGCCCAGTTGGTCATGGCAATGAAAAGGTGGAGGGCCGGTCACCGGTTCAAATCCTTGGAGCCACCCCGAGTTTTATACTACAGTGCATTTACTCCAGAGAGTCCCCGACTCTTGTGGAGGGTGCGACTACACGCTCCCGGTTGTCGGGTGGGCAGTAGGCTGGAAATTTTCTCGGGGAACGCCTTAGCCAAACTCTGATGCACCAAGCGTGGGCCCGGTTAAGACAACATAGTCTTGGATGCCGGAGTGGGGCGGAGGGGCCTACCCAAGTTATAGGGTAGGTACAATCTCTATCGCCTGTTGTATAAATATCGCCGTTCAAAAAAAAAACCTCTTATAATTTCATTCAAAAAAGTTTTAATAAAATTTAATGTTTAAATTAAGATATCGAATAACCAAACATGATACATTTTTTGTTTTCTTCTTACATTTTAAATTAATTAACTACAAACACATGGTTTTATGCTTAAAAACTAACAAAAAGATGGTAAATTTAATAAGTTGAACTTAAAAAATAATCATAAGAGAAATGGGTGTACTGTTGAGAGATGATTAGAGGACCCTATAATTTATGGGGTGTATTTATTTCGAGTGTAATGGTGGTGAGTGGGGTTGGTTCTTTGGATGCTTACAGGCTGTCCATATTAGAGGGAAGAACTATACATTTGCTAACAGACAGTTTTAGACTTTGAGCTTTGACCATGTTTTTGCTTTGACCATATTTAAATCCACTTTTAATTATTATGATATTAAAATGAAATGTCTGTACTTATAATATCATCTTCAATAACTTATATGAAGTAGTTTTATTTTATTTTGTTTTTCTTTATAGATAACAATCAATAACCTAAAAAGATTAAATGTTAAAGAGAATTTAGCTATTAATAAACAAAACCAGACATAACGGCATAGGTCATATGGTGTGCTTTAACATATGGAGTGTTAATGGTGTCATGGCATGTTAAATGTCATTGCACATCACTCTATCCTTGTGTCGAGGTGCATTAAAAAGGTTTTGTGTTAACATGTTAACCGGGTGTTAAAAGACTGAATTAAGTATTTTTTTTCTTTTCTAAACCAAAAACCACTAAAACAGGTTAGAAGAAGTAACGGGGTTTAACCATTTCCTTGGAATATGGCAGAGTGAAATGGGAAAGAAAAGCTGATGTGACACTTAGGTGGAGTTAAGATGAGTTAAAGTGGCCACACCCAGCTAGTAGCGAAAGCGCATGAGTGTGACCTTGAAAGGTTCTCATTGCATTCGCTAAAGTAAACATTCTATATGATAAAATAAACCACGATGCCATTATCATATATTGATTCAAATCACGACACAAGAGTTAAAAGTATTGTTACAAAAATATCCAAATGTAATGAGCTTACAAAGTGACTTTCTTTTAACAAAATAGAGTTTGAATATCAAGGCTTTGGCCCCTATATTTCCACACGAAGGCGGTATACAGTGGCAAACCCTCCAAAATGTGCATCGTTCTTGGTTCCTTGGTTCTTGTTTTCCGAACTCACAAAGCTTACTTTCCTAAAATACATCGCCAAGAACATGTCCCAGTCTTTCAAAGAGGATGCACTGACATGGTGGAAGGTTGGATCAGGAAAAGTCCATCTGTATAACATGGGATGGGAAAAGTTCGTGGAAACTCATCCGCGAGACACTATCCACCTCACGAAGTGGAGAAGATGGAGTCAAAGTTTCTGAAATTGATTATGAAGAACTTAGACTGCAGGGGATATTTGTCTAAGTACAACTCTCTATCCCGATTGGTGCCATACCTTATTACCCCCGTGTCTAAGCGTATCGTGAGATACATTGGTGGCTTAGCACCTAAAATCAAGGGTATGGTGAAATCTTCACACCCAAGCACCTTTAAATCTGCTGTAGATCTATCTCTCTCTTTAACAGAAGACGAAATTCTATTGAAAGCCACAAAAATTGAGTTGAGAAATAAGAGGAAGCAAGAAAGCAATCTTCCTCGAGATTCCAAGAAAGGAAGATTTGATTCAAAGAAAAATCAATCAGGGACCAGTGGTCCAAATCCTGAATGTAAAACTTACAGGAAGAGGCACTTTGGAAAGTGCAGGCTTGAGTCACCAAGAAGCTCTGGTATATGCAAGCGAATGGGTCAAAAGACACATGAGTGTAGAGACCTCAAGGAAGCAGTTTGTTACGAATGCGGAGAAAAAGGCCACATTAGGACTAATTGTCCTAAGATCGCAAGTGATGGTAAAGCCAAGGAAAATGATAACAAGAAAGCAATGCTAGAGCCTTTCAATTAACCGCAAGAGAGGCGGTCAATGATGCCAAAGTCATAACAGGTACGTTTCTCGTTAATGATATTTTTGCAAGAGTCTTATTCGATTCAGGAGCCGATAAAAGTTTTGTAGATCATAAAAGTTGTGAATTGTTAAATAACCCTTAAAAGACCTAGGATTAACATATGAGGTCGAGATGGCCGATGGAAACATAGAAATAGCTTCCAAAATCCTAGAAGGTTGTGTTATAACCATTTATAACCAAACTATTCCGATAAATGTTTTACCTATGACTCTTGCGGGATTCCATAACCAGGCCAGAATTGCATGCGATAAGAAACTTATCAAAATCAAATCCCCTTCTGGTGATTCACTCACCATCCATGGAGATCATTATTATGGATTGCCTGACAAAGTATATCTACTTAAGGCGTCCAGATGTCTGAGAAAAGGGTGTGTCATCTACATGGCACAAATAACCATGGACAAACCCTAAACCAAAGATTGAAGAAATGCCTATCATCTCTGAATTTCTAGAAGTATTTCCCGAAGACTTGCCCGATCTATCACCAGACAGGCAAGTGGAGTTTAGGATAAATATACATCCTAGCTCAGCTCCGATAGCTAAAGGCCCATACCGTTTAGCACCAACGGAGATGAAGGAACTAAAGACTCAACTTGATGAACTCTTGAAGAAAGGATTCATTCAACCTAGTACTTCTCCCTGGGGAGCTCTTATTCTGTTCGTGAAAAAGAAAGACGGTTCAATGTGGATGTGCATTGACTACCGTGAATTGAATAAGATCACGATCAAAAAATCGTTATCCCTTGCCAAGAATTGACGATTTATTCGATCAATTGCAAGGAGCGAGTTTCTTTTCCAAGATTAACTTGAGATCACGATATCACCGGTTGAAGGTAAGAAGTGAAGATGTTCCCAAGACTGCTTTTAGAACAAGATATGGTCACTATGAGTTTCTAGTGATGCCTTTTGGACTTACCAATGCACCTGCAACATTCATGGACCTCATGAACAGATTCTTCAAACTATATCTAGATAAGTTTGTCATTGTCTTCATATACGACATACTTATCTACTCGCGCAACAAAGATGAGCATGAGAAACATCATTGATGTATACACGGTCTATTACAACAGCAGAAACTCTATACTAAGTTCTTCAAATGCTAGTTTTGGCTCAGAGAAGTCCAATTTTGGACATATGATTAGCGAGCATGGTATCCAAGTGGATCCTGCTAAGATTGAGGCTATCATGAATTGGGAAGCACCCAAAACACCCTCTAAGATTCGCAGCTTAGTATTAGCGGGCTATTACCAAAGGTTCATCGAGAACTTTTCAAGAATAGATACAACCCTGACTACACTAACTCGAAAGAATGTAAAGTTTGACTGGGGTCCCAAGCAAAAGGAATCTTTTGAAATCCTAAAGCAGAAACTGAGTAACGCTCCTGTCTTATCATTATCAGAAGGAATTGAAGATTTCATTGTGTACTGTGATGCTTCGCACACAAGATTGGGTTGCGTGCTAATGCAGAGAGGCAAGGTAATTGCCTATTACGCATCACGACAACTTAAAGTAGACGAAAAGAACTACACCACTCACAACTTAGAGTTGGTTGCGGTAATCTTTGCTTTAAAATTATGGAGACACTACTTGTATGGCATAAAGTGTATTATATACACTGACCATAAAAGTCTTCAACACATATTCAATCAGAAGGATTTGAATATGCGCCAACGTCGTTGGATGGAAACCTTGAATGATTACGAATGTGAGATTCGTTATCATCCTGGCAAGGAAAATGTCGTTGTTGATGCCTTGAGCCGGAAAGAAAAGGTAAAACCGGTTAGAGTTCATCCTAAAAGAATCGAGCTTCGGAAGCTTGAATGTGAAGCTAGTACATGCTCAAAAACAAGCCTTGTTAGAAATAAATGTTCCAAAAAAGGAACTAGGTGGAACTGTCGAACAGTTAAAACCTGGTAACGATGGAATCTTGAGACTTAATGATAGAATCTGGGTTTCTGTAGTTGGAAGACTCAGAGAGTTGATTAAGAATCGCGTAACTCAAGATATTCTGTACGTCCTGGTGAAGACAAGATGTACCAAGACCTCAAGAAGAACTATTAGTGGATAGGCATGAAAAAGTCTATAGCCACCTATGTAGCCAAATGTCTGATGTCACACCCCGACCCGCAGCGGAAATAAGAGTCGGGGCATAATTGGGTTATCACCAAAGCACATGACATTTACTATTATGTTTCATAATTAAATGAAGTCAAAGTTACATTTCTCAAACCTTCAAACATGTTCATTCATTACAAAGGAAAATAACCAAACATAATAATCCCAAACACTAAATCATTTTATTTCTTCTAATCCAGGTCCTACGTGTTCCTAGCTGCTGCTGGTTCACCTGTATCATGTGTAAAATGGGAGGTTTTTGGGTCAACATAAGTTGGCGAGTGAACCTTGTAGATAAACATTTAATAATGATTTTCTGGTTAGTTTATCAATAAAATATTGTGCATAATCATAAAAGAGCATATGTATGAAATCAAGCAATGGCAACATCGGTTACAATTATAACATACATTAATAATTGATAACATACATGATCATACCAACATCATATGATAATTAACATAAATGAACTGTGAGATCAAGGCTCAATCAAACGGAGCCGATCGTATTGCATGAACTGAAAATGTAAATTGAACTGTGTGCTCAAGGCTCAATCAAACGGAGCCGAGCGTATTGCATGAACTTGAAATGTAAATTGAACTGTGCACTCAAGGCTCAATCAAACGGAGCCGAGCGTATTGCATGAACTTGAAATGTAAATAACCGATCAAGGCTCAATCAAACGGAGCCGATCGTGCGGGCACGCCCTGACCAACCACATAATAAAATGGGGATCAAACTCAACCTCGAGGGATGGGGAGTTACGGCCTCAGCAATTGCATGTACTGAAATAATAACTTGCAAACAATTCTAACTACTGAACAGCAACAACTAACACACATGTCATGATATGATATATGCACAATAACTTGGTTATAATAAGTAAATGAATAAGACACATGATACACCCCAAAAATATGATTAAAACGGGGAATTTGAAGGGTTCACTCACATTGGGTGCGTTGGATTTGAATTGGTGAGATGCGCACGATTTGGACGAAACGAGATAACAAGGAATCACTGACCTAGATAATAATAGGAAAAAAATATATTAAATGGATGGATTTTATTAAAGATTTTTAATGGGATTTTTAGATATAATTTTTGTGATTTTATGGCTATTTTCTATCCTTAAAAATGTTATTTTTAAGTATTTTTAATTGATTTTTAATTTAAATAAAACAAATAATTATTTAAAAAAAATAATATTTTTTTTACTGTTTGACCGTTGACCGTTGACCGTTGACCGGTTCGGTCAGCGGTAATTCTTGCGCCGAGCGGGATTCGAACCTGTGACCTTCCGTTCACGCGCACGTAGCTCTACCAACTGAGCTACGTGACTAACCCGATAAAAATCTAGTTTTAATTATATTAATACACTTATTCGAATTTACCGAAAATTCCTTTATTTTACAAAACGTTTTATTCTCATCGAACCGGCGTGTGGGACGGAACTCGATCGCGTGACGTGCAGTTTGTGTTGCACACAGTCCACCGCTGGACTGTGTGTCTAACCCGGTTATATCCTTGAATTATATTATACTTAACAACTACTCAATCTAACCCGGTTAGTTTTATGAATAAAAAGGAATGTTATTACGCAGCGTGTGTGTGTAGCAAGGATCGAACTCGGGACTCGTATATAAACTTTGCACACAGTCCACCGCTGGACTGTGTGTCTAACCCGTTAACTATTCGAATTTTATTTGTTCTTAACCCGTTGTTATGCTCGTCTTCTTCACTAATATTACCGGTTTTACACAGATCACTGGTTCAGGGTTCTACTTCTTAAATAACATGATTACTAGCTTGAATGAACAGACCGAACAATTTGAGGGAAAGAATACCAGACAGGTCGTCTTCTTCAGGAAGTCCGGCGAGAACAGAAAACTCTGTTTTTTTGAAACTTCGGCTGAGAGAGCTAATCAACAGAATTTAAGAGTTAAAATTGAAATTGAATCAGAGTACATGGGTTATTAGCACGATTGAATGTGTTTACCGTCAACTAGCGTGGTTCCGGCAATTTCCAGAATTTCTCCGGCGAAATCAGAAATCCAGCAGAGTCTTCTGTGACTGACTTTGAGTGACGGAATAATGTTAGTAGTGTCCCTACATTAGATTGAAACAGCAAGAGAGTAGAATCTTACTGGTTTGAGTTGGACACGGTTTTCCGGCGAGAGTTGCAGAGAATTCCGGCGACAATTTTCTTGAGCTCAAAAGACTTGAAAACGCGACGAAAAGGATTTGGAGTGTATTTGGGACAGTTCTGAATCGTATAAATGATTGGAGACGGAATTGTTTGAGACTTGAATGTCTTTCGGTTTCAAAACTCAACACTTGAAGTTTATTCAATCTAACCTTAATTAGAAACCGATATGCGTCGGTTATGAGTTAACTAAACGAACGAAAAACTGATTTGGCGATTTGGCTTACCGATTTCCGTTACTCAAATACCAATAACCGTTCATCCGAGTTTGTGTATAAAGTTCAATTGTTTTCATAATATTAACAGAAAACAACTGGTGGCGGAGTGGTTTGGAGACGGATGGATAAGTCATTAGAGGCAGTTGACCCGGGTTCGAGTCCGGTCAGCTCCAAACATTTTTTATTTATTTTATTTTAACTTTTTATCAAATATAATTTTTATAGTTTGGTTTATATATTAATTATGAAACATTTAAACTCAAAATATTCATAAATACTTAATGAAATTTTTGTAACTTGATATCTGATTACAAAACGAAGCGGGTTTTGGAAACCCGATTTATACAAATGTTACAGTATCCCCTACTTTTAGGAATTTCGTCCCGAAATTCAAACAGTTGAAGTAGTAGGGAAAAGATGAGGGTATTTTTCACGCATTGAGTCTTCACGTTCCCAAGTAAACTCAGGTCCCCGTTTCGACTCCCAGCGTACCCTAACAATAGGAATGCGACTTCGACGTAGACGCTTTTCTCCATAGTCCATAATCTCTACTGGCCGTTCGATAAAATGCATGGATTCATCAATCTGAATATCCTCCAGTGGAATATGAAGATTCTCATCAGCGAGGCACTTCTTCAAGTTCGACACGTGGAATGTGGGATGAATTCAGTCGAGTTCTTCCGGTAGGTCAAGCTTGTAAGCTACAGGACCTACTCTTTCGAGTATCTTGAAAGGTCCTACGTAACGTGGTGCTAGCTTTCCCTTTTGCCCAAAACGAACTACTCCCTTCCACGGTGACACTTTTAAAAGCACATGATCACCAACGCTAAACTCCAAGGGCTTCCGTCGTTTATCTGCGTAACTCTTTTGACGACTTTGAGCCGCTAGAAGATTGTTTCTGATTTGATGAATCTTATCTGTTGTTTCTTGGATCAATTCCGGACCAGTAATTTGAGCTTCCCCAATTTCGTGCCAACAAACAGGAGATCGACACTTTCGACCATATAAAGCTTCAAAAGGTGCCATGCCGATACTAGAATGATAACTGTTGTTGTACGAAAATTCGACTAACGGTAGGTGAGCGTCCCAATTTCCCCTTGAAGTCTATGACACATGCTCTAAGCATATCCTCAAGGGTTTGAATGGTGCGCTCAGACTGTCCATCAGTTTGGGGATGATAGGCGGTACTGAGATCTAGTCGAGTGCCCATTGCGGATTGTACTGCCTGCCACGTCCGTGAGGTGAAACGACCATCACGATCAGAAATAATACTTAATGGAACTCCATGACGGCTGACGATTTCGCTGATATAAATACGAGCAAGCTTTTCGTTCTTAAAATCTTCTCGAATAGGAATAAAGTGAGCTGATTTTGTGAGTCGGTCTATAATCACCCATATAGTGTCATACCCACTAGAAGTGCGAGGTAACCCGGTAATGAAATCCATGGTTATATTTTCCCACTTCCAGACAGGTATTTCTGGTTGGACCAGAAGTCCTGAGGGTCTTTGGTGTTCAGCCTTTACTTTAGAACAAGTGAGACACTTGGAAACAAAAACGGCAATATCTTTCTTCATTCCAGGCCACCAATAGGTGTACCGTAGGTCTTGATACATCTTATCGGCTCCTGGGTGTATAGAATATCGCGACTTATGGGCTTCATGCATGAGTGTTTCACGAAGATTGATATGGTTAGGAATCCATATACGATCTAGGTAATACAAAATGCCATCAGATTTAGTTTCCAGCTTTAGCTCGGCTCCACAGGACATCTCCTTTTGTACATCTTCCTCTGTTATTGAAACGTGTTGAGCTTCTCGAATTTGATCCTTAATATTGGTTATAATTTGCGAACATAGAAGATGAATAGAGTTCGCATAGCCCTTTCGACTAAGTGCATCAGCCACCACATTTGCTTTACCAGGGTGGTATTTGATTTCACAGTCGTAATCATTTAGAAGTTCGACCCATCTCCGTTGCCTCATATTTAACTCTTTCTGATTGAAGATGTGTTGAAGACTCTTATGGTCAGTGTATATTTCACACTTCGTGCCATAAAGATAATGTCTCCATATCTTAAGAGCGAATACAACGGCTCCAAGTTCAAGGTCATGAGTGGTGTAGTTCTTTTCGTGAGTCTTGAGTTGCCTTGAGGCATAAGCTATGACTTTTCCTCTTTGCATGAGAACTCATCCCAATCCTTGCCCTGACGCGTCGCAATAGACTACAAAATCATCACAACCTTCAGGAAGAGTGAGGATTGGTGCATCACAAAGTCTTTGCTTGAGGGTTTGAAAAGCTTCTTCTTGCTTGGGCCCCCATACAAATGGTTTCCCTTTATGGGTTAAAGCCGTGAGTGGCACCGCAATGCGAGAGAAGTTTGAAATGAATCGACGATAGTAACCAGCAAGTCCAAGAAAAGACCTTACTTCAGTTGGCGTACGTGGAGCTTGCCATTCTTGAACTGCTTTAATCTTTGATGGGTCCACGTGTATTCCTTTGTCATTGACTACATGCCCAAGAAATTGCACCTCTTTTAACCAGAATTCACATTTAGAGAACTTGGCATAAAGCTTTTCCTTTTCTAGAAGTGCAAGAATAAGTCGCAGATGACGCTCATGATCAGCTTTGGATTTTGAATAGATAAGAATATCGTCAATGAACACAATAACAAATCGATCAAGGTAAGGTTTGCAGACTCTATTCATTAGGTCCATGAAAACAGCTGGTGCGTTGGTTAATCCAAACGGCATAACCATGAATTCATAGTGACCATATCGAGTTCGAAAAGCAGTTTTTGGGACGTCTTCTTCATGCACCCTAAGCTGATGATAGCCCGATCGAAGGTCGATTTTCGAAAAGCAACTAGCACCTTGTAGCTGGTCAAGAAGATCATCTATACGAGGTAAAGGATATCGATTTTTGATAGTTAACTTGTTGAGCTCTCTGTAATCGATGCACATGCGAAAAGATCCATCCTTCTTCTTTACGAAAAGTACCGGTGCACCCCAAGGCGATGAGCTGGGACGTATAAATCCCTTGTCTGTCAACTCTTGCAATTGACTGGCTAGCTCTTGCATTTCAGAGGGGGCTAACCTATATGGAGATTTTGCCACTGGTGTAGCACCAGGTATAAGATCGATACGAAACTCGACATCTCTGATTGGAGGAAGTCCTGAAATGTCGTCAGGAAAAACTTGTGGAAAATCTTTTACAACAGGAATATCTTCAAGTTTCTTTTCTGCGGTCCCCTTCTTGATGATATGGGCTAAAAACGCGACATAATTCTTACGAAGGTATTTCTGTGCTTGAAGGCAAGACATTAAGTTGAGTCCTTTCGCCGAGGTTTCTCCAATAATTCGAAGAGTCTGACCGTTTGAAAGAGGAATACGAATAAATTTCTCACGACATACAACTTCCGCATTATGCTGACTAAGCCAATCCATTCCGACTATGATGTCGAAACTTCCCAGCTTCATAGGAATAAGATCGACTGAGAAATCGTGATTGTTTAGGGTGAGCGTACAGTTGCGTAAAATAGAGTTTAACAAAACTGGTTTTCCATCTGCAACTTCCACTGTTATGGATTCCGCGAGCTTATCTCGATTTTTACTTAAGATAGGTTCAAACTCTAATGACACGAAACTTCTATCCGCACCAGTATCAAATAACATAGAGGCATATCTACCATTTATAAGAAACGTACCGTTGACCACATTGCCGTCAGCTCTGGCCTGGTTTGCGTTAATATTGAAAGCCCTTCCTCTAGCAGGTGGAGGAGCTTGATTTGCTTGGTTCACTGGGTTGGCTTGGGCCTGAGCATGAATAATATTGACTAATCTTGGACATGTGTTCCTGAAATGACTTGGATCTCCACAGTTGAAACATGCCCGCATAGGTTGACCCATAGGGTAGTTGGGTTGATAGTATGTTTGGGCTAAATGTTGAGTGGGTGGAAATGGTTGTTGTTGTTGGGCTTGACCCATAAATTGTTGGTGGGTTTGGGTTATAGGTGGGTGGCGATTTGTTCGCTGAGGTGCGCGGCATTGTTGTACAAGGTGTCCAGCGCGACCGCAGCTGGTACAGTACTGGCAAGGATAGTCAGGGGAGTGGTGATACTGACAACGGTTACATTTTGGTAGTGGTCCTGTGTATGGTCTTTTGTATGGCGCGGGTGGAGGAGTGGCTTGTGTGATGGGTGCAGCAGGAACAGGGGTGTTGGTGTGGGTAACTGCAAAGTTCCTGTTGTTACGCTTCCTCTTGTTACCAAATTTAGAGGAAGGAGTGTGGTGGTTTGAGGTTTGTCCCTCAGCAGGAGCTTTCTTCTTTTCTTCCTTGAACTTTCCATTACGAATTCGGTTTTCGGTTAGTTCTGTTGCCAACACCATGGCAGCTTCGAGTGTTACCGGTGAAACACTGAGGACCGAATCTTGGATTTTCGGGGGAAGTCCTCGAATGTAATGTTCGATCAGACGGTAGGTTGGAGTGAATAAGTTTGGTACCATCTGGTTCAACTCCAAGAACCGTTTGTTGTAAGTAGAGTGATCACCATCTTTTTGTTTCAGGGCATGAAATTCATCTTCCAATTTCTTAATCTCACTCCTAGGACAGAATCGCCTAGTCATGATCTCCCTTAACTCCTCCCAAGTTAAGGCCATCGCATCTTCCATTCCCCTCTTTCCCTTCTCGGTATTCCACCAAGTGAGAGCTACCCCAAGTAGTCTCCCGGTGGCATAACGAACTTTGCGATCCTCAGGACAATCGCAGTTTAAGAAAACGTTTTCCATCTCCTCGTACCAACGTTGGAGAGCAGTGACTCCCTCAGTCCCTTCGAATTTTGGGGGATCGCAAGACTTAAAATGTTTGTAGGTGCATTTGCCGGTAGAAGGGTCGTTGATGATCTGGTCCTGTTGTTGAGGAGGGTTAGTAGGATTTGCAGCAAGAGCTTGTTGTACTTGTACTACGATGTCAGGTAATATCGTGGCCATTTGGTTGGCGATATGAGTGGCCAATCGTTCCTGAGACTTTTCCGATTTCCTACTCCTTCGATGCGATCTATACGACATCTACAGGATCATAAAATGAGAAGATTGTGAGTTTATGGTATCTTTTAGGTGTCATGTGTCTTAAAAAAAATGAAAATGACATAAATATCAATAATGCAACTACATCCGAAGGATGTCTTGGGTTCGCTCATGTTGGGCCTCAAATGTCCCCCATACCTTCACCTATATAGTCATGTGGGCCCCCATGGCTATTGGTTTGGTAGGATTCACATTAGTATTGGCAATTTAACACTCGCATCCCCCGAATGCTAACCACAAAATATGTTTCATGAGATGTTTGGTCGGAACGTGTCCAGGTGTAGACACAATGACTACTCAAAGTGGGATTAGCTCTCACGACGTTTGGTATAGCATGCTTTGGCCTAATAGGTATTTCGTACTCTCATCGTTGGTCCCCAGGTAGGCAAACTGGTCCTTTATTTTGGATTTATACGAATGCCAGCCTAGACAGGACGTTCCGACTACCGGTACTAGTACCCTTCCAGTTACTACATGCCCGTCATGAGAACTCACTTTGATGAGATTTGAAAACACGAAAATCGTTGTAAAATCAATCATGATGTGGTGTGTGCTTGCATGGATGTGATATGTTATGATCATACGATTTCATGATAAGCATTATTTGATAATACATACTTATGAACATGCTTGAACAATATCAAATGTAACATTTTGACATAAACATATAAACATCATGAAATTTGGCATATAACACACAAAATTCTTATAGGTTTCTAATCGACTATAGTATAGGCTCTAAGGGTCTAATAACCTATCCTATATCCCTATAGTCATGGCTCTGATACCAATCTGTCACACCCCGACCCGCAGCGGAAATAAGAGTCGGGGCATAATTGGGTTATCACCAAAGCACATGACATTTACTATTATGTTTCATAATTAAATGAAGTCAAAGTTACATTTCTCAAACCTTCAAACATGTTCATTCATTACAAAGGAAAATAACCAAACATAATAATCCCAAACACTAAATCATTTTATTTCTTCTAATCCAGGTCCTACGTGTTCCTAGCTGCTGCTGGTTCACCTGTATCATGTGTAAAATGGGAGGTTTTTGGGTCAACATAAGTTGGCGAGTGAACCTTGTAGATAAACATTTAATAATGATTTTCTGGTTAGTTTATCAATAAAATATTGTGCATAATCATAAAAGAGCATATGTATGAAATCAAGCAATGGCAACATCGGTTACAATTATAACATACATTAATAATTGATAACATACATGATCATACCAACATCATATGATAATTAACATAAATGAACTGTGAGATCAAGGCTCAATCAAACGGAGCCGATCGTATTGCATGAACTGAAAATGTAAATTGAACTGTGTGCTCAAGGCTCAATCAAACGGAGCCGAGCGTATTGCATGAACTTGAAATGTAAATTGAACTGTGCACTCAAGGCTCAATCAAACGGAGCCGAGCGTATTGCATGAACTTGAAATGTAAATAACCGATCAAGGCTCAATCAAACGGAGCCGATCGTGCGGGCACGCCCTGACCAACCACATAATAAAATGGGGATCAAACTCAACCTCGAGGGATGGGGAGTTACGGCCTCAGCAATTGCATGTACTGAAATAATAACTTGCAAACAATTCTAACTACTGAACAGCAACAACTAACACACATGTCATGATATGATATATGCACAATAACTTGGTTATAATAAGTAAATGAATAAGACACATGATACACCCCAAAAATATGATTAAAACGGGGAATTTGAAGGGTTCACTCACATTGGGTGCGTTGGATTTGAATTGGTGAGATGCGCACGATTTGGACGAAACGAGATAACAAGGAATCACTGACCTAGATAATAATAGGAAAAAAATATATTAAATGGATGGATTTTATTAAAGATTTTTAATGGGATTTTTAGATATAATTTTTGTGATTTTATGGCTATTTTCTATCCTTAAAAATGTTATTTTTAAGTATTTTTAATTGATTTTTAATTTAAATAAAACAAATAATTATTTAAAAAAAATAATATTTTTTTTACTGTTTGACCGTTGACCGTTGACCGTTGACCGGTTCGGTCAGCGGTAATTCTTGCGCCGAGCGGGATTCGAACCTGTGACCTTCCGTTCACGCGCACGTAGCTCTACCAACTGAGCTACGTGACTAACCCGATAAAAATCTAGTTTTAATTATATTAATACACTTATTCGAATTTACCGAAAATTCCTTTATTTTACAAAACGTTTTATTCTCATCGAACCGGCGTGTGGGACGGAACTCGATCGCGTGACGTGCAGTTTGTGTTGCACACAGTCCACCGCTGGACTGTGTGTCTAACCCGGTTATATCCTTGAATTATATTATACTTAACAACTACTCAATCTAACCCGGTTAGTTTTATGAATAAAAAGGAATGTTATTACGCAGCGTGTGTGTGTAGCAAGGATCGAACTCGGGACTCGTATATAAACTTTGCACACAGTCCACCGCTGGACTGTGTGTCTAACCCGTTAACTATTCGAATTTTATTTGTTCTTAACCCGTTGTTATGCTCGTCTTCTTCACTAATATTACCGGTTTTACACAGATCACTGGTTCAGGGTTCTACTTCTTAAATAACATGATTACTAGCTTGAATGAACAGACCGAACAATTTGAGGGAAAGAATACCAGACAGGTCGTCTTCTTCAGGAAGTCCGGCGAGAACAGAAAACTCTGTTTTTTTGAAACTTCGGCTGAGAGAGCTAATCAACAGAATTTAAGAGTTAAAATTGAAATTGAATCAGAGTACATGGGTTATTAGCACGATTGAATGTGTTTACCGTCAACTAGCGTGGTTCCGGCAATTTCCAGAATTTCTCCGGCGAAATCAGAAATCCAGCAGAGTCTTCTGTGACTGACTTTGAGTGACGGAATAATGTTAGTAGTGTCCCTACATTAGATTGAAACAGCAAGAGAGTAGAATCTTACTGGTTTGAGTTGGACACGGTTTTCCGGCGAGAGTTGCAGAGAATTCCGGCGACAATTTTCTTGAGCTCAAAAGACTTGAAAACGCGACGAAAAGGATTTGGAGTGTATTTGGGACAGTTCTGAATCGTATAAATGATTGGAGACGGAATTGTTTGAGACTTGAATGTCTTTCGGTTTCAAAACTCAACACTTGAAGTTTATTCAATCTAACCTTAATTAGAAACCGATATGCGTCGGTTATGAGTTAACTAAACGAACGAAAAACTGATTTGGCGATTTGGCTTACCGATTTCCGTTACTCAAATACCAATAACCGTTCATCCGAGTTTGTGTATAAAGTTCAATTGTTTTCATAATATTAACAGAAAACAACTGGTGGCGGAGTGGTTTGGAGACGGATGGATAAGTCATTAGAGGCAGTTGACCCGGGTTCGAGTCCGGTCAGCTCCAAACATTTTTTATTTATTTTATTTTAACTTTTTATCAAATATAATTTTTATAGTTTGGTTTATATATTAATTATGAAACATTTAAACTCAAAATATTCATAAATACTTAATGAAATTTTTGTAACTTGATATCTGATTACAAAACGAAGCGGGTTTTGGAAACCCGATTTATACAAATGTTACATCTGACATGTTCGCAAGTGAAAGCCGAACACCAGAAACCGTCAGGTTTGCTACAACAGTTAGAAATACTATGGAAATGGGAGTTGGTAACTATGGATCTAATTGCCAAGTTACCTAGAACAAGTCGTGGAAATGATACTATTTGGGTTATAGTCGACAGACTGACTAAGTCAACCCATGTCCTGCCAATAAAAGAGACATATAGTTCACACAGATTGTCCAAGTTATATGTTGACAATATAGTATGCCTGCATGGTGTACCATTTACAATAGTATCCAATCGTGATACTCAGTACACATCTCACTTTTGGAAAAGTTTCCAACAAGCTTTAGGCGCTCGCCTAAATTTTAGTACAACTTACCATCCTCAAACCGATGGTCAGTGTGAGGGTACTATTCAGACTTTGGAAGACATGCTAAGGGCATGCGTGATCGATTTAGGAGGTATTTGGGATGATCATCTACCCCTAATCGAATTCTCCTACAACAACAACTATCACACTAGTATAAAAGTTGCACCATTCGAGGCTTTATATAGAAGAAAGTATGGAACGCCTATTTGTTAGACAGAAATTGGAAAGAATCAATTATCTGGACCTGAGATAGTTTTGTAAACCATGGATAAAATGGTACAAATCCGTGATAGACTTAAAGCAGCTCTTGATAGACAAAAGAGCTACGTTGACAAGAGAAGAAAACCTCTTGAATTCCAAATCAGAGACAAAGTTATGTTAAATGTATCACCTTGGAAAGGTGTAATGAGATTTGGAAAGAAGGGCAAGTTAAGCCCAAGATATATAGGACCATTCGAAATAATTGCAAGTGTCGGTTCGGTGGCTTATAAGCTTAAACTACTCGAGGAACTGAGTAGAATCCACGATGTATTCCACATATCAAATATGAAGAAATGTCTAGCTGATGAATCGCTAGCAATGCCACACCATGAGGTGCAAATTGATGAAAACCTGAGGTTCATTGAGAAACCTTTATCGATCTAGGATCGACAGGTTAAAAACCTTCGAAAGAAAAAGATTCCTGTCGTGAAAGTAAAATGGGATTCCCATCGTGGCCCAGAATACACGTTGGAAGTTGAATCAGACATGAGACGAAAGTACCCTATCTTTTTGAATAAAATGTCGAGGATGAGATTTCTTTTAAGGGGGTGAGAATGTAACACCTTGCAAATTTATATCATATAATAATGCGACACGTGTTCAAACTCTTTGTTTATTTCCGATTTGTGGAAGGAGGGGGACAAATTACGTCAAAAAGGAAATACAAACAAAGTCCAAGGACTAAAGTGGAAGAAAATGCCAAAATTCCATTTCTGAAGGTCCCTTACGGACCATAAGAGGTTCAAAACCTGTAAAGGCGGGGAACCCACCACTTACGGACCGTAACCCACCTCTTGTGGTTCGTGAGAGGTGTAGAGACAACAAAATGGCAGATGGCAATTCCCTGATGCCTTGTTGCCACCAATCTCGCGAAATTGTCTCAAAATCACCTCCTTGTAACACCTAAAATGATACTAATCCCTCACTCAAAGCTCCTACTCACACTTGTCATGATTTAGGAGATTTTGGATTAGTATAAATAGGTGATCATGGTTCACATTCAACTCACACCTTTTAATTCACTCTTAATATGATACCTGGAGCTTCCTTTGGAGTTTGGGGCAACCCCTTGAAATTCGTAGTAGTCCTTAAGTCTAGTAAGTCATTCTCCCTTGTTCAATTTCATTAATTTAGCCAGTAATCAACTGAAAGTCAAACAATTTGACTTTCAGTTCTGACCATTTTGGTCAAGTCCAAGTTCAATCCGAACTTTCCTACATGATTGTAATAATGTTGGTATGATTCTCATGTGATCGTACTTTCCGATAATCACGTTTGATAGGCGAAATGATAAGTCGAGCTTATATATATAAAAAGTCAAAACTAGTAAATGCGCATTTTACGCCAATTGAACTTTAAGCTATCGAAACTCAAACTTTTTGACACTATATCAGTAGTATGGATTAATATAAAATATTTTGACATGCTCAGTTCATCATATTCGGTTTAGACCTCTATTCTATAACGAAAGTCAAGCAGTTTGACTTTTACTTTGACTTTTGATTCTGGCCCGTTTGGTCTACTTTAAAACCAAAATCAAGGCATGTTTTGTGATCATAATATTATGGGGAATATCCTCTGAGATTATACCTTATGGTCACACTGTTTAAAGGGTAAATCGACAAGTCCGCTATTTATACTTAAAAAATGTCAAAACACCCTTCTAGCGCAGAAATGGTTTTAATACTAACGAGGCATATAAATTGAACTCGAAGCTGATTATATACATTTGAAAATATGTTTTGACATAATGGACTTGTCATAGACCCTTTCGACCATCCAATGCCACGTTTACTAAAATGACTAGTTTATAATATATAAATTATATAAACTAGTCGAAATGGATTTAAACCTTTCAAAATTATTCCAAATCAGAATGTTTGGTTAAGTAACCCATATTTAACGAGACTTTGCATTCGAACGGACATGAACCACATTCTAACCGGTCAACGCTTAATCTAGCGAAAGTGAATAATATTCTAAGTAGCAAGTAAAGTAAAATAATTTACAAAAAAAGACTCGTGAACATTCTAACGGATATTTATATCTATTTCATTCTGGACTATAGAGCATTCCAGATAATCGTGCTTAGGATATACAACCTGAAATACGGCTTTGCTTCAAAGAACTTATTAACGTAGAAAATTTGCTAAGCAAAGGTAAATACTCTTAGCCTAGTTTTATTTTAAAACTTAGGATACGACATTAGCCGCTTGGAACGGGCATTATATAAATGGGCAAATGCTTTCATAAATATAAGAATCCAGTTTGATCTGTATTACTTGAATAACACTAAACACTGAGGGTAATGGTACCGCGTCCAAGCGTCCCGACTCATCAAATAGGAATGGCCATATAAAATACATGTAGCGTAGTAGGCATACTCCCAAAAGACGTGTATTAAAGGTGGTGTATACCATCATCACATACCGGCATAGATTACCCAACTATATTGATAAGCATGTAAAACTGGTGACAAGAAATCTATCCAAAAGAATACTAAATGATTAATCCACGGGTTATCATAATATGTATCAAAATGATTTATGAAAATGATTTTTAAACGAGTCAGTTAATTGTATTTACCAGTGAAAATTGACGTACTTTTAAAAGATTAAACTGTAGGTAAAGAGACCTAAATATAGGGTGGAATAGCTCGGTCAAGGGAAAATGTAACACCTCCTAAAATCGTGTCAAATAATATAGTGACACGTGTCATATTTTTTTATAAGTCTATTAAGGACTAATAAGGACTAAAGGTGTCAACATGATCAAACTAAGCCTCTGAGTGACCCTCTGGTGTCAACATACATATACTGAGCCTCTGAGTGACCATTAATGTCAACATGCTTATACTGAGCCTCTGAGTGATCCTTTATGAAGTCATAACTCTCATATGAGCCACTGGTTCGAAGAGAGAGATTAATTCTGTAAATATGTAAAAGTTGGACGACAGAGGGGTTAAAAGTGTCAACATGTTAATTTATACCTCTGAGTGACCTTTTAACAAACCGAGAGCTTGACAATGTCCGGGCATACTCCCGGGTACGCCAAATGTTGGCTACGGAGGGCTAAATATGTTATAAAGGTGTTTTTAGAGGTTTAATAAGTTGAGGGGCTAAATGTGCAAGTTTTGGAAGTTCCCAGGAGGCGCTCATGGGCCGCGAGAGACACGGGCCTGGTCTCTCATGGGCGCGAGAGGATTGTGTCTACAGAAAATTTGCTTGGCTCCACACATGTTGCCAAAAACCATTTGATTCGAAACTAGGGACTTCCAAACTGCTATGCCACGTTTTAGGACACTTGTAAGCTCCATCTAACACTCCCTAACACCTGGTATCACCTCCTTGAAGCTCCTAACTGTAAATAGGTGCAAAGGTTCACCACTTGAACTTGCACCTTTCTCATTTATCACTCTATCTCCCTCCTCTGGAAGTTCCTAACTGAAAGGAGCATCTAACTTAGTTCTATTTCATCCTAGGAATCACTTGTAAGTGTTCCTTTCTCTTGCATTTTCGTTTATAGGCTTTTATAGCCAAAAGTCAAGCTTTTTTTTTTTATAGAAAACGCCTTAGCTTTCGGTTAAGACCATTATGGTCTAGCCATTGTTCGTAACGAACATGGCTAAGTGATCATAATAAGGTAGGTGTTAATCCCTATAAAGGGCACCTCCTAAAGATCACATTTGCTAGACCAATTGACGGGTCAAAGTTTTATTATTAAAAAATCAAACAGGCCAGTTTTCGAAAATATTATAATGTGGACTTATATAGATTATGAAACATGTTTTGGCACTTAAATAAGTTGATAATAATTATTGTAACATGTGAGAACATGTTCGGCTCGTCAATTTCAGTTCTATGGTCGGTTCGCAACCAAAAGTAGCAAAGTTTCACTTCTGCTTTGACTTTTGATTCTGACCTGATTTAGATTAGTTAGCTACTGATCTAAGGTTTCATTATGATCGTAATATGATGTAGCATAACCCCCTGAGGTTATATTACATGATCATAATCAGAATCTGAGTTTATTTACAAGTTCCGTTATTATGCCATTTTGACTAAAATGCCCTTTTTACATAAAATAAGGTTTAATCGATAACGAACTTGAATATGAATTTCCTACTGATGCAATATTATAACTAAGATTATTTGGTATGTCAAGTCAGATTGTATACTGAGTTTACGTACAAGTTCTTATGTTATGTCGATAAATGACGATAAAGCCCCTGTGGCTTATAAACAGGTTTTAATCATTTATTTTATATATTAAATCTTTTACCTACTGATATGTTATATTAAATAACATATCTAAAACAAATAAACTTAATCTTAACATTAGTTTTTACTAAACTTCACATAAATCGTCATTTTGCAACATAAGCGCCGTTTCGGCAAATAGTATGGTTTAAAACCATATTTATCAACCAAGACTTGTTACCTACTGATTTTAAAAACTTATTTAAAATATTTTTACAGTAGGTACATGATGTAAACTCAGAATCCCAAATAAATTACAAAACTATGTGTAAAATGACCAAAATGCCCCTTCAGTGCAAAGTTTGGTCATAAGTAATAAATTACACATATAACCAATATCTTACTGATACTGTATCATAAATTAATTATTTTTCTAGAATACTTATGATTATAACATCATAATACATTCAAGTTTCTTTTATACAGTATATAATTACCAAAACGCCCTTATGAGGCGTAGTTTCATTTTAAAACCTTAACAGACATATAAATTGATATCATACTGATATTACAACTTATTAAAGTATAATGGCATATAGAAATTGTCCATGACTTATCCGGTTACCCGATTTATATGCGCACGGTTAAGTATATGTAACTAGTTTACAGAAATTAACCGAAACAGATTTAACCTTATCATTTTAGCCTCAAAATCCAGAATGCTTATGGTTTACCCATATTATACAAGTCATAGTACTTGTTGGGTTTAAACTACATTCTATCCGCTCATCGCTTAATCTAGCGTAGTATACTGTTTTGATCATGTACGCTAGTCGGTCTAAGTCTATGACTTAAATTAAGACCGTTAGCATTTTAATTGGTTAGCTTATGCTATATTCCAGACTAGAGCCTTCCGGTAAATGCTATTTGCACTTAGTTCATTTTGGATATGGCTGAGATATTAAATCTTGCATTTTTAAATCAAGACTAGCTCAGGTAAATACTCTCGATTTATTTTCTCTATACGGGCTTGGGTTACGGTAAATTATTACCGCTTGGTCGGAAATGTGATTAATCGAATGCCGGACTGTGGCTAGTAAATCCGCATATTCCGTTTTAATCAGTTTTGTTGATAACTTAAACATCGGGGGTTAACGATCGTGTCGTGGATATCCTCGGCTCATTACATTAGATAATGGCCACGACCAAAGCGCGGGGTGTAGGCATACACCTGACAGATGCTCATGCTAAATTATTTTAACCCACTAGTTGGGGATAGCTCCTTCGTGGGTTCATAAGTGGTGTATATGTCTCGGTCTCCATACTGGGTCCCGTATGTATGGACAAACATGTGAATCTGTTAACATGGTTACAAGGCTGACTTTCCCAAGTTATAAAAGAATTTTTCTTGCCCTGTGCACTTAAATCTATTTTCAAATGTTTTCAAAATGAGTCAGTTGGGTGCATTTACCAGCGAAAGCTGACGTATTTTCAAAAGACTAAGCTTGCAGGTACAATACGAAATAGGCTGGAAGCTGCTTGGTAGTGATATAAGAGGATCTTGCAAATCCTTAGATCTGCCCAAAGTCTGTTATAAATTTTTGTACATTTTACGATCCGCTGTATAGCCGTCTGTATATTATTTTTCTTACTTTGAACATTTGGTTTGTAATAGTAATTTGAACTCCAAGACTTCTGTTGTGTTGTGTTTAATTGACTATGATGATATCAACTTACGTCACGATATTCCCCACCCGAGCCCACCGGTATTTGGTTGTAAATATCAGGGTGTGACAGAAAAGCTTAGGAATTTGCGAATCATGTGCCTTAATGCCTATAATGTCCTTACATTAACTTTTATTTCGGATCCTTCTTGTGGATCATTGTACCGAATGCTTATAAATTTTATTTAATAAATTTTGAACTTTTATATTATTAATTTCTCATCCTATCTTCCGCTGCTTATTATGAAACTATTATCAATCGTCACGCATAAACCCACCAATCGGGCCCACCGGAAACCAGGGTGTGACACTGGGGCCTAGCCCCTTGTGTATCCTTGTGTCTCGTAAGATTGTATTGTTGATGTAAGTAACGTATATTTTATCTCCCAAAATATATATATTCTTGTTTCATATATTCTTATTCCACTAGATCTTTGATCATGTTAATGTGCATATGTATATATATATATATACACACACACATGTATATTCCAAGTTTGATACTTTGTTAAAAGTAATATACTTTTAACATTGTCTTTGTGTATATATACATATATGTCTATTGTTTGCATACTTGACTAAGTCATGTATTTGTTATGTATTTATATGTATAAATGTACCCAAGTATAAGAATACTTATTTCATAGGTACTTGTGTCGTATTTATACGAATACGTATGTACATATATAGTACTTGAAATCTTGTATTTTACTAAGTGTGTTATAGTTTACGTAGGCACGTATTTATACATATAGGTATACGTATATATTTGTACGTATTGGGATATTCTCACACTTTTGTTGGTTTTCCAGAATTATATTTCTTGTGAAATATATTTTTCCGGAATTATATTTCTTAAAAATAATATATTTTTCAGATCGGTTTGTAATATATATATATTTCTTACACTTGTTAAATATATATTTTTGTTTTTGTCTGATATGTTATACATTTTAACCAAGTATCAATATATTATATATTTTTTCGTTCAATAAATATATATATATATATATATATATATATATATATATATATGTCTAGCTATACTTGTCTGTTTGTCCGATCATCCGATTTGTCCAACATCCTTGCCAGGGTGGATATATATACACTTTGTCATTTTTCTTACATATTCTTGTAGGTGTATTTTTGTTGGTATTTAGTTAGATATAATTTCCTATATCTTTACGCTAAATACACATAACACATAAGATATACACATATGCACACTTTTATATAACTTTGCTAAATACTGCGAGAACCGTAAGAACGAATGAAAAAACCAACCAAAACCAAATTTTTAATACAAACCTTAATGTAATTAAATTACAACATCAAAAAAAGAATTTACAACATCAAATAATTCATTTCTCCTCTAAAATTCACACTTATTAGAATTTTTACACATGTGTAAATATAATAAATTTACACATGCGTAAATGGCAAACTTACACATGTATAAATTTTATTAATTTACGAATTCACGTAAATTTAAACGTGTAAATTTAATTTTTAACATTTTGTTCGAATAATAATAATAAGTGTAAAAAGAAAATTTGAATTTGAATTGTTTTTGACCAAGTTCTTTCGTTTTTTAATTCGTTCTCACGGTTCTCACAATATTTAGTGTTTAATTTAAACCCTCCCCTATATATATATATATATATATATATATATATATATATATATATCCATTTTAAGTTTATGAAAACTCTAGTTTCTTAAACTTACATTTTTCACCCAAAACTTTGTATAAACATGTTTAATGCATTTAAATCGTTTTTAACTTTGTAAATCCTTGTTTAATCACACTTCTATTTCTAGAAAAAAAATTGCTATAGTTTCCCTAAAATATGAACATTTCCATGTTTTTCAACATCTTCAAAATCAAGTTCTAAAACTCATTACAAACACTTTTAAACAACAATAACATAAACTTTATATATTTCAACAAAAATCAAGAATATAAACTTTTATAAAAGTCTAGATCTTTACAAATAACCACTTTGTAAGTTCATCATTTTTAAAGATTAAGTTGTTACTAGACTTTTATACATACTTTTAAAACCAATTTTATGAACATGAACTTTTATAACTTCAAAAATTCCATAGAAACTCATAATGGCTTTTAACACATTTTTACAAGTGACATTTCAAAACCATCAAATTCATCATAATGTTTGTTCATGTATTTTGTTAGATCTACACATATAGTTGCTAAATCTACACTTTAACACATCTAGCAAGTTCATCATGCTTACAACTTCATGACCAACACCAAAAACAACACAAGATCTACAATAAGAACAATTTTATTATGTAGATTATGTTATTTTATGTTAGGGTTTTCATATATTTTAACAAGGTTTCTTGAATGATCAACTTGTACTTTTTATATCTATACATGATTAGAAACAAGATGAAGAGATCTAAACACTTACTACTAGCACAAGGCTAGGGAAGAAATCTTGAATAAAAAGAAGAAGATGAAAGCTCCTAGTCTTGTGAAAAATCCTTCTTGATGATCCTTGCACTTGTTCACCCTTTAGATCTTCTTGTAATCACTTGAAAAGCACTTAGAATACTTGAATGAATTTTAAAATGGAGGATGAAGGGTGGTGGTGGTATGGCCGATTTCAAGATAGAGAGAAAGAAGATGATTATGTTGGTGATCTTTTGAAATGTGATATATGGATAAGATTAGGCACTCTAAGGTCCTTAAAATCTCACAACACATTATTAACCATTGGGTAATAGAAGAGCATCTTTGACTAGGAGAACAACGGAGGCATGTGGGCCCCCTTGTGTGTGGACGATTTGGAGATGGGGGTCTTGAATGTGGTACGATTCGCCTACTTATTTGTGATGATCAACATCAATTATTGATCTTGTATAGTTTCACAATTATGAAAGTGTTAACCGGTTTATTGAATTTACTAGTTTATGGATTTGATTAGACAAATTAAATATTTGTATATTTTTTCGAAAGGTTATATCATTTCCCAACTTGGGGTTTTATGTATATATCATGTTGGACGTGATTATGAGTCTTATACTTGACGTTTAGGGGAGTATCGGAACTGTCCTGACACGACTAGTCTAATCGGTCAATCTACCAACGGTCTTTTTAATAGTTTGTATCGCATTGTGACATGGCGATACGATCATGTGGTATGCAAATATAAATGTATTTCCTGTGATTGTTAGACTTATGAGACTTAATCGTATCAAAATTAATTCTAATGCACGTAATTATATATTGAGCAGTGATTAAGTTGTATGAAATTACAAGATATTTTGTCGTTTGTCACAAAAATATACCCAAAGGCTGTCACACCCCAACCGATGGCGGAAACATCAGAGTGAGACGAACTAGATTGCGCGAGACATCATAACACTATTTGCGATAATATTTAATTTAATCAACCCATTTCATTTCATAGCATCAAAATTGTCAAGTTACATCAAATATCCGAATACAAGTAACAACAACAAAATAAACTCAACAATAAAATAATAGTTAACTTAGTATTCTACGCGTGTTTCTATGCCGTTCCTACTAAGTTCCATCATAACAACTTCATCAACCTGCAACATGTTAAAAAATATAGTTCAATGACAAAGTATTGGCGAGTACACAAGTTTAATATCATAGCATAATTATTAAAACCGTTTAAACAATCCACATGAATATCTAGCATACAAGATAAATGTAAACAAGGCATGTGAATCTACAAGTCAATCCTCTAGTGTACCGCAAAATAGATTTAAAACTTAACATTGACCACAAGTATACGGGCGGTGCATTACTCCTATAGCGCTATACATGTTAAGGGAGGCTTGATCGAAGTTAATGACATTTAGATCACATAAAAATATACCAAGTAACAATTCAAGTAGCATAAGACTAAAGCATGTTTGATGGATTGTTTGTGTGTAATCATATAATAAAAGTATGATTTAGTGTAGTTTGGTAATTTAACATATTGCACCCAAATAGTGTAAAGCATAAAAAGGGTGTCGAGTGTACTCACGGTTTTGCAAAGTAATTTCCGTGAAAGCGTTAGGTTATTTTAGGGGAATGAACACCAATTTATCCTACACAAGGAAATGTAGGTGTGTGAGTATTAGATTGACGATGGATTTTGATGAGTTTAGGAATTAAAGTATGCAAAAAGTATGTATAAACAAAAGTAGTTATCTAGACGTTAACTCTCGTTTTTGACACTATAAGCCCCGAAGGGTGTTTGTGTTTTTATGGGTCATGCCTAATAGAATCGTAACGATGGTTAGGTCTAAGATAAAATATCCTATTTCTAGGACAAGTAACCATATGGTCATTGTCAAGGTTCGGTTATATTAAGTATTTACATATGTAGTTATAATATTACTAATTTATCATAGAGTTCATGTATTTCATAGGTATCATGTAAGTCATATAAGTCATGCATGGAGGTAGGAGGATAACCTTCCTAAACCTCTTTCGTAAGATTCACCAATACACAAGATTGTCACAAGGTAATTTATCATAGAGTTCATGTATTTCATAGATATCATGTAAGTCATATAAGTCATGCATGGAGGTGGGAGGATAACCATCCTAAACCTCTTTCGTAAGATTCACCAATACACAAGATTGTCAAAAGGACAATCCGGATGGTTAAGAATTATAGAAATCATTAAGCGAGGGGTGGATTGAAAACTTGGATAGCCAAGGCCTTCATGTAATCACACCTACACCAACACAAGCTTGTAAGCTTGGATGACTCAACACTTGTGGGTTTGAAAACCTAGTAAAAACCACAAGTTTAGAGGCATATTATGCCTCTTGATTTTGTATGAACAAGTCTAGCTAGCTCACTAACCATAAACTTAGTTAGAGGCATAAGTAGCATAAAGTTGTTATGTTTTAAAAAAACAAGTTCAAAAAAGTTTATAAGTTTAACTTCCAAAACAGAAAGTTTGGCCCCCAAAATGGTATTGTTCCAGCTTGGCTTTCCATGGAAAACCTATGGTAACATCCCATAGGGCATAGCAAACAATGTTGAGGAAGAAAACATAAAGAAAACTTCAAAATCTTAAAGTTTAAAAAGATAAAAATGGGCAGAAAATTTGTGGCACTTTGGACCTAAAAAATGGTGAGGTTTCACCTTAGTTTGCCCAAGAAAACTTGTGAAAACCTTCCTAGATGTTATCCAAGTGTTTTAGAATAAGAAATAAGGAAGAATTAGTTGAAGAAGTGAGCTAGAACTCACAAAAAAAACTCAAATATGGCTGCTGCGTTTTTTGAATATGTTAGGGACTTTGAGAGTGTTTTCGAAGTGTTTGGAGGCTTGTAAAAGTGGGAAATGGATGGGGGAAAGGTGGTTTATATAGGGAAGGGATTAGGGTTTCAATGGGTTGGGCTTTGGACAAGATTAGTGGGTGTTTAAACTTGAAACAAGTCCAAAACATCAACATATGTCAGCCCTCTTTTTTGTTAATTAATTTATATAAATGGTTTTAATTGTTATTTACATAATGTATTTTATATGTAAATCAAGTGTGAAGTGTTTTGAAGATTAAAACATGATTAAAGGTGTTACATAACCCTAAACATACCTTGCAAATAATTAACATAAGTGTGAAAAGAATCATGGTGCCAAAAGTCTATGCATTTTGCATTTTAATTGTTGATTGCTTGCTTGATTTGAAGTGTTTAACTTTCATGAATATATGATAAGAATATGCAAGTTGATTCGAAGCTATAAATTGTGTAACGAATGCGTGTATGATCATAGATATAAATGCGTATAAAGATTGTGAATTGCGTATAATCGATCAATTTGATTACAATCAAAGCCTTAGATTTACAATGATTCGGAAATGAAATACGATTACAAGGTTTGGACTTTCCAAAAACAAGAAACGCGAAGCAGACTTGTTAAAAACAGAAAGTTACAAATGCGAAGCGTTACAAAGGCCCTCCTAAATTCCACATAAGTGTTACGTCACCCACTTTTCTCCATTTCTCTCCACCTAACCCCAAAGGAAATGGTTTAATTATGTTAACTCCACCTAGCCTTATTTTTAGTGCTTTTTGGTTTAAAAAAAATAATTCAATCTCTTAACATCTCATTAACATATTAACAAATACCCCCTTTAAAACCCCTTAACACAAGCAGGGAGTGGTGTTCAACGTCGGTTAACATGTCATGTCACCCTTAACGCCCGAGGTGTTAGGCTGAAGGGTGTGCGAGTCATGGTTAGAACATGATTTGCCACGCAGGAACATGAATAGAAGGCTACACCACCCCCTTAATGGTTCATGGTGGTTGGTGTGGATTGAACCACGATTACCACGGGCCACCTTTTCCATTTTCCTAGATTTTGACATTTTAAAAATTAAATTAAAATGATAAAGGGGATAGTAGTTTGGGTCATGACCACACTCTTAGGGTAGTGGTATCGGATGATGGATTGGAGATGGGTGATATAATGCCTATGTGGAAGGTCATGGTGGTTATGAGGATCATGACCACACCCTTTAGCCTTAGGGAAACACCCTAATGCCTACTAAACTAGAAGTAAAATAGGAAACATCTAAAAAAAACATAAGGAGTTAAATAGATTAAGGACTTGTACTTTTGAAGGGAGATTTTTTTCTTTTTCTGAATGATGGAATTCTCAGATATATAGAAAGATCCAACAAATGATGTAAAAACCCCAAAGAACACAAGAATAAATGTAACAACACGGCAAATTATATAACTACATCTCTAATTTTGAACTCACGCCATCATTAGTCTCTAGTTTCATTAAAAGGATACTAATGAATATAGTAATGTGTTGATCGATGTCATAAGATTGGTCAAAAACAAGTTTGAAAAGTATGTACTATTCACCTTTACTAGTAAAGACTAAATACTTAAAAGTGTGACGTATTCACCTTTACTAGGAAAGAGCAAGTAGGGTGTTGAATCCATGAGAAATTAGTGGAAAGTATTAAAGTTCATTGTTTTCATTGATTAACTATTTCCAAAGCTATTATCTTTTGTTTAATTGAGAGAATTGTTTTAAAAACAAGTTTGATTGTTGTGGTTGTAAAAAATTGTGAGAAAAGGATCAATCTCCAAGTTTTCGGGCTATGAAGCAAATCAAATAACCTAGTTATTACCAATTGGAAATCACATAGACATATTTGTTAACCTACTTGTTTCGATTGATAATTAACATATAATATATTTGGTTGCAATGATCCAAGATAGAAACCAAAAGATTGATGCAAACAATAGTAACCTAATATATTACCAATCCCAGGTATCATAAACACAACTGAATTCACTAGTTAAAGGTAAAAGAAATAAAGACAACTTAGAATTTAATCTCAATTGTTGACGTACAAAACTAAACAACTCATGAAAACGAGTGTATAGGTCACACCTTGGTTTTTTCCATAGCCAATCCAAACACCGGTGGACCTGGGTGGGGAATATCGTGACGTAAGTTGATTACATCATAGACAATTAAACACAACACAACGGAAGTCTTAGATTTAAATTACTATTACAAACCAAATGTTCGAAATACAAAATAATATACAAGCTCGTAATAGATGATCCACAGGCGGATCATAAATTGTACAAAAGAAATAATGTAAAACAGACTTTAGGCAGATCTAGGATTTGCAAGATCCTCTTATCACTACCGAGCACTTCCAGCCTATTTTCGTATTGTACCTGCAAGCTTGGTCTTTTGAAAATACATTAGCATTCACTGGTAAATACACCCAACCGACTCATCTTGAAAACATTTGAAAATATGTTTTAAGTGCGTATCAGCACAAAATCTTTTATAACTTGGGAAAGTTGATGTTGTAACCTTGTTAACAGATTCACATGTTTGTCCATACATACAGGGCCTAGTGCGAAAACCGAGGCATGATTAACTACACACCAATTACGAACTCACGAAGGAGTTATCCCCAATGACATGGGTAGTTGCATTTGAGCGTCTGTCGGGTGTATGCCTACACCCCGCGCTAAAGTCGTGGCCATTATCTAATGTAATGAGCCGAGGATATCCAGGACATGGTAGTTAACCCCCGATGTTTAAGTTATCAAACAAAATTGATTAAAACAGAATATGCGGATTTACTAGCCATATCCGGCATTCGATTGATCCCATTTCCAACCAAGCGGTAATACTTTACTGTAACCCAAGCCCGTATAGGGGAAATAAGTCGAGAGTATTTATCTGAGCTAGTCTCCGTTTAAACGCAAGATTTATTAACTCAGCCGTACACAAAAGCACTAAGTGCAGATAGCATTTACCGGAATGTCTCTAGTCTGGATTATGGCATAAACCAATTAAATACCAACGGTCTTTCTTAAGTCATAGACTTAGACCCGACTAGCGTACATGATCAATACATATAACGCTAGATTAAAAGATGATTGGATAGAATGTAGTTTAATCCCAACAAGTATTTTGATTTGTGTACTATGGATAAACTATATACATTCTGGATTTGACAAGGTTAGACCCGTTTTGGTTAATTTTCATAAAGCAGTTACATATGCTTAACCGTACGCATATCAGTGATATCGGGTAACCAGAAAAGTTATGGACAAGTTCTATATGCCATTATATTCTAAATAAGTTGTAATATCAGTAGGATATTAACTTATATGCCCGTTACGGTTTTAAATGAAACTATGCCACATATGGGCATTTTGATAATTTATACCGTATAAAAGGAACTTGAATATAATTTAATATTATAACTATAAGTATTCTGGAAATATAACTTATTTATGATATAATATCATTAGGATATTAATTATATGTGCAATTTATCTTTTATGACCAAACTATGCACCGAAGGGGCATTTTGGTCATTTTACACATAGTTTATAAATTATTTGGGATTCTGAGTTTATATATTGTACCTACTGTAAAAATATTTAAAATAAGTTTTAAAATCAGTAGGTAATAAGTCTTGGTTGGTAAATATGGTTTAAAACCACATTATGTGCCGAAACGGCGCTTATGTCGTAAAATGACGATTTGCGCGATGTTTATAGAAAACTGATGTTTAGGTTAGATTAACACGTCTTAGATTTTTTATTTAATATGACATACCAGTAGGTAAAGATGTGTTTTGAAAAGATATAATTAAAACCATTTTATAAGACATAAGGGCTTTATCGTCATTTATCGACATAATACAAAGACTTGTTCATAAACTCAGTTTATAATTTAGTTTGACATTCTAAATAATCCTACTTATAATATTACATCAGTAGGAAACTTATTTTTAAGTTCATTATCATTTAAACCTCATTTTATGCAAAAAGGGCATTTTAGTCAAAATGACATAATTACGGAACAACATAAACTCATATTTTGATTATGATCATGTAATATAACCTCAGAGGGTTATGATACATAATATTACGATCATAATGCAACTTTAGATCAGTATCTAACTAATCTAATCGGGTCAGAATCGAAAGTCAAAGAAGAAGTCAAACTTCGCGACTTTTGGTTGCGAACCGACCCTAGAACTGAAATTGACGAGCCGAACATGTTCTTACATGTTCTAATAATTATTACCAACTTGTTTAGGTGACAAAACAGTTTTCATAACATATATAAGATCAAATTATAACATTTCCAAAAAATGACCTGTTTGACTTTTTAATATAATAACTTTGACCCGTCAATTGGTCTAGCAAACGTGATCTTCAGGAGGTGCCCTTTATAGGGACTAATACCTACCTTACTACGATCACTTATCCATGTTCATTATGAACAATGGCTGGACCATAATGGTCTTAACCGAACGTCAAGGCGTTTTCCGTAAAATGCTTGACGTTTGGCTATAAAAGCCTATAAACGGAAATGCAAGAGCAAGGAACACTTACAAGTGGTTCCTAGGATGCAATAGAACTAAGTTGGATGCTCCTTTCAGTTAGGAACTTCTAGAGGAGGGAGATAGAGTTGTGAATGAGAAAGGTGCAAGTTCAAATGGTGAACCTTGGCACCTACTTATAGTTGGAGAGCTTGAAGGAGGTGATGCCAGGTGTTAAGGGGTGTAAGAGGAAGCTTACAAGTATCCTAAAACGTGGCATAGCAGTTTGGAAAGCCATGGTTTCGAATTAAATGGTTTTTAAGCAATTTGTGTGGAGGCATGCAAATTTTCTGCAGACACAGGCCTCTCGCGCCCCATGGCCAGTTTCAAAGTTTGACACTTTTAGCCCCTTAACTTATAAAACCTTCTAAAACACCTAGCATTTTTAGCCCTCCGTAACCAATATTTGGCATACCCGGGAGTCTGCCCGGACATTGTCGAGCTCTCGGTTCGTTAAAAGGTCACTCGGAGGTATAAATTAATATGTTGAAACTTTTAACCCCTCCATTATCCAACTTTCAGTTATTTACGGATTTAATCCATCTCGCCCAACAAATGGAACGCGTGAGAGTTAGGACTTCGTAAAGGGTCATTCAGAGGCTCACTTTAAGCATGTTGACATATCAGTCACTCAGAGGCTAGGCGTGTTGACAAATCAGTCACTCAGAGGCCAAGTTTAAGCATGCTGACATACCAGTCACTCAGAGGCTAGGCATGTTGGACACGATTTTTACGAGGTGTTACTGTGTAATCCAAAAATTGTTTAACCAAAACAAATAAACATAGAGATTCAACTAACTCAATGATTAGACAATTCCAAATCCAAAAGGTATGTAACAATCGGTAATCATGATCATTAACACAAACGCTAGCCACAAAGATGATCATGGGTGGTTCAGCCATTCATATTCGTCATTGGATCTTCAATTGATGTTCTAGATCTTGATAGCATTAAGGATTGAATGGATTGAGGTTAGGAACTCCAAAAAATCATCCTTGGGAAGTAAAAAACGACAAGGTTGATCATCCTTGCGTTTTGGAATGTTGAACCTTATATAGAGTGTAAAATAAGGAAATTTGTGTGTCAGATCTGGACCCGGCGCTAGGTGGCACCTGTAACATTTGTAAAAATCGGGTCTCCAAAACCCGCTCCGTTTTGTAATCAAGTACCAAGTTATGAAAGTACATTAATTATTTATGGTTATTTTGAGTTAAAACGTTACATAATTAATAAATAAACTAAACTATAAAAATTATATTTGATAAAAAGTTAAAATAAAATAAATAAAAAACAATTGAAGCTGCCGGGACTCGAACCCGGGTCAGCTGAGTCTCTAAACGACTTATCATCCCTTCTCTTAACCACTCCGCCACAACGTATTTCCTGTTAACACTAGGAAAGCAAAAGGAACTTATATACAAACTCGATTTAACCGTTGATGCTATCTGGAAACCGATAATCGGCAAACCAATCGTTAAATCGATTGTTTACCTCACAATTCAGTTATAACCGATGTGCGACGGTTTTTAATTAAGTCAGAAGTGATTGAACTTAAAGTTTCATCTTTTCGGCTTTTGAAACCGAATATTTCTTCAAGTTCTGATTTAATTCAAGTTTCAATCATTTGCACGATTCAGAACTATCACAACAATATCCAATTTCATTTTCGTCGCATTTGTGAACCTTAAGATCATCTGAAACAGTTCGCCGGAAATTTTCTGCAAGTTACCGGAAAACCGGGACTCACATTCTCACGGTAATTCCTTCGACTCTTTTTGTTTAAAACATGTGTTTAGTCAATCTCTAACACAACTCCATCATCAGAATCAATCTTAGCCAACGTTCATCGGAAATCTTATCTTCGCCGGAAAGTTTCTGAGACTGCCGGAATCCATCTGTGAACCGATAAGATATCCAAAACTTCTTTTAAACCTTGTTTAAGTGACACATCGTTATGAGTAATCGATCAACGCTGTTAATTGGTTCAACAGTCGGAGTTCATTTCCAATACCGACGAACCTTCGCCGGATTTCTGTGAATATCTTCAATCGGTAAATTCTGTTCCTTAAACTCTCTCCATTCCTTACCCTTGATTTACTGTTAATGTCTAAGAACTTTGTAAATCACAAAAATCAAACTTAACCAGTCGAATTATGCTGACCGTGTAATTCGACGAAGAAGATGAAGTTATATCAGAGTATAAGAGTAATTAAAATCCGGATTATAAACGGGTTAGACACACAGTCCAGCGGTGGACTGTGTGCAAATTTCATATTCACGTCCCGAGTTCGATCCTTGCTACGCGCACGTTTGTGTAATAACATTCCTTTTTTTTTATCATGAACTAACCCGGGTTAACACAAGTAGTTGTTAAGTATAATATAAATCAAGAATATAACCGGGTTAGACACACAGTCCAGCGGTGGACTGTGTGCAAAATGAAGTTCACGTCGCGCGTTCGAATCATGTCACGAGCACCGGTCCAGTTGAATTAAAACGTTTTTGTAAATAAAGGAATTTTCGGTTAATTCAAATAAGCATATAAATATAATTAAAACCGGGTTTATAACGGGTTAGTCACGTAGCTCAGTTGGTAGAGCTACGTGCACGTGAACAGAAGGTCGCCGGTTCGAGTCCCGCCCGGCGCAGGATTTTACCGCTGACCGAACCGGTCAACGGTCAACGGTCAACAGTAAAAAAATAATATTTTTTTTTATATATTTATTTGTTTATTTTAATTTAAAAGTCAATTAAAAATACTTAAAAATAATATTTTTAAAGATAGAAAATAGCCATAAACTCACAAAAATATATCTAAAAATCCCATTAAAATCCTTAATAAAATCCATCCATTTAATATATTTTTCCATTATTATCTAGGTTAGTATTCCTCGTCGATCCGCTCATCTAAATCGTGCGCATCTCACCATCTTCAATTCATCGCACCCAATGTGAGTGAACCTTTCAAATTCCCCGTTTTAATCACGTTTTGGGGTGTATCATGTGTCTTTGTTTATTTACATATTATAACGAAATTATTGTGCATACATCATATCATGACATGTGTATTAGTTTGTTGCTGTTAAGTAGTTACTATTGGATGCAAATTATTATTTCAGTACATGCATTTGCCGAGGCCGCAGCTCCCCATCCATCGAGGTTGAGCTTGATCCCTATTTTATTATGCGGTTGATCTGTGGCGTGCCCGCACGATCGGCTCCGTTTGATTGAGCCTTGATCGGTCAATTCATTTTACATTTCAATACATGCAATACGCTCGGCTCCGTTTGATTTTACCTTGAGCGCACAGTTCAATTTACATTTCCAGTTCATGCAATACGCTCGGCTCCGTTTGATTGAGCATTGAGCGCACAGTTCAATTTACATTTCCAGTTCATGCAATACGATCGGCTCCGTTTGATTGAGCCTTGATCGCACAGTTCATTTATGTTAGTTATCTTATGATATTGGTATGCTCATGTATGCTATCAAGTGTTATTGTATGTTATAATTGTAACTGCTATTTGCCAATGCTTGATTACTTACATTTGCTCTTTTATGATTATGCACAATATTTTATTGATAAACTAACCATAAAATCATATTCAAATGTTTATCTAATAAGGTTCACTCGCCAACTTATGTTGACCCAAAACCTCCCATTTTACACATGATACAGGTGAACCAGCAGCAGCTAGGAACACATAGGACCTGGATTAGAAGAATAAAACGATTTAGTATTTGGACTGTTATGTTTGGTTATTTTCCCTTGTATTGAATGAACATGTTTGGATGTTTGAAAATGTAACTTTGACTTCATTAATTATGAAACATAATAGTAAATGTCATGTGCTTTGGTGATAACCCAATTATGCCCCGACTCTTATTTCCGCTGCGGGTCGGGGTGTGACAGATTGGTATCAGAGCCATGACTATAGGGATATAGGATAGGTTATTAGACCCTTAGAGCCTATACTATAGTCGATTAGAAACTTATAAGAATTTTGTGTGTTATATGCCAAATTACATGATGTTTATATGTTTATGTTAAATGTTACATTTGATATTGTACAAGCATGTTCGTAAGTATGTATTATCAAATAATGCCTATCATGAAATTGTATGATCATAACATATCACATCCATGCAAGCACACACCACATCATGATTGATTTTACAATGATTTTCGTGTTTTCAAATCTCATCAAAGTGAGTTCTCATGACGGGCATGTAGTAACTGGAAGGGTACTAGTACCGGTAGTCGGAACGTCCTGTCTAGGCTGGCATTCGTATAAATCCAAAATAAAGGACCAGTTTGCCTACCTGGGGACTAACGATGAGAGTACGAAATACCTATTAGGCCAAAGCATGCTATACCAAACGTCGTGAGAGCTAATCCCACTTTGAGTTGTTGTTGTGTCTACACCTGGACACGTTCCGACCAAACATCTATGAACATATTTTGTGGTTTGCATTCGGGGGATGCGAGTGTTAAATTGCCAATACTAATGTGAATCCTACCAAGCCTATAGCCATGGGGGCCCACATGACTATGTAGGTGAAGGTATGGGGGACATTTGAGGCCCAACATGAGCGAACCCAAGACATCCTTTGGATGTAGTTGCATTATTGATATTTATGTTATTTTCATTTTCTTAAAGACACATGACACCTAAAAAGACACCATAAACTCACAATCTTCTCATTTTATGATCCTGTAGATGTCGTCTAGGCAGCATCGAAGGGGTAAGAAATCGGAAAAGTCTCGGGAACGTTTGGCCACTCATATCGCGAATCAAATGGCCACGATATTGCCGGACATCGTGGTACAAGTACAACAAGCCCTTGCTGCAAATCCTACTAACCCTCCTCAACAACAGGACCAGAACATCAACAACCCTCCTACCATCAAATGCTCCTACAAACATTTTAAGTCCTGTGATCCTCCAAAATTCGAAGGGAGAGTCACTGCTCTCCTACATTGGTTCGAGGAGATGGAAAACGTTTTCTTAAACTGCGATTATCCTGAGGATCGCAAAGTTCGTTACGCCACCGGGAGACTACTTGGTGTAGCTCTCACTTGGTGGAATACTGAGAAGGGAAAGAGGGGAACTGAAGATGCGATGGCCTTAACTTGGGAGGAGTTAAGGAAAATCATGACTAGGCGATTCTGTCCTAGAAGTGAAATTAAGAAATTGGAGGATGAATTTCATGCCTTGAAGCAAAAAGAGGGTGATCACTCTACTTACAACAAAAGGTTCTTGGAGTTGAACCAAATGGTTCCAAACTTATTCACTCCAACCTACCGTCTGATCGAGCATTACATTCGAGGACTTCCCTCGAAAATCCAAGATTCGGTCCTCAGCATTTCACCGGTAACACTCGAAGCTGCCATGGAGTTGGCAACAGAACTGACCGAAAACCGAATTCGCAATGGGAAGTTCAAAGAGGAAAAGAAGAAAGCCCCTGCTGAGGGACAAACCTCAAACCACCACACTCCTTCCTCTAAATTTGCTAACAAGAGGAAGCGTAACACCAGGAACTTGTTAGTCACCCAAACCAACACCCCTATTCCTGCTGCACCCATCATTCAAGCCACTCCTCCACCCGTGCCATACAGAAAACCATACACAGGGCCACTACCAAAATGTAACCGTTGTCAGTATTACCACTCCCCTGATTATCCTTGCCAATACTGTACCGGCTGCGGTCGCGCCGGACACACTGTTCAAAACTGCCGCACGCTTCAACGAACAAACCGCCACCAACCTATAACCCAAACCCACCAACAGTTAACGGGTCAAACACAACAACAACTACCATTTCCACCCACTCAACATTTAGCCCAAACATACTATCAACCCAATTACCCTATGGGCCAACCTATGCGGGCTTGTTTCAACTGCGGCGACCCAAGTCATTTCAGAAACACATGTCCAAGGCTGGTCAATATTATTCATGCTCAGGCCCAAGCCAACCCTGTGAATCAAGCGAACCAAGCTCCTCCACCTGCTAGAGGAAGGGCTTTCAATATTAACGCAAACCAGGCCAGAGCTGACGGCAATGTGGTCAACGGTACGTTTCTTATAAATGGTAGATATGCCTCTATGTTATTTGATACTGGTGCGGATAGAAGTTTCGTGTCATTAGAATTTGAACCTATCTTAAGCAAAAATCAGGATAAGCTCGTGGAATCCATAACGGTGGAAGTCGCGGACGGAAAACCAGTTTCACTAGACTTTATTTTACGCAACTGTACACTCACCTTAAACGACCACGATTTCTCAGTCGATCTTATTCTTATGAAGCTGGGAAGTTTCGACATCATAATCGGTATGGATTGGCTCAGTCAACATCATGCGGAAGTTGTATGTCGTGAAAAATTTATTCGTATTCCTCTTTCAAATGGTCAGACTCTTCGAATCATTGGAGAAACCTCATCGAAAAGGCTCAACTTAATGTCTTGTCTTCAAGCTCAAAAATACCTTCGCAAGAATTATGTCGCGTTTTTAGCCCATATCATCAAGAAGGGGACCACAGAGAAGAAACTTGAAGATATTCCTGTTGTAAAAGATTTTCCACAAGTTTTTCCTGACGACATTTCAGGACTTCCTCCAATCAGAGATGTCGAATTCCGTATCGATCTTATACCTGGTGCTACACCAGTGGCAAAATCTCCATATAGGTTAGCCCCCTCTGAAATGCAAGAGCTAGCCAGTCAATTGCAAGAGTTGACTGACAAGGGATTCATACGCCCCAGCTCATCGCCTTGGGGTGCACCTGTCCTTTTTGTAAAGAAGAAAGATGGATCTTTTCGTATGTGCATCGACTACAGAGAGCTCAACAAGTTAACCATCAAAAATCGATATCCTTTACCTCGCATAGATGATCTTCTTGACCAACTACAAGGTGCCAGTTGCTTTTCGAAAATCGACCTTCGATCTGGCTATCATCAGCTTAGAGTGCATGAAGAAGACGTCCCTAAAACTGCTTTTCGAACTCAATATGGTCACTATGAATTCATGGTTATGCCGTTTGGATTAACCAACGCACCAGCTGTTTTCATGGACCTAATGAATAGAGTCTGCAAACCTTACCTTGATCGATTTGTTATTGTATTCATCGACGATATTCTTATCTATTCAAAATCTAAAGCTGATCATGAGCGTCATCTGCGACTTGTTCTTGCACTTCTAGAAAAGGAAAAGCTTTATGCCAAGTTCTCTAAATGTGAATTCTGGTTAAAGGAGGTGCAATTTCTCGGGCATGTAGTCAATGACAAAGGAATACATGTTGACCCATCAAAGATCAAAGCAGTTCAAGAATGGCAAGCTCCACGTACACCAACTGAAGTAAGGTCTTTTCTTGGATTGGCTGGCTATTATCGTCGGTTCATTTCAAACTTCTCTCGCATTGCGGTGCCACTCACGGCTTTAACCCATTAGGGAAAACCATTCGTATGGGGGCCCAAGCAAGAAGAAGCTTTTCAAACACTTAAACAAAAACTTTGTGATGCACCAATGCTCACTCTTCCTGAAGGTTGTGATGATTTTGTAGTCTATTGCGACGCGTCAGGGCAAGGATTAGGTTGCGTTTCATGCAAAGAGGAAAAGTCATAGCTTATGCCTCAAGGCAACTCAAGACACATGAAAAGAACTACACCACTCATGACCTTGAACTTGGAGCCGTTGTATTCGCTCTTAAGATATGGAGACATTATCTCTATGGTACGAAGTGTGAAATATACACTGACCACAAGAGTCTTCAACATATCTTCAATCAGAAAGAGTTAAATATGAGGCAACGAAGATGGGTCGAACTCCTAAATGATTACGACTGTGAAATCAGATACCACCCTGGTAAAGCAAATGTGGTGGCTGATGCACTTAGTCGAAAGGGTTATGCGAACTCCATTCATCTTCTATGTTCGCAAATTATAACCGATATTAAAGATCAAATTCGAGAAGCTCAACACGTTTCAATAACAGAAGAAGATGTAAGAAAAGAGATGTCCTGTGGAGCCGAGCTAAAACTTGAAACTAAATCTGATGGTATTTTGTATTACCTAGATCGTATCTGGATTCCTAACCACATCAATCTTCGTGAAACTCTCATGAATGAATCTCACAAAACGCGATATTCTATACACCCAGGAGCCGATAAGATGTATCAAGACCTACGGTACACCTATTGGTGGCCTGGAATGAAGAAAGATATTGCCGTTTTTGTTTCCAAGTGTCTCACATGTTCTAAGGTGAAGGCTGAACACCAAAGACCCTCAGGACTTCTAGTCCAACCGGAAATACCTGTATGGAAGTGGGAAGATATAACCATGGATTTCATTACCGGGTTACCTCGCACTTCTAGTGGGTATGACACTATATGGGTGATTATAGACCGACTTACAAAATCAGCTCACTTTATTCCTATTCGAGAAGATTTCAAGAACGAAAAGCTTGCTCGTATTTATATCAACGAAATCGTAAGCCGACACGGGGTACCATTAAGTATTATTTCTGATCGTGATGGTCGTTTCACCTCACGAACATGGCAAACAGTACAATCCGCTATGGGCACTCGATTAGATCTCAGTACCGCCTATCATCCTCAAACTGATGGACAGTCTGAGCGCACCATTCAAACTCTTGAGGACATGCTTAGGGCATGTGTCATAGACTTCAAGGGAAATTGGGACGCCCACCTACCGTTAGTTGAATTTTCATACAACAACAGCTATCATTCTAGCATCGGCATGGCACCTTTTGAAGCTTTATATGGTCGAAAGTGCCGATCTCCTGTTTGTTGGCACGAAATTGGGGAAGCACAAATTACTGGTCCAGAATTGATCCAAGAAACCACAGATAAGATTCATCAAATCCGAAACAATCTTCTAGCGGCTCAAAGTCGTCAAAAGAGTTACGCAGATAAACGACGGAAGCCCTTGGAGTTTAGCATTGGTGATCATGTGCTTTTAAAAGTATCACCGTGGAAGGGAGTAGTTCGTTTTGGTCAAAAGGGAAAGCTAGCACCACGTTACGTAGGACCTTTCAAGATACTCGAAAGAGTAGGTCCTGTAGCATACAAGCTTGACCTACCGGAAGAACTCGACAGGATTCATCCCACATTCCACGTGTCGAACTTGAAGAAGTGCCTCGCTGATGAGAATCTTCATATTCCACTGGAAGATATTCAGATTGATGAATCCATGCATTTTATTGAAAGACCAGTGGAGATTATGGATTATGGAGAAAAGCGTCTTCGTCGAAGTCGCATTCCAATTGTTAGGGTACGCTGGGAGTCAAAATGGGGACCTGAGTTTACTTGGGAACGTGAAGACTCAATGCGTGAAAAATACCCGCATCTTTTTCCTACTACTTCAACTGTTTAAATTTCGGGACGAAATTCCTAAAAGTAGGGGATACTGTAACATTTGTAAAAATCGGGTCTCCAAAACCCGCTCCGTTTTGTAATCAAGTACCAAGTTATGAAAGTACATTAATTATTTATGGTTATTTTGAGTTAAAACGTTACATAATTAATAAATAAACTAAACTATAAAAATTATATTTGATAAAAAGTTAAAATAAAATAAATAAAAAACAATTGAAGCTGCCGGGACTCGAACCCGGGTCAGCTGAGTCTCTAAACGACTTATCATCCCTTCTCTTAACCACTCCGCCACAACGTATTTCCTGTTAACACTAGGAAAGCAAAAGGAACTTATATACAAACTCGATTTAACCGTTGATGCTATCTGGAAACCGATAATCGGCAAACCAATCGTTAAATCGATTGTTTACCTCACAATTCAGTTATAACCGATGTGCGACGGTTTTTAATTAAGTCAGAAGTGATTGAACTTAAAGTTTCATCTTTTCGGCTTTTGAAACCGAATATTTCTTCAAGTTCTGATTTAATTCAAGTTTCAATCATTTGCACGATTCAGAACTATCACAACAATATCCAATTTCATTTTCGTCGCATTTGTGAACCTTAAGATCATCTGAAACAGTTCGCCGGAAATTTTCTGCAAGTTACCGGAAAACCGGGACTCACATTCTCACGGTAATTCCTTCGACTCTTTTTGTTTAAAACATGTGTTTAGTCAATCTCTAACACAACTCCATCATCAGAATCAATCTTAGCCAACGTTCATCGGAAATCTTATCTTCGCCGGAAAGTTTCTGAGACTGCCGGAATCCATCTGTGAACCGATAAGATATCCAAAACTTCTTTTAAACCTTGTTTAAGTGACACAACGTTATGAGTAATCGATCAACGCTGTTAATTGGTTCAACAGTCGGAGTTCATTTCCAATACCGACGAACCTTCGCCGGATTTCTGTGAATATCTTCAATCGGTAAATTCTGTTCCTTAAACTCTCTCCATTCCTTACCCTTGATTTACTGTTAATGTCTAAGAACTTTGTAAATCACAAAAATCAAACTTAACCAGTCGAATTATGCTGACCGTGTAATTCGACGAAGAAGATGAAGTTATATCAGAGTATAAGAGTAATTAAAATCCGGATTATAAACGGGTTAGACACACAGTCCAGCGGTGGACTGTGTGCAAATTTCATATTCACGTCCCGAGTTCGATCCTTGCTACGCGCACGTTTGTGTAATAACATTCCTTTTTTTTTATCATGAACTAACCCGGGTTAACACAAGTAGTTGTTAAGTATAATATAAATCAAGAATATAACCGGGTTAGACACACAGTCCAGCGGTGGACTGTGTGCAAAATGAAGTTCACGTCGCGCGTTCGAATCATGTCACGAGCACCGGTCCAGTTGAATTAAAACGTTTTTGTAAATAAAGGAATTTTCGGTTAATTCAAATAAGCATATAAATATAATTAAAACCGGGTTTATAACGGGTTAGTCACGTAGCTCAGTTGGTAGAGCTACGTGCACGTGAACAGAAGGTCGCCGGTTCGAGTCCCGCCCGGCGCAGGATTTTACCGCTGACCGAACCGGTCAACGGTCAACGGTCAACGGTCAACAGTAAAAAACTAATATTTTTTTTTATATATTTATTTGTTTATTTTAATTTAAAATTCAATTAAAAATACTTAAAAATAATATTTTTAAAGATAGAAAATAGCCATAAACTCACAAAAATATATCTAAAAATCCCATTAAAATCCTTAATAAAATCCATCCATTTAATATATTTTTCCATTATTATCTAGGTTAGTATTCCTCGTCGATCCGCTCATCTAAATCGTGCGCATCTCACCATCTTCAATTCATCGCACCCAATGTGAGTGAACCTTTCAAATTCCCCGTTTTAATCACGTTTTTGTGGTGTATCATGTGTCTTTGTTTATTTACATATTATAACGAAATTATTGTGCATACATCATATCATGACATGTGTATTAGTTTGTTGCTGTTAAGTAGTTACTATTGGATGCAAATTATTATTTCAGTACATGCATTTGCCGAGGCCGCAGCTCCCCATCCATCGAGGTTGAGCTTGATCCCTATTTTATTATGCGGTTGATCTGTGGCGTGCCCGCACGATCGGCTCCGTTTGATTGAGCCTTGATCGGTCAATTCATTTTACATTTCAATACATGCAATACGCTCGGCTCCGTTTGATTTTGCCTTGAGCGCACAGTTCAATTTACATTTCCAGTTCATGCAATACGCTCGGCTCCGTTTGATTGAGCCTTGAGCGCACAGTTCAATTTACATTTCCAGTTCATGCAATAGGATCGGCTCCGTTTGATTGAGCCTTGATCGCACAGTTCATTTATGTTAGTTATCTTATGATATTGGTATGCTCATGTATGCTATCAAGTGTTATTGTATGTTATAATTGTAACTGCTATTTGCCAATGCTTGATTACTTACATTTGCTCTTTTATGATTATGCACAATATTTTATTGATAAACTAACCATAAAATCATATTCAAATGTTTATCTAATAAGGTTCACTCGCCAACTTATGTTGACCCAAAACCTCCCATTTTACACATGATACAGGTGAACCAGCAGCAGCTAGGAACACATAGGACCTGGATTAGAAGAATAAAACGATTTAGTATTTGGACTGTTATGTTTGGTTATTTTCCCTTGTATTGAATGAACATGTTTGGATGTTTGAAAATGTAACTTTGACTTCATTAATTATGAAACATAATAGTAAATGTCATGTGCTTTGGTGATAACCCAATTATGCCCCGACTCTTATTTCCGCTGCGGGTCGGGGTGTGACAGCACCAAGTGACAAGTTTCATCTGATATGCGCTGAAATCAGGCTATCTTGCGCTGATGATGGATAATCTTCTAATTTCTTACGTCTTCACTTCCTAACTTGAGTGTATGCTTCCCATGCTTGGTAATGCTTCCCGAAAACCCTCTGTTAAGCTCTAAAAGTCATTCGTTAAGCTCCGCATACCTGCATATCAAAACCAACTCAAAGTAAACCATTTTCATACATATAATTATGTAAAACCTCATAGTTAAACACTTTAAAACACCGTTAAATACCCTCACGTCTTGTGTGCATTAGATGCAAAACTTTTTAAAACTATGTCACCTTAGTTTATTTGTATCAAATCCATAACATTTTAGTTAAATACCTAGAAACTATTGTTTCTAATTTTACTTTTTATATCAAAATTTCATTCAACTACAGTGTATCTTGGACACCTGAAAAGTTGTATTTGTCGTTACACATCAAATAGGTGATAAGAAAATATCAGTAAAGTCACGTCTCATACTTTGCCCATTACTTGTTGGGTATCAGCCATAAACCTGGGCATCGGGTATACCATTAATTTTTAAATAAATACCACTTAGATTTTCAAGTATAGTTTTTTCTTTCCATATTAATCTAGATATTGTTTTATGTTTCTAACAACTATGATAAATTACAATATGATAAACTACATGTGTATCATCATTGTCGTTAAAGTTTGAAATATCTTAAATATATAAATTTCACGATAGTATAATCTCAACAATAATTTTGAATTTTTTAACATATAGAGTAAACTGTAAAGTCCCTAAGGTTTGGTCCAAAATGCTACTTTAGTCCAGATAGTTTTTTTCTTCTCTTGATCCTTGACATTTCCCATTTTTTGTCATTTTCCTTTTCTGGCCAACTCTGTCCATATAACCCAGTTATGGAGGGTATTAAAAATTAATTTTTATTTTGCAATTTTTAATCCACCCCTATTAACCCTTTTAAAAACACTACATAAAACTTCAATTTAAGCCTAAACCTTAAATCTTCAAAGTTCACCCCTTTTTCGTTCAATCTTCCATCTCATATTGGAATTGAATCCTAATTTCCAAAGATATCGATCAATCTTCCATCTTGTCTTGAAATTGAAATCGGTTTACTGCGTATGTGGGTCCTGAACTAGTATTCGTACCTCGATGACTTCACAAAATCCTAGTCTTCGTTTTATTGCTGCAATAGACAAGATAAAAGTTGTGGGTTTGTCAGTTGGGCTAAGCCCCCTTTCTATGAGACATCAGTTGTGTGAATCATGAAGAAAATCCAAGGGATTTGGCTGATCAGAACAAACACCTACAAGAACTAACTTAGCATTTGAAGTAACAAAAGTTTATAGAAGATGTTAGGGCTCACTTCGTTGTTTGTAATATTGTACTGCGTATTTAATTGACCTTGGATATAAAGGTCTAAGATGTTGTAATGTATGAAATGTTTGAATGTAATGTTTTGTTATACTTCATGGGCAAATGTGTCAAATGCATATGGAATTACATCCCCCGTATATTGGGCCTCACTCGGGACTAGGACCCCCCATGGCCAAGGCCAACAGATTGATCGAGCCCACTTGATTGACACGTAGTATGTTGATTGGCGTGCGTATCACGTACAACTTTCCGGGACTAGGACCCCCCATGGCCAACCACGCATGTACCGATGACCTTTTGCTACGTGTGATTCGGGGTGATATCTAGGTGGTTGTGGATTGTGGCATCCAGCCCCTATCGATACTGGAGCGCCGACCCTTTTCGGGTGATCGGCGTCTGCCAGGCGCAAATCAGGATCCGCAACCGTCTGGCATAGGTCTGGATCCGCAGCCATCAGGTGCTGGTCAAGATCCGCCAGTTTAAGATAGTTTATTATCATTTTTTGTACTTTGAGGTTTTTATGTATTTTTATTTTGTTATGTATAAATAAACTTATTATCTAGTTAAATGTGCAGTTTCAGTTTATTTATATATGTGATATTTATTTATAATGTTTGGTTAGTTACGTATAATGTATAATAAAACACAATACAAAATTACTTAATACGATACGATACGATACGACACAATACGATACGATACGTAACAATACGATACAACGTGACATGACGCAATACGATACTATACGTAACAATACGATACAACGTGACATGACGCAATACGATACGATACGACACAATACGATACATCATGATAAAATACAAAACAAAACATATAGAACTGATATGTAACAATACAATACGATACAACATGACATGACACACTATGATACAATATGATACGATATGTAACAATACGACACAATACAATATGATATAATACATGCGACACGATACGATAAGTAACAATACGACGTAATATGATACATAACAAAACATCACGATAAAAATACAAAACAAACATGTAAAACTAATATTAAAAAACAATAAATACCCATCTTTCAACTCCAAAAGTTCATCTGGATCGTATACGACTTCTATAGTTCTATATGGGACGTATATGACTTGTCACACTATCAATCTGTGTTGTTTAAGGCTAACCCTATATGACTCGTATAGACCTATACGAGTCATACAAGGAGGGTTAGGTGTCGAAACAGACACTTGGGTGTCTAAATAGATTGAGCCATACTAAAATCACTACATTTTCTCTCTAATTTTCAATTAAAAATATTTTTTATTTTTTTATCGTCACCTTTTCTCTCTCCTCCACTAATAACCACTTTCGAAAATATTACTAAAAAATTATAAAGGGTGAACAATGTTTTCTCCAAATCTACTAATGAATAGTAACATTTTTTTTCCACTAACAACCACTCTATATATTATAAATAACTCACTCACATAAATATAAAGGATCAAATGTGAATGCTCTTACCCTTGTTCCCTTGCCTTTCAGCACCCCTTACCTTTTGTGATGTTGAAGGCAAAGCCCCCAAGGTCTGTGGCACCTATGTGACAGAGCTTTGCCACTTTGCCCTTAAGTTTAGGAAATGTTATTGTCAACCCTTTAACTTTTTATTAACTTTGTAAAATGTCACTCTGACCCTCCCAAGAGTATATATAATTTGATTATTCCGTAACACCTTCGTTTGTAAGCTTAAAAATAATAATTTGTTGCATGATTATTTTTATGTACGTGTTGGTATAAATTCGAGTTGGTTTACATTTCGACGAAAAATTTATTTGGAAACGAGTCAGGTCAAACATAATATGTTTTCGTGCTTACTTTTTATGTACATTTTGATGTCAATTTTGTTCAGAAACGATTCAGGTCATAACACGTCTTGATTTGACGGTATAAATTCGAGCTGGTCATGTCGACGTAGATTTTATTTGGAAACGATTCAGTCAAATGTAATACATTATCATGCTTAATTTTTATGTACGTTTTGAGAGTATGTGATGGCTGCGAAATGGCACTTGAATCAACAGGTCACCTCCTAATCTCATTCTCATGCAAACTATTGGATGAGGTTTGGAACCTAGTTAAAGCTTGGTGTAACATGGAGGTGGAACCTAGTTAAAGCTTGGTGTGCCAACACCATATTCAAAATCCTATCTTTGAGATAAAAAAACAGGCAAAGTATCTATTCATCTCATGTACATTTGCGCAAAGGTTATGGGATGAAACAGGTCAGTGGGTGAGGATTCAGGGTCTTTTTTTGCTGGAAAGGACATAATTAACTTTCATCTATTCGCCCGGGGTTCGGCTAAGTGGAAGAAGATAGTTTATGCGGTAATGCAACGGTTGTTTGGTGTATATGGCGGTGCCCTAATGATGCAGTTTTTAACAAGCAGCAGCCTCGGATCTGGAATGCGCTCGAAGAGGTCAAACCTGTGAGTTTTTATGGGTCAAAAGTAGAGCCAAAGCTGCAGGCCTTATGTGGGATTTATGGAGATTATTTAATTTGGCTTCTTTAGGTGTGTAAGACAATTGGTGTGGATGAGATGTCCTGTATGTTTTTTTTTTCCTTTAGCTCACTGTTTCTTTTATTTTCTGTACCTTGTATGTTGGTGTGGGTTAACTGATGTTAACCTCCGGATAAAAAAAATGGCAATTTTTGTTGGACGTTAAAAAAACAATGTTTTGAATTTGTACTTAAGTGCTACAAGTTGCATACCTAACTTATTTTGAATCTTTATACAACTCGTTCAATCCATCTGTTTTTATCAACTCTAATTAGTGACTATCATTATCAAACTTATTGTGGTTTTTATTTAGATAAAAGGACATGCATATTTCTAGTCATAAAGAGGCATAATAATACTTGAGCAACAATTGTGATAATTGATGGTGGCATTAAATTTTTGGTAGGATTCAAACTTAGAAGTAATTATAATTGTAGACTTTCGTTCAACTACAAGTAACGTTTTAATATAAGGTATTTAATACCATTCAATTAAACATTTATACTTATATTACTTTCAAACAGTGAAAATTATGATTTGCATAGGTTTAGTGTTCACTTCATACAAATTGTTCGATTACTGCAATTGTAAATGTTCAAATCTACAAATTAACCGATAAACTCATATCCTTAAGTATTATAACTAACACTAATTAACGACACGTTTAGATTTAAGTTTTGGGCATTATTCGTTTTAGTATCCTTAAGTGAAAATTATGACTTGCATAGGTTTAGTGTCCACTTCATGCAATCATGGATTTTCAATAACTTATTTAATTAAAACCTTATGTATATTAAATTCACAATAGATTTCTTATATTTGTGTGGGTTAGTTATGTTATAAGGAATGATTGTGAGCGGTTTTGAATGAAGAAGAGAGAAAATGTTACTATTCATATGTGAATATACGGGAACACTGTTCATCTCTTATAAATTTTTAATATTTTTGAAAGTAGTTGTGAGTGGAGTAGAGAAAAAATGTAATAATAAAAGTGTAAAAAATATTATTTGATTAAAAAGGAGAAAAAAAAATTCTTAATGTAATTATATTGATAGAGAAAAAGAATTAACTGTGAATACTCTAAGATATATTATTTGTGGTTATTGTATAGATTTTTGAAAGACACCATCTTATACTTATCATGTTATTTAAATAGTTATTAGAATTGTATATTGATTAAGTTTCACCTCCTAGATATACATAATTACTATATTATATCATTATATACACACTTAAATAATAAAATATTGAACGTTTTTCCTTTATTATTCTACTCATATTATTTTGATATTAGGTTAGTTCCATAAAAAAAGGGTTATATAATACAACTTTTGAAATAATAAATCATTTGGACCATTTATTATGGTTAATATCCATAAAAAGCAATTTTCGCTACATCGGCATCATAACGATCCGTTAAAATTAAAATTGTATAATGGTTAACGTCTCTTAATACTCTTTCAATTATTACTTTCTATTTTTTTCTTCTCATTTGGCATTATACTAGAAACGTCATTCCCTCTTCACGCCCCTATAACACTCAGGAGGCGGCATAAGGGGTGTTAGTAAGCTCCTCACATCCTTAGGGTGGTCGGGGTGGGCAAGTGATAAGGAGTAAGTGATGGGTGATAGCACACAACCGCGAGTGTTCTATCATGCGTGATGGAGGCGAAATTTGTGATATTCATCATGTAATGATAGGATAATGTATGTGTGTATGTTTGTGTGTTTGACGTTGGTGGTGAGGTGTGATTGGAAACTGTGTGTGTATGTGTTTGATTTTGGTGTTGAGGTGTTAAGTTGTGATTAGGTGTAATGAATGTGGGTGATGAGTGGTGACCATTGCAAGTGTGATAGAGTGAGGTGTCAAATGGTGACTGGATGTGGTGTGTGATGGGTAATGATCATCTTTTCCACCCTTAGACTATACAGAGTAAGAGGGCATGAAGGGGGAATTAAGCGCCACGTTAGCAATGGGGCGTAGCAAAAAAAAAAACCACAGGGTGGGGGAGGCGTGAAAGTAGCGTTTTTATATATAAAAAAAATTAAACAAGAACCAATCAAAACGACCCAAACAATATCCACCAATCAAGAGAGTTGTCGCGTCACCGCCCAATAGCCCTCCACATTGATGAAGAATCCGCCGCCCTCACCACCACGCCACCCTCGGGCCGGTGTGTTGGCGTGGTTAAGGCTTCCATGCCAAAAATCATGCCTCACTCCACATGTTCTTAAGATATATGTAATGAAGTATTATAGAGACATGATTAGGAAAAGGCAATCCTATGATAATGGTAAATAAAGAAAAAATAAAATAGAAAGTAACAATTGAAATAAAGACGTTAGTACGTTATAATATTCGACAGGAATAATCTTTAAGGTGATAAATTGTTCTGTTGTAATAAAGGTAGCATATATTTCGGGTTTTCTATTAAAACTACCTTTTTAGTAGGCGGTGCATTTAATACTAGTTGTTGAAGGTTTGGTTGTGGGCGGTTGCATACGTTTAACCCTCAAAAAATATCTATTTTCAAACCACCAATACGTACCTATACTAGTGTTTGACACTTGGTTTCATAAATCATAATCCAAAATAGCCCATATTATTGTGAGTATAATAACATATAATATGATATTTGCTGTCCAAATCCCTTTTATGACATTAATTTTTTTAATACATATGTGGAAGATGAACAACATACCTCAACCCACTTATGTTATCATATGTTTGTCTAAGGCTAAGATGACACCACACTTTCATTTAGGGTTGTTTTTTTTACCTTTTAATTAGGTTCATAATGGCTCAGACATCTTACTGATTTAATAATTAATGGTTCAGACTGTTTGTTTTGTGAGCAGATGTCTGAATGGTTAAGACATTTGCCTCTGAATGTTTAAACATTATATTGAGTCTGAATGGTTAAGACCTCTAATATGAGTTGGTCAGACATTTACCTCTAATTGATTAAGCATTATATTGGCTCTTAATGGCTCAGACATTTTATTGGTTCAGCACTTAATGGTTCAGACTTCTTATTGATTCAGCACTTAACCATTCAGAAGTTGCCAAACAGTCCCTTAATCAAGCAAAACTCCTAAAACGATCTAAACACACAGATCTAACTCTATTTCGATAACTCAAATCCAATCATCAATCCTTCCTCCAACTTTTCACCTCACCTGAGTCAAACCTCAAACCCTAGCCCGTTTCTTCAACAAACTTTCCCCACAATTGTTTCCTTGCTCCTTTGTAAAGTTTCCTCTACACAAAACCAGATATCTCGATTGCGGGTAGTTGGAATGAAATATATATAAACATGGGTTACAATCACAAGTAGGGAGGCATTAGGTAGTGATTGTTAGTGGTTGTCAACATTAACAAAAATTAAAGAGAGAGATGATTAAGAGGACAGACCGTGAGATAGAGTGATAAATGTTAAACTGTAAATATATGATGATAGGATTATGTATGTGTGAAAGCGGTGCTAGATACTCAAACCCTCGTGTGCAATGTACATGAGGATTTAACATCCATAACATTCGTGACATCGTCTTAAACTATTTAACCTAAAATCTAATAAACCATTACAATAAATCGCACAACGTTTTCTTAAAAATAAAGTATAAACTTTTATTTTCTTATGTTCAATAAGTTTCAAACCTATATGTACTATCTAGATCATTAGGTGTCAAATATTAGTTTTGGTCTATCCTCTCAATGCATCACATTTGATTTATTTTATTAATTAAGATTTACGAAGTTTTGACTATAAATATATGGTTAACAACCATTAGGAAAATGCATGTTATATAATATATTATATTATATTTTGGTAAGCATTTGAGGTGGCGAGAGGCCGGTGACCACACACCAAAAAAATAAAAAAAAATATTGGATACACTTCAAAACACCACCACCACACACACAAATACAGATTGGTGTTTTTAAGTGATAAAGTTGGGAATATTTGGTTACTATTGTTAACTTTGTTTGCAATTTGGTTGTAGTTTTGTTTTTACTTGGCTGGTAGGGCTTGAGTTGTTTAAGTATTTGAAAATGATAGAACTGGACATATTTGGTTACTAATGTTAACTTTGTGAGCACTTTGGTGGTTGTTTTATTTTACTTGGGTTGGTTGAGTTGGAGTTGTTTACGAATTAAAAAAATGTATTAAATTAACCTTATGTGTTTATGCTTGAATTCATTAATTATGTGTTTTCTAACGAAATATCCGAGATGTGTTACTAGAAGCGGTATGTCTAGAAATTGCATCAATGAGGGCAGAAACAGGTTGAGTAAAATGTTTTATATTAAATTATAACAAAATTGATATTTTTGGAGTTTTACTAATAAATTTAAGAAGACAAATTATTAATAAAATTACACAAATATACAACTATTAAGCATGGCTTATGTACAAGAGATGAATCATATACAAAGCATACGCAACTTTTTGGGCCATTGATTTTTCAAGATTAATTGCTCAAAGCTAGGTAGTGGCATTTCCGTAATTATAAGGTTCAAACAATTAAATAAACAAATAGAGGAAGAGTATTCTGATTCTTTCTCACTTGTACTCCTTCCTTCCTTGATTTTCAAATGGCTATAACTTTTCCGTCCGTTAATATATTTAAAAAAAATACACCGAATTAATAAGCATTTCATTCTCTTTAATTCAAGCATCTTATTAGTATAGTTTTCTTAAAAAATTATAAGATTTTGAATACTTATTACGTGATTTTGAATATTCACCAGACTATGTGATTTTGAATACACATTACGTGATTTCATTATAGCATGTGAAACCACACTAAGTAATTACATAATAATTGTTGACTATGTATTATTACGTGACTATGTGATTTTGAATACCCATTTCATGATTAGGTGATTTCATTATTGTATTTTATGTTGTAACACGCTTTTTCATATTTTCCTTAATTAGAAAGTGTAATCGTATTTTTATTTATGGAAACTTGTATTCATATCGTATTCGTATTTCTTTTCTAATCTTGTAATCCGAGACTTTGATCGTAATAAAAACTATACTTGATACATACTTGTCTTGCATGCATTCAATTGTTAAATACGTGTTTACATACAAACCGATACTTGTTATACGTGCAAATACTCATACATTCATACTTGATACTCAAAATATACTTACATATACGTTATACACTTAAAAACCTGCAAAAATATCAAGTTTTAGCATGAAATAAAGGAAAAACTAAGTTTAGGGACTAAAAGTGACAGATATCAAACAAGTTTCCAGATTAAGGCCGCTCGCGCCCTGCGACCGTCCCATATCTTGTCTCTCGCGGCCCGCCAGAGGGCATAATCCGCAGATTGTTGTTTCTAGCTCATTGATTGGGCAAATGTGTATTTTTTGCATTATTACATCCACCTAACTCACTCCCAAACCTCAACTATAAATACCCACCTCCTCCCACACTCACTTCACACCTCAAACATCCATCTCTCTCTCTAAATCTCTCTCTCTCTCAATCCAGAAAGTTCAAGACTTTCAAGTGAGTTCTAACTCACCTTTACGTCCATTCTTTATTCTTTCTTCTTCTTAATACTTGGAACACCTCTAGGAGTGTTTCCATAGGTTTTCCTGGAAAACCAACATGGAACATCATTATATTTGAGGTCTCAAGTGTAAGAAACTTTCCATTTTAATAGGGTTTTAACCCACAAGTGTTGTATCCTTCCAAGATTGTTCTTGAAACAAGACTTGAGTTAGTAATGTGTGATTACTTGGAAGCCTTGGCTATCATACCTTCAATCCAGCACCTCACTTGATGATTTTGAATATTTTACATCTTTCACTTTTATTTTTAACTTATTCATGACCATCCTTGTTGTTCTTATGGCAACTTGTGCATTGGTGAACAATACGAAGAGGTTAAAGGAAGGTTATCCTCCTACCTCCATGCATGACTTCTATGAACTTCCATGATAAATATGATCTACTTATTACGTATACTATATATATACACTAACCGAAACCTTGATGATAATCGAATGATTATCCGTCATGGTACAAGGTTACATCACCTAAGTACTTAACTTCTCGTTACGATTCTAATGGGTATCTTAACCCATGAAAACACATCGACCAGAATGGGTATTATAGTGTCGAAAACGAGTATTAAGTCTCGGTGATTATTTTACATACTTTGGTACATTTAAAATTCCTAATCCTCCGTTATCATCCGAATACTTACCAACCTACATTTTCCTCATGTAGGATAACTCAGTGTTCCACCAACTCTTCACGGAATACTCAAGTGGAGGCTTGCAAAACCGTGAGTACACTTGACCCGTTTCCCTTTTTACACAATTTGGGTTGTAACATGTTAACTTACAAAATACACTAACACACATTACATGCTTTATACACTTGATCCGTATACATGCTTATTGTTATGCTTAGGTTCATGCTAAATTCATACATGCTTCTTGTCATTAACTTAGCAAGCCCCAACTTAACATATATAGCCCTACAGGAGTAGCACACGCCCGTCGGGGTATTGTTAAGCTTAAGCTTATTCTTATTCTTATTCTTAAATAGTCTCGTTACTTTGTGTGACGAGGGACACTTAATTCTTGTGGATACTTGGGTTTGACAATTAGTATTGCATGCTAGCTTACCTTGTATACAATTGCCATGTGGATTAGAGTAAACTTGATATACGTTAAAATATATATAATTTAGTTCCCTATTTTGCCCCCGTTTTGTGCATTTTTGGCTAAAATATCGTTGTATAGGTACTTAATCAGTCCATTTTATATTTTCAGGTCCTAAACGACGTACCGCAGACAAAGTTGGAAAAAAGTGGGATTAACGAGCATTCGAACAAATTCTGCAGATTCTGCTGAAGTTACAGATGCCACACGGTCGTGCGAGACTGCGATCTCGGAAGCACTGACCGTGCGAGAGGCAGTGCGACTCATTTCTCGGCACGCACGGCCGTGCGCGACTTGATTGCTGATCACATGTGACCTGAAGCCTTGGCACGGCCGTGCAAATCATTGGCACAGCCGTGCACATCTGAAGATTTTGCCGCTCAAACATCCACTTGTCTGCCCATGCCCTGCAGTGACGTAATGCTGATGCGCACGACCGTGCGGATAAAGTGCACGGACGTGCGGATATGAAAATTGTCTATAAAATAGAGCATTCGCCACTGATCAAAATATTGGGTATTTTTCCAAGTTTCTGGGCGATTTCTGAGGTGCGGGAGCTCTCTGATCAGGACGGTTTCAAGCGGGTTGCAAGAAGCTTATCATTCATCCAATCCATCAAATCCTTGCTTGTTTATGGTTTGATTTCTTGTTCTTAATATAAATTCTGATCACATTTGCAAGCATTGAGATGATGTTTATGTAATATTGTTATGAATACTATGAAAAACACTTGTTTTATGATCAATATTTAGTTTGTTATCAAGTTAAAATGAAGCTCAGTCAACTGTTCATGTTTGAATCTTGATGATCATATGGCAATCTTGTTTCATTGATGTTGGATTCTTGATTATGATTGTTTATCTTGGATGATTAGTAAATGGTTAGTTAGGATAAGTTGGATACCCCATAATTAATCATTTATTAGTGAACTGTTAACTTGATTAATATGTTTACACCATGAAACTAGAAATGGGTATTGGTTTAATAAAAGATAATCTGATTTTGATCAAGAATGCTTTCTTACACGGAAGGGCTCTAACGGGTTAGATGGTGTTATTGCGGGTTCTTAATATATGTCATAATCTTTGTTGAGTATTTGTGGCCAAAATAACCAACTTGGTAGATTTATATTTAAGACTTGCTAAGTGAATGAGTTTGTGATATGATCTACGTTATGCTTGTCTCGGTGGTTGTATTGTGTTTATCGGTATTGCTTTCCTTGATAAAGTGAGGTTAGAAAACTCTTAACGGATGGCTAACTTATTTTTAAAGATTCACATGAAAATATATCAATAGCTCGTTAAAGAATAATTTTAGGTGGTTAAAGTGTGTTTATCGCGTTAACTTTCCGAAGAATTATCATGTTAGGATTCCCGAAAGGGATACTAATTATCTTTATATTTGGAAAATTGATCAAGTGTCTTTGTGACATTTTTGATAACATGCTTATTTTGCTTATAAAACAAGACAAAAGAAAAAGGAACTGTATTTCTGTATTTAAAGTCTTTTATGTCTTAAAATATATTTTTAGATAATTTTAGAAAAACAATTTCACATATCCTTTTTACTTGTAAAAAAATGACGACAGTTTAGTACACAAGCACCTGCCCGCGCCCATGGATCGACATCTGGTTCTTACCCATACTTTACTACATATACGACAGGGTACACTTGTCTTTTGTGCGTGTTTTAATTTAAGGTAAGAAATCATTTTTATAAATATTAAATCCGAGTTCGTGTGTAAAATTCATTGTAAAAATGTGTATATATTCGCACACGTCAAGTTTTTGGCGCCGTTGCCGGGTCGCGGCTAACCTTTGGAACGATCCGAGTCACTTGTTTACCGGTGTACATGCTTGTGAATACTTGTTTATAATTAATTATTTTCTTAGTTGTTTATAATTATTTACTTGTTTATTTGTTTAGAATTATCTATTTGTTTATTTGTTTATATATATAGTTGCAAGATTGATATTATTTGCATACCCGAATTCAAAAATAAATTAGTTGAAAAAAAAACAAACAAACAAAAAATTTAATAAAATATTGTTTAATATTATATTTTATTTAATCGTTTCGGGATGTGCTTATCCCTTCCTTACAGGTTGATGTCCTCAACCCCCTCGCTCGCTGCTGCTAAGCCATCTGACGACCAGGAACGTGACCTACGGAGGAGTACGAGACTTCGAGAAAGGTCCCGTGCTGTTGCACAACTTATCTCAGTTGAAGTAGACGAGCCGGAGGTACCTGCTGAGAGTGAAAACTCAGAGGTCGAAGGGGGGAGCACCATGGCCGACGACGACCGGCCATTGAATGAGACCGGCCGTCTGGGAGGCGAAGGCCTGCAGCATAGTATCGCCCGACCGACTGTGGTGGCGCCGAATTTCGAGATTAAATCCAGCATCATAAACATGTTACAAAATTCGGTGCAGTTTGATGGAAAGGATCACGAGGACCCAGGTCGACATATTGCTACATTTCTTGAGGTATGCTCTACTTTCAAGATTCGAGATGTTTCAGACGATGCAATCCGATTGCGGCTCTTTCCGTTCTCTTTGCGAGACAAAGCCCAAGCTTGGCTTCTATCACCTCCCGCAGGATCCATTACTACCTGGAATGAATTAGCGGAGCTGTTCATGCAAAAGTACTTTCCTCCAGAGAAAACACCTAAGTTGAAGAACCGCATCATGACGTTTCGGCAGGATGATGGAGAGTCCTTACACGCTTCTTGGGAGAGGTTTAGAGATCTTCTTATTGATGTCCCACATCATGGTTTGTCCAAAAGACAGCTTGTACTAACCTTCTACCAGGGACTTAACTATGAGTCGTAGGAGCATTTGGACATGTATGCAGGAGGAGATCTAGGAACAAAGACGCCAAATGAAGCTTATGCAATCATCGAGAAAGCTGCTTTGAAGTCTAGTTCTCATCAAGCCCATGAGAGAGCTAGGACATCATCTCGTTCTGGAGTTCATGCTGTTGATACTTACACGGCTCTTACTGCTCAGATTGGAGCCCTTGCTGCAAAAATTGATCAAGCTCATAAAATTTCGCGTGTTCAATCTTCATGAGAGCAGTGTGGGATTTCACATGAGTTTGGTGCATGCGAACAGGGATTATGTTTACAGGCCACGAAGAGGTGGATTATCTGGGTAATCAAACTAGACCCCAAAATAACCCCTATAGCAACATATATAATCCGGGATGGAAGAATCACCCAAACTTTGGGTGGAAGGGTGGTTCAGGTAACCAAAACCCACTCGGGTATGCTTAGCACGCTCCCGCTCCACAGCAATCCTACGATAAATCTTTTCAGTCTCAGAGTCACCCCTACCAGCCGCATTCAAATATGTACCATAATCAGGGTGCTGGGAGCAGTTCCCAGCAACAAGCCCCTCAGAATAATTCTAAGATGGAGGAAATGATGGCACAACTTTTGAGCAATTCAAATAGTGCGAACCAGTTGGCAGAAAAGCGTTATCAGCAGCACGAGGAGTGTTTCATGGCCCAAGAAGGGGAGATGAGGAGTCAGAAGGCCTCCATTCAAGCCATTGAGAATCAAGTGGGCCAGTTAGCTAAGATGTTGTCAGAGCGACCTCAGCGCGGTCTTCCAGGCAATACAAAGCCCAACCCAAGAGGGCACGTTAATGCGGTAATGACGAGGAATGGTAAAGCCACGGGACCTGACATATCGGACTCACCACCGATCACTGAGACGGTCCATACTGACGCTTCGGACGAGGTGCACGCTAGGCGAGTCCCAGCAAGTACAGCACAGCTCCAGAAGCCAGTTATAGATTATACTCCTCCAGTTCCGTACCCGGGCAGACTGAAGAAGCAAAGGAATGAAGAACAATATGGTAAGTTTCTTGAGATGTTCAAACAGTTGCATAAACATACCATTTGTTGAGCATTGGCTCAAATGCCCAAATACGCTAAGTTCCTGAAGGACATCCTCACAAATAAGCAAAAGCTCGAGGACATGTCGTGTGTTTTAATGAATGAGAATTGTTCGGCTATTCTTCAAATCGTTTACCCGGAAAGATAGGAGACCGGGCAGTTTCACCCTTCCTTGCCTTATAGGCAGCATGTCTGTCAGCCACGCATTGGCTGATTTGGGAGCAAGCATAAACCTTATGCCGTATAAGGTTTTTTCTAAGCTAGATCTAGGTGAGTCGTCACCTACGAGGATGAGTATTCGACTTGCTGATCGATCAATCAAGTATTCGCTCGGATTTGTTGAAAACATGATGGTTAAAATCGACAAATTCGTGTTTCCCGTAGATTTTGTCATTCTGGACATGGATGAAGACTCTAAGGTGCCTTTGATACTCGGACGCCCGTTTCTCAATACCGCGAGGACGATTGTAGATGTGGCTGCAGGCCAAATCACACTCCGAGTTAATGATGAGCATGTGACCTTCGATATTAAACGGTCGATGCAGCACCCACAAAGCCAAGATGATATGCTTTATTATGTCGACATTGTCGATACCTTTGTGAACTCTCATTTTCATGGCACCATTGAGGAGATAGATACGGATATGCATAGACTTGAGCAGCCGGTTTGTCAAGTCAGTGATTATGGTTCCCATAGTCCAGACAGATTTGTGGAGATTGATTGTGAAGTTGAAGGAAAGTCGAAGCCTTCAGTAGAGGATCCGCCGTCATTGGAGTTGAAACAACTCCCGCCACATCTCGAGTATGCATTTCTAGACGAGGAATGTCGTCTTCTGGTCATTTTTTTCATCATCCTTAGAGGAAGAGGAGAAGAGGAAACTTCTCGAGGTACTGAAACTTCATAAGAAAGCCATGGCGTGGAAAATTATGGACATCGAAGGTATCAATCCTTCCTTATGTACTCATAAGATTCCGATGGAGGATAATTACAAGTCGTGTGCTCAACCTCAGAGGCGGTTAAACCTGAACATGCAAGACGTCGTAAAGAAATAGGTGATCAAGTTACTTGATGCAGGGCTAATATATCCTATCTCTGATTTAGTATGGGAGAGCCCTGTGCAAGTAGTGCCCAAGAAAGGAGGAGTAACTGTAGTCTCAAACGACAAGAATGAATTTATTCCGAACCATACCGTCACAGGATGGCGAGTTTGCATCGAATACCGCAAACTCAATGACGCCACTCGCAAGGACCACTTCCCGCTTCCATTCATCGATAAGATGTTGGAACGTCTTTCGGGGAAGTCCTTCTATTGTTTTCTGGATGGGTTTTCGGGTTATTTTCAAGTTCCGATCGCTCCTGAGGATCAGGAGAAGACTACTTTCACCTGTCCCTTCAGCACATTTGCCTACTGGCGTATGCCTTTTGGGTTGTGCAATGCACCGGATACATTTCATGACATGATTGAGGACTCCATGGAGGTGTTCATGGATGATTTTTCTGTTTTTGGGAGTTCTTTCGATCATTGTCTGAAAATTTTGAAAAAGATACTGATGAGGTGTGAAGAAACAAATCTTGTGCTCAACTGGGAAAAGTGTCACTTTATGGTGAAAGAAGGGATAGTTCTAGGGCACAGGATCTCGCAAGCGGGGTTGGAGGTTGATCCAGCCAAAGTGGATGTTATTTCTAAACTTCCACCCCTACCTCAGTCAGAGCAGTTAGGAGTTTCATTGGTCATGCTGGGTTCTACAGGCGATTCATCAAAGATTTTTCAAAAATCGCAAGACCCATGACCCGATTGTTGGAGAAGGATGCTCCGTTTGTGTTTTTGGAAGAATGCCTGACAGCATTCAATTGTTGAAGCGAAGGCTTGTTGAAGCCCCTATTTTGGTTGCACCAGATTTGGCGTTGTCGTTTGAGATTATGTGCGATGCCAGCGATTTTGCTATAGGGGCGGTCTTGGGACATCGAAAGGAAAGGCACTTTCATCCTATATACTACGCCAGTAAGACCTTGCACGATGCGCAAGAAAACTACACTACTACGGAGAAGGAGCTTTTAGCGGTACTTTTCGCGTTTGATAAGTTTAGATCGTACCTTGTGTTGTCCAAGACTGTTGTATACACGGATCACTCCGCTATCCGATATCTTTTTAGCAAACAAGACGCGAAACCACGTCTGATTAGATGGATTCTGTTGCTGCAAGAATTCGATATCGAGATTCAAGATAAGAAGGGTGCGCTGAATGTTGCGGCCGATCATCTCTCGAGACTCGAGCGTGGAGATTCCGAGGAGACGTGGAGGGAACCAATAAACGACAATTTCCCCATGAGTTCCTCATGAGCATAGAGATGAGAGATGAGTCGCCCTGTTTTACCGACTTCGCGAACTATCTAGCCTGTGGAATCCTTGTCAAAGGATTAATGCATCAGCAGAAAAGGAAGTTCTTTGCAGACCTTAAGCACTATATATGGGATGACCCATTCTTATTTCGAGTCGGAGCGGATCACGTGATTCGTAGATGTGTGTTTGGAGAGGAGGTAGCCCTCATTCTGCGCGAATGTCATTAAGGGCCTACCGAAGGTCACCACGGAGCCAACTACACCGCGAAGAAGGTGTTAGATGCCGGTTTTTATTGGCCTACTATTTTTCATGATGCACAGAAGTTGGTGCGAGCGTGCGATGCATGCCAGAGGGCATCAAATATTTCCACGCCCAACGAAATGCCTCAGAATTCGATCCAGGTCTGTGAAGTTGATGTTTGGGGAATTGACTTCATGGGACCATTCCCATCCTCGCACAGTAATAACTATATCCGGGTAGCTGTGGACTATGTGTCAAAGTGGGCCGAGGCGCAAGCTTTACCCACAAATGATGCCAGAGTAGTCGTGAGGTTCTTGAAAAGCTTGTTTGCCCAGTTTGGTGCCCCGAAGGCACTTATTAGTGACCGCAGAACACATTTTTGTACTGCGTAATTAGAAAAGGCTCTGTCGCGATATGGATACCACCCCCAGACGAGCGGGCAAGTAGAGGTCACGACCGGGGGCTAAAAAGGATCCTTGAGCGGTCGGTGGGTCAAAACCGCAAGGATTGGGTAGACAAGCTAGATGACGCGCTATGGGCTTTCCAAACAACGTACAAAACACCTATAGGGACTACTCCTTATAGGTTGGTCTACGGGAAAACATGCCATCTCCCAGTCGAGTTGGAGCACAAAGCGTGGTGGGCATTAAAGACTGCTAAATTGGATCTGAAGAGCGGCGGTGAGGCTCGCTTTTTACAGATCTATGAGCTTGATGAATTGTAGAATCAGGCGTACAAGAACTTTGCTTGTACAAAGAGCGCGTTAAAAGATTACATGATAAGCGCTTAAGAGATCACAAAGAGTTCAAAGTAGGAGATCTCGTACTATTATTACACTCGAGACTCAGGTTGTTCCCCGGAAAGTTGAAGTCCCGATGGACGGGGCCGTACACAGTCAAGGAAGTATTCCCCTACTACACTATAGTCATCGAGGACTCAAACGGGGTAACATTTAAAGTCAACGGCCATCGGCTAAAGCTTTATGTTAATGGACCGGTTGACTCGGCGGTGGAGGTCATCGAACTCCACACCTCGCACGCGTAATAAGTGTAGGGAGGAGAGTCCCGCTATCGACTCGCGAAAAAAAATTAGCGGGCGTAATTTGCACGCCAAGGGTAAATATGTAATTATGTTAATATTTTGTGTTTATTTCGCGATTTCTTCATTTTTCGTTAAGTTATAGGTTTCCCATGTTTTGATTCATGCCTTTCAGAGTTCTGTGATTGAAACGATGTTCCAACGGCTAAAACACTTGAAAAGTTGGTAATTTTGGCGAAAATACAGAGCTGGGTGCATTTTTCTGCAAAAATCTGCAGACTGCTAGATGTCGCACGACCATGAAACTGATCCACACGGCCGTCCACTTTAAAGTTGCATCTGCAGGAACGCCCGTGCGGACTGATATCCCGGACACGCACTACCGTGCGACCCATCCGCACGCCCGTGCGGACCGATATCAGTAAACTAGGGTTCTGAGATTTCAAATCCGCATGACCGTGCACATTTGCGCACGGCCGTGCGCGTACTTTTCTGACAGTTTGTTCAGTAAGTATAAATATGCGTGTTTCAGAAAAAACCAACTCTCATTCGAAACCCTAGCCGCACTGCCGTTTCCGTAATCTTCAGTCAAGGTATGAATCGCCGTCTCGTTTTGCATCTTTTATTCTATTCTAGGGGTAGATTAGGGTTCTTGTTCAAGAAATTTTTTGGGGTTTTCTTCATAAACAACAATCAAACCCTGTTCTTGACAACATTGGGCGAATAAAGGCCCTAATCAGGAACCCTCGGTCCATTCACTGGGAAAACATCTTGATTTATGGTTGAACAGCCGAATTCAGTGAATGGACCAGATTTTTAGGAACTGCAGACGATGCACGACCGTGCGCCTCATCCGCATGGCCGTGCGGGCCTAAATCGCTGTAGTGAACCTCTGGCATAAAACAGTGTGTGGTTTGGATCCGCACAGCCGTGCAACTCATTCGCACGGCCGTGCGACTTCTGGTGACAGCAAACAGAATACTTCAAAGTCACTGTTCTGGTGCCGAAATCAAAACTTTTTAGGCCTGGCCTGATTTTTGTTGCTTATCTGCTTACAGATGGATCACCCGTTCTTACAATTCGACGCCGGCAAGCAAAAAGAGCATCCTTGTGTTAATCGACTGCAAACCCTATGGAACTGACAAGGCCAAATTGGTGAGCCAAGACGGCTGAGTTGGGAAGCATTGTAAGCCCTGAATCAATCAGAAAGGCTGCAAGAAATGATCTCAATCCCGATGGCAAGGTTGCTAAACATAGAGCGACCTGTCTACCTTGAGCTGATATTGGAACTTTTCGCTTCTTACGGATACGATAAGCCAAGGAGCGAAAACCCGGACTTCAAAAACGCTAAAATCATTCAGTTTAGGCTTGGGGGACGATGGCATAAATGGTCCGTGGAAAAGCTTGGAAAGAAGTTGGGTATTTACGGGGATGACGATATAAATTATGATATTTTACCAACATCTACAAGTTCAGCAGATACAAGGAGAGGGCTGATTTTTGGGCTCACATAGCTAATGGGCCGCCTTATGATGCTCGGAGAGCAAAGCGTCGAAGCTCAGGGACCCGCTTCTTAGGGTCCTTCACCAAGTCATGAGCCACACCACTTGCGGGCACATGGACAGTTTGGGGAACTGTCCCACACCGGATCTGCTATACTTGTACTCCATCATGAATGGAGTACACGTCAACCTCGGCGCCCGTATGGCGGAATTTTTATTAACAGCGCGGGGAGGTCAGTGAGCAGTGAAATTCACGGTGGGGAGTATGTGACCCAACTTGCTTATTCTATCGGGATTTTGACGGAAGATGTGGTCGATCAATTGACACTGGTCCACTTAGGGGGAGAGGTGGACATTCGCTCCCTACGGGCAATGGGCTTGATTGTTGATACTAGAAATGGCCCAAGGTTAACGGGCCCGCGTGGGGAAGTTTGGGACCCACTGCCACCCCTACCATCTGACGAAGAGCCGGACGTCGAAATGGAGCCTGCCCACGAGGCACATGCTCACGGGGATGCTTTTATCGGACCGCCACCAGAGCAGCAGCAGCAGCATCAGTACCAGTACCAGCACCAGCCAGAATACCAGGCACATCAGGATTGGCCCCTGGCATTCCCTCATACCCAGAGTTCTACCAGCAGTTCCAACAAATGAAGGTGAACCAGAATACCATGAGGGATGAGATGCATGCTGGGTTTTCTTACATTTTCGGAGGGCTACACAACGCCTTCCCAAACTACTTTGGCGATCCTCCACAGTTCCCATTCGGGAACCCTAGGCATGACGACGCGGGCTCATCTGGAGCCCGCCAAGACGATGAGGAGGACTAGTAGGAGGGAAGAATTTAGCTGACGAAGCTGCTGGTGTCATTTATTATTTATTGTTGTTTATTATTATCTCTTTTCGGGATTTTTCTTTTTGACTACCTTTCTTTAAAGAACCCCGCGGATATGTATTTCGGTTTGTTTTGAAACAATTTATTAGTACTTATGTTATTAAAATTTTTAGTTTTTGGGATGAATCTTTATGTACCTAATATTTTGATCAAATGCGTTGCATGTTTGTTGGATAGTTTGATAGGTTTTGCAGGTACATGGAAATGCACACAGAGCCGGAAAGAAAAGAAGAATGGTCACGCCAAATATCTCCAAGTCTTCTTCCGCTCGAGGGGAGTATTATTCACCTTTTTCACACTTCAGTTTCGCTAATTAACAACTGCGTAACTAATTTTCGATTCACATTGGGGACATTGTGAAATTCAAGTGTGGGGAGGGGTTTAACTTGTTAACTGTGTTTGTCCTAAAAAAGAAGAAGAAGAAGAGAAGAAAATAGCAACAAAAATAGAAAAAAAAGGGATCAAATCGGAGCAATTTTAGATGCTGAATGGTACAATCTCATTGACTAGCTCGATATGGTCATAATCGGCCGTTTACGCCTTACTTATGTATAGTTGTAATTCATTTGCGCTTGTTAGAAATAACTGCCGAGTTTTAACCTTTTAGCCACTTTTAAATGTCCATTTCCTACCCGAAACCATTGCCTAACATTACAACCCTTAAAGACCTCTTGATTATGCTTTTTCGCATGTTAGTTGGTGGAGATTAGATCTTTTAACAAGCTTATTATATTGCATGATTCATCGCCTTGGCATTGAGTGTTTTGCACATACACATTACATGTATGACTCATAAATATAACCGAGTGTGTGTGAACATTGTGAGAATGTGAAGATTTGCATGTTGAGTCGATCAGAAGTGGAATCATTGCTTTGTAGTTATCTTTTCTTATATTCGCATTTGCTTGCTCGGTTTAATGTCGTTGATGTTAACATTTTGGAAAAACAATTAACCGCCGGATATTTATATAGAAATGTTTGGGACCCTCGTAGGGCCTCGTTCTTTTATTTCTTGTTTGCTTGAGGACAAGCAAAAGTTCAAGTGTGGGGAGGTTTGATATACGTTAAAATATATATAATTTAGTTCCCCATTTTGCCACCTTTTTGTGCATTTTTGGCTAAAATATCATCATATAGTACTTAATCGGTCCATTTTATATTTTCAGGTCCTAAACGATGTACCGGAGACAAAGTTGGAGAAAAAGTGGGATTAACGAGCATTCCAGACAAATTCTGCAGATTCTGCTGAAGTTACAGATGCCGCACGGCCGTGCAACCCATTGGCACGGTCGTGCGAGACTGCGATCTCGGAAGCACTGACCGTGCGAGAGGCAGTGCGACTCATTTCTCGGCACGCACGGCCGTGCGGCCCATTGGCACCGCCGTGCGTGACTTGATTGCTGATCACATGTGACCTGAAGCCTTGGCACGACCATGCAAATCATTGGCACGGCCGTGCACATCTGAAGATTTTGCCACTCAAACATCCACTTGTCTGCCCATGCCCTGCAGTGACGTAATGCTGATGCGCACGGCCGTGCGGATGAAGTGCACGACCGTGCGAATATGAAAATTGTCTATAAAACAGAGCATTCGCGACTGATCAAAATATTGGGTATTTTTCCAAGTTTCTGGGCGATTTTTGAGGTGCGGGAGCTCTCTGATCAGGATGGTTTCAAGCCTCAAGGTTGCAAGAAGCTTATCATTCATCCAACCCATCAAATCCTTGCTTGTTTATGGTTTGATTTCTTGTTCTTAATATAAATTCTGATCACATTTGCAAGCATTGAGAAGATGTTTATGTTATATTGTTTTGAATACTATGAAAAACACTTGTTTTATGATCAATATTTAGTTTGTTATCAAGTTAAAATGAAGCTCAGTCAACTGTTCATGTTTGAATCTTGATGATCATATGGCAATCTTGTTTCATTGATGTTGGATTCTTGATTATGATTGTTTATCTTGGATGATTAGTAAATTGTTAGTTAGGATAAGTTGGATAAACCCCATAATTAATCATTTATTAGTGAACTGTTAACTTGATTAATATGTCTACACCATGAAACTAGAAATGGGTATTGGTTTAATAAAAGATAATCTCATTTTGATCAAGAATGCTTTCTTACACGAAAGGGCTCTAACAGGTTAGATGGTGTTATTGCGGGTTCTTAATATATGTCATAATCTTTGTTGAGTATTTGTGGCCAAAATAACCAACTTGGTAGATTTATATTTAAGACTTGAAAAATGAATGAGTTTGTGATATGATCTACGTTATGCTTGTCTCGGTGGTTGTATTGTATTTATCGGTATTGCTTTCCTTGATAAAGTGAGGTTAGAAAACTCTTAACGGATGACTAACTTATTTTTAAAGATTCACATGAAAATATATCAATAGCTCGTTAAAGAATAATTTTAGGTGGTTAAAGTGTGTTTATCGCGTTAACTTTCCGAAGAATTATCATGTTAGGATTCCCGAAAGGGATACTAATTGTCTTTATATTTGGAAAATTGATCAAGTGCCTTTGTGACATTTTGATAACATGCTTATTTTGCTTATAAAATAAGACAAAGAAAAAGGAATTGTATTTCTGTATTTAAAGTCTTTTATGTCTTAAAATATATTTTAGATAATTTTATAAAAACTATTTCACATATCCTTTTTACTGGTAAATAAATGACGACGGTTTAGTACACAAGCACCTGACCGCGTCCATGGATCGACATCTGATTCTTACCCATACTTTACTACATATACGACAGGGTACACTTGTCTTTTGTGTGTGTTTTAATTTAAGGTAGAAATCATTTTTATAAATATTAAAACCGAGTTCGTGTGTAAAATTCATTGTAAAAATGTGTATATATTCGCATGCGTCAAAACTCTTTTATACTTATGCTATATACTTAAACTTGCGTGCTCGCCAATGCTTTTGCGTTGAACCATATTTTTAACATGTTACAGGTTGATGATGATGCTTATAACGAATCTAGTAGGGACGACATAGAAACGTACCTAGAATGTTAGGTTTTATGTTGTAATTTTGTTGAAGTTGTTGTATTTTTTATTTATGTTGTAATTGACAATTTTATATATGAAATGAACGAGTTTTGATTTTAATATTGTCACAAATAGTGTTATGATGTCTCGAGCAATCTATTTTGTCTCACTCCGATGTTTCCGCCATCGGTTGGGGTGTGACATATGTGATACCACACTAAGAGATTATGTGATTATGTACTTATTATTCAATGTGTAAATACTTAATAAACATAATTGTAAAAACATCATTTATAACAATCATACTGAATGTGTAATCAAGTAATTGATTTATATTGAATGTGAAGTCACATAATGGTTTATATTGAATGTGTAATCACGTAATGGACATTTAAAATCACATAGTTATGTGCTAGGTATTTAAATCACATAATCACGTAATGGACTAATGAGTATTCAAAATCTTGTAATTTTTTTAAGAATACTATAGCAATAGGCTGCTGGAATTAAAGAGAATGAAATGCTCATTAATACATACGGTGTAATTTCTTTAAATATTAACGTATAAAAAAATTATAGCCGTTTGAAAATTAAGGGGGAAGTTGTTTCAAGTTAGAAATGACCAAATTACCCTTACTCCCAATGACACTTGTCCTCCTCTCCCTCTTGCGTATACTTCATACGTGAATGTGATTTTGTACATGATCCAGCCACCATATTATTAATAGGAACTAAACTTTCTTTCAATGTCAAACCAAAGTTTAACTAAACTTTCAAAACGTTTTATTATACTCACAAAATTTGATTTGAACCACATATTCAAACCGAATTGAATTTGGTTTGGTTTGTATTCCTAATTTGTAAACCAAATAAACCATAAACTAAATCGATGTACACCGCTACTCACTAATACGAGTATTACTTAATTTTTCTCTAAAGTAAAGCAATGTTGGCAATTTTAGTCATTAAACTACAAACAATCAATCATTTTAGCACTGTACTTTACAATAAAAAAGATAGGAGTTATAGACTTCAGGTGCCACATAATGCATATATTGATGTATTTATTCTAAAAAATCTAAAATTTGCCATTCAAAAAGAAACAAATATCGGGACATCAAGGGAAATATGGCGAGTTAACTCTAATTTTCCAACCTTTCTATTAATAAGGGTATTCAATATCATCATTTTCTTGTAATTTGACCTCTCAAGTTCTTATGGTTTTTATTACAAATTCATAGTTCAAATTTTGGTCATATATTGCATCTCATACTAAATTGTGGATGTAACCATTCAAGAATTCATCATTCTATTTGGCATTAATATCTTTCTCATAATCATATCCGGTTAAACTTCATGTTTTCACATAAAATTTTAAAAGCATTCAAAAACCGGTTAAACTTCATTAAATTTTGTAAAGAAATCGATGGAAAATTAGATATGAACAACTTAATAGGTACTTGAAAGTCGTGGCTATACCCCTATATAGCTGATAGTAACCCATTAACGTTTTCCAATTAATGGTTGAATTGTAATTCGTAACAGAAGTAGAATAAAGAGCACATGAATCCTTTATGTCAAAGGTCCACCTTATGGTACAATATAAATTAAGTGGAAGTTGGAATTTTGGAATAAGGGACCAAACTATTCACTTTCATTTATCATGATAACGATACGTTGTATACCCATTGGCGGATCTAGAAAATACTTATATGACAACATTTAAAAAAAAAATTCCTATAGGAGCAGCGAAATCGGAAAAAAGTCAATTATCTTTTACACTATCAGCGGAATGTCAAGGGGCAGCGGGGCTTACCCCTTGTTACAATATATATTCGCCCCTGTGTATACCGGATTATATTGTGTTTTCGACTTTCAAACATAGACGACAATGTGATTGTTCTTGTTCTTGTGAGTTGTGTTATTTCTTTATCTTTTTTGTCTGAAATTGATATAAGAATGTTTAAAATCTTTGGGCATTATATCAAGATAAAAATCTTATTTACATGATATTTGGGCGTTGTGTCGATAAAATTCTTATTTTTGTGATCTTTGAGTGTTGCATTAAGATAAAATTCTTATTTACTTGAGTTTTAATCTGTGTATTTTGATTCATCTAACTAATTTCTTGGACTCTCCTCTTTTAGTTTGTTTATTTAGGTTTAAGTGTGTGCATTATTCAAGTCAACCCCTCACTTATTCAATAAAATGCATAGGTTTGGATGTCACAAAACATATTATCAGGCTATTATGTTTGATTTTTATTTAAGAACATTTCTAGTTGTTTTAATAACAACACTATAATAAATATAAGAGCATAGATAGTCTTTTTTTTTTTGTTAATGCAATCCCTTATTGTTTATTTTTTTAGGTAGATAAAACCCTTAATTTTTTTTTCATGAGTAAATCATTTGATTAGTTGAAAACTTACAAAACCAAAGTTTTGTTAGGGTTTGTAACTCCAACTTTAAGGACCAATTGCTATTGTAATCAACAGTAAGACCTTGTGAACTTACCTCATCCGGTTTCATCCACGACCACAAACACCATGTTCATCAACATTCGCACATGCCGTTTGATCAACAATCAATTTGTTCGGTCAAAGTCATTTATCTTGTTTTCATCGTCAAATAGGAGGAATGTGTGATGAAAGCCAGACGACTGTTAAATATCAATAAGTTGAAAAGAATTTAGTCACGCAAAATAAGTATACAAACTTTTCTTTTTAGAATTTTAGTTACACATAATTATAAAAGATAAATGAATAATCATTTTAAGATAATGTATCCATGAAAACAAAGTATACACATGACATTTTCGTGTCTTGGTGACTACAAAAACCGTAATTTTAGATTAATAATGCATTAACCCTTTAGGCATTGTAGAATTATTGATATGGTTTATTTTTCGGTTTGACTAGTTTCATGAATACTTTTAAGGCATTATTGACGCCGAATAAATTCTTCCAATAAAGACATGATAAAGCCAAATCTTTATATCTATCTCTATGTAACATATATTCTCTTACAAAGCAAATGATTTCTGTGAAAAAAAAAAGAATAAAGTAATTTCCCCCTCAATTGGATTTTGTCACTATACTTTTGGAGTGGTTTGGATCTCCAAACACAAATGTTCTAAGTTTAAGTATTAAACTTATATATTATATGTAACGATATTTTTGAATACACATAAATATTACAAAAATTGGAACTCTATGAGCAAAGAAACGTATTATTTGTTATCCATTCCAAGTTTAGAAACATAATATCGTCCTAATACCATCTCTCTTTTGACTAGTGTATGATATATGAGACAAACAAACAAACCAAATACCAAATAAAATCTCATTTACAACATAACTTTTTGTAGGGTAAATGGCTAGGGGAGAGATATCAAGACAAACATTTCATTCATCACCGCATACATTGAGACCCTCGGCTAGTAAAAAGCTTCTCACTAGGTGCAATATTAGATGGTGTCCAACATTCCAACATAGTAATTTAGATAACATAAAACATGTTAAGGGGTGTAAGGAGCGCTCCACCTGCTGAAGTAACCCCCTCTTCACCCACATTAATCCTATTCTGTTATGTTAACTCGCCTCTTTTCTTCTCGTTTTTGACTCAAACATAAGGAGTGTTCTACCTGTTGGAGTAGTCCATTTTATTTTTTTTATTTTTAATTTCTAAAAATTATGTATAATAATAAAAACATATTTTAAACTAAATAAAATAACATTAAATTAGAAAAAAAGGATATTGGATTTAAATAGCCCAAACTTTCACCAATTGGCCGATAACACTCCCAACTTTTGGTTTGTACACCAACACTTCCAACTTTCAACTTATTGGCTGATAATACTCTCTAACTAACTGCACTCTAACCAAGTTAGCTGATTTCAGCTGTCACGTCATCAAAAATACCATGTCAACTGCCACATCACCTGTCATGTCATCAAAAATGTCACGTTAGCTGCCACATCAGGTGCCACGTCATCAAAAAAGCAACATCAGCTCAACTGCCACATCAGCAAAAAAGGCCACATCAGATGTCACATCAGTAGAAATTAACTGGGTTAAGGTTCAGTTAGTTAGGGAGTGTTATCGGCCAATAAGTTGAAAGTTGGGAGTGCTGGTGTCCAAATCGAAAGTTGAGAGTGTTATCGACCAATTGGTGAAAGTTGTGATTATTTAAATCCAATATCCCTTATAAAAATACATTACATTAATTAAAACAAAGAAAATAAAACATAAAACATAATTAAAAGTTAGAAATCACATGGCCAATTATATTTTTTCCATGTCTCGTGTTTTCGGGTTAGAATAAATGGCAAAATCTCTTGTAGAACATTGTGGTGTGGCGATTATACGTCTCAATATCCCGATCATACATAGATTGTCTCAGCGTTTTGCGTTATTCCGCAACTAACGCTATGGTTTCTTCCTCTCATTTCTTTCTTATTTCCACCAACTGCAACGCTTTTACTTCTTTCCTACTTGTGTACGATTTGAACTTGTCTGCCAACCTAGTTGAGCTTTCAAACGTTGTGGCGACTCGCTTATCTTTCCTTTGTGGTCTTTTGCTTCTTTCTTAATTGAATTGATGGGCTCCTATATGCAAACGGGTCGAATCCGGTTTGCACTTCCATGGAAATTTTGAACCAACAGGGTGCGACCACTGTCGGACCGTGTGGGTGTGAAAATCCTGGTGGTGGAAAATATGGTTGAGGTTGGGTGTAAAAAGTCGGTTGTGAAGCTTGGGAGTAAAAAAGGTGAGGTTGAGGGTGTGGTGTATACCCGCGTAGGGGTTGAATCGGTGCACTCGGACCGCTCGAATTGCCTCGCCTCGTATGCAAGACACGTCCCCTCAGGTTCGAACCCGATCCTCAACTAATAGAATTTTTTTTGGTGGCATCAACTTTTTTTTGTTTATCCATTGTGTGTTTCATTTGTAACGTTTGATTGTGAATGGTTTAAATAATAAAATGTAATTTTTTTTCTAAAGTCAAACGACATTATAGTCGCTGATGTTGTTCCCAACGGTCAAAAAAAGAAGGTTTCCAAGCGGTGAATGGTCTCTGCCCATTCAACATCATAGGGGTTGCCGGCGGTGTTTCCGCCCAGTTACAAATCACCGTTTCCCTTTCCCAGGTGACGTCCCATGTACCCTTTTGGTATAATCGGTAAATTAAAAGCAAACACGAGACACTCTTAAAAAGTTTCTGATTAAGAAATATATGAGCACCATTGGACATTCTTAAAAAAATTCACATCTCTAATAAAAAAATTAATATATGAGTACCATATCAACCATAAAATACTTTCGAAACTTGCTTACATATTTATAAAACAAAAACAAAAAACATGTAGGATTCTTTTCCAAATGAATTTGAAATATTTTATAAGTTATGTATCTATTTATTAAAAAAATCAATTTTATAATCTATATTTACTAAAAAAAATCAAATTTGAGAGTTGTGTGTTGCAGTGGAAACAAGATCCCTTTATTCCTTCTGGTATCAATCACTTTATTCCTGTCAAGACTTTTTAATCATTTTAAATTTCTACCATGTTACAATTTCTTTTATTCTTGAATTTATGAAAAAACAGTAAAACGTGTGTAATTAAATAGTAGGAAAGTTGAAACTTAACACTAGTTTTTGTATGGTTTTGAGTGTAAGATCTAACATTGCGTTTTTTTAAACTTATTTTTGGCATATTGTTAGACCACTTGGTGTGGGGGCCGTCCAGACTCGGCATGTACCGGCGACATCCTTTAACACCGCCTCGGGTGCTGCGTCGGCGTCTTCCCCGTCGGCAAGAAGACGTTGGAGATGGGCCGGCTATTTCAAATATGTAGTCGTTTAACGGCTAGTAGAATAATTTTTTTTAAATCAATAAATTTACCTATAAATACACCAATACCATCCCACTTTTTTACACTTTATTCACCTCCATCTCTCAAATTTATAAAATCATTCCCATCTCTTTATAATTCTCCAACCTTTTATAAAATCATTCAACTTTCGCCATGGATCAATACAACCCGACCAACCCGAACCCGAACCCGAACCCAAACGCGAACCCAAACCCAAACGCGAACCCAAACCCAAACCAAAACATTTTCTCCGTACCTGGCTACTATCCTAGTATGGAACCGAGTTGGTCATCCTCACAATTTTCGTACAACGCTTTTGGGGATTTTCAACAAAGCCCCAACGCATTTTCGCAAATGAGCCAAGTGCAACAAATGCAGTCGGTGCAACAAATGATGATGCGAAACCCTTTCAATTCACAATTTCCATCCCAACCACAATATTCCCCAACACGGGAGTCTCACCAACCACAACCCGAAGAGGACGACGTTCAAGAATATGTGCCCGAGACCCAACCTCAATCGTCTAAACGAAAAAAAAGGGAAGCAACCTATGATTGAGAAAGATCAACCTTCGAAAGGGAAGGCGAAACTTTGGACGAAGATGGAGGAGGATGTGTTAGCCAAGGCGTGGGTTAGCATTTCCAAAAGCCCCATTATCGGTATATAACTTTTGCTACATTTTAAAAATATACCAAAAATTTATATATTATACTTTTTTTAATATTACTTTTGCTATAATTTAAAATTATAGGTAACAACCAAACCGGCGAGGGGTTTTGGAAAGAAATTTTGTCGAAGTTTCTTGCGATAATGGAACAAGGTCATTATTGCGACATTGATTCCAACTCTTCCAAGTGGAGAAAGATGCATCCGATCGTTAACCGGTTTTTGGCGGTTTATAATAACTTGTTTACTGGTCGCCGTAGTGGGATGAGTGATGAAGACGTTTTTAAAGAGGCGATGCGTAGATACGAAGATACGCATCGGACCGTTTCCCCCCACGTACGTGCTTGGGAAATTTTGCGAACCAATAACAAGTGGGCGCCGGTTCCAAATGAGGTTGCAACGGCCAAACAAACAAAAACCTCGGAGACCGGTAGTTACAGTGCGCGGGGCTCGGACGCACGATGTCAAATAAATATAAACGACGAGCCCGAATTTGACGATGAAGAGTTTTTGGTTCGTGATGAGGAACGTCCCTCGAGCAGGCACAAATCAAAAAGGGCGGCAGCTGCAAAAAAACAAGCCGCGACGGGGGCCGGTTCCAAAATGGATGACCTTATGGCTCAGTTCAAAGCGTTCACCGAAGTCACGGCCCAAAAGGTGAAGGCGAAGGAACGTGAGGTCGAAGAACGGGTTCGGTTGAAGCATGAGGAAAACGAGTATAAAGAGTGGGAGATCATGACAGCCGACATAAACTCGTATCTGGAAGAAGATCGACCGATATTGCGAAGAATGAAAGAAAATCACAAAAAAGTGGAGTTCAAGGATTTTTTTAGGTAATGTTTTTTATTTTTTCGGTTATTTTTTTTATTTTTTACGTTTTTTTAGGTTATGTAATGTGTGGTTTTTAATACTAATGATTTTATTTTATATAAGTAAATGTTAAACACTAGTTTAATTAAAAAAATTAAATTAACTAGGTGAGGTCGGGTCGTCACCATTTTCTTGCTTCCATCCCTGGAGGGGAGTCCTCCAAGGACTCTGACGTGTATGCTGACGTGGCGGATCGTCCTCTAGGGAGGCATGTCACCCACACCAAATAACCTTTATGTAAGAAAGGTTATTAATTCTTGAAAAAGGGTTGGCTAAATGCATCAAAATTTTTACTTTCTATATCTCCTTTTTAAAAATATTATTTTAAAACTTGTCATGTTTCACCCCTTTATAAATCATTATATTTAAAATGTTTATTTCTTTCAAAAGGTTAAAAAAAGTTGTATTCTGTACAAAAACTTAATAAGGTTTTTTAATAATATTCTTTTTTATAAGAATTATTTTTAGATATTAATATTATAACCTTTTCTCTATATAAAACAAATCTTGTTTTTAAAGACATTTTGGACAAGTATTTTATTATATTTTCATTCATAAACTAGCTTTTACTAATTACAAAATAATTTAAGATAAACTTATTTTTTGAAAAAGAAACGTTGATTTTATGTATTTAACCTCCAAACCTCACTTTTATTCTTCTATTTTATATTTAGTTGTCTTACCTTTTTATCTTAATATTATTATTTTATTATTATTATTATTATATTTAAAATGCTTTTACGAAATGATTAATAGTTTTATAGATTAAAAATATAAAAAACAAAAATGATTGAATAGTATTAATCTGAAAGTTTAGGGAGAAGATACGTTTAGTAAAAAAGAAAGTGCATTTAGTATCACCATTTGAAAAAAGATTATGTTTAGGGTAACGATCATCAGAAGAAGAATTAAGCCAAAAATTAGGATCCATTCTGGGAAAATCAAACTTCCATCGAAGAGAAGCAAATGAAAGGCTTTCATAAAAATTCTCGTAGAATCGAGAATGAAGTTTTCATTCTGTACATGCCAGATCATGAATTAGTAACTGCATCCAATTTCTAAAAAAATCAAGAAAACAAAGTTCACCAGGTGATTTGAAAACAAGTGGCTTTTATGATTTCTCAGATTATCTCACGGATGAAGCTGGAAGAGTTGAAGCTACAGACAATACGATGGATCAAATTAAAAAATAATGATAATAACATAAACTTTCTTTTCATGATTTTGTTCGTTAAGTTATAAGTAAATAACATTTACTCATACATTAAATTGTAGAAAATACAAAAAGTATGTAATTTGTGAATTGTTATTTTTTATAAAAATATTTATTTTGAAGTTATGTAATATATTTAGATATAAAGTATTATATTATTTTACATATTAAGTTTTATTACAGTAGATTATTTATTTACAAAATATTACTATTATTTATTATTATTATTATTATTATATTATTATTATTATTATATTAATATTTAAAGTGACATTTAAATGCACCTCTAATCTATCTAATCTAATATCCATAAAGACACATTATAATATATGAATAAGGTTTTCTTAACCATTATGATATTTGAAAGTTAATGTATTAGGACGTGTGAGTGTTTATTACAAAACAATGCATGTGCACTAAATGAATACACTTATTAATCACGAGTTTAGTAGCCCTTTAAGAGTCTAGTACATAGCACAATGAAGATCATGTTCCTTAGTAAAGACAATCACAATCTGATATATGTTCTGTCATTTGAATCTTCTAAGGCTATGTGTTGGTATTTGAAGGGGCGTGACTACGTGCACATGTCAGCATCTGAGGCGCACACCGTCATGGGTGCGACGCGACAAAAGCTCTAGGTAGGTGGTCTCAACCTACCATCTCATCTTAGGTTTCACATCTACACATCATATGTTCGTGGGTGTGAAATGTATAACCCTCCATCGCCTATGTAATACGCATTTTTCGTATTTTACATCATCATAATACATTGTCCAATATATTATTATTTAGGTTTAAAAAGTTATATATGAAACTATCTTTTTACGATCAACTAAATCATCAGACAAGTATCTTAGGATGTGCTCAATCGAGAACATGAAACTATTAATTTAGAAATGTAAAACCAAATAAATCGTCACATCAGAAAATTCTTCCAATCATTTTGGTTTAATTACTTATAAAAACACACACATTCAAACATAATAACACACGCAGAATCCCTTTAAAAAATACAACTCCACTTAAACTTTTGTCCTTTAATTAGTTGTTAAACTAAATGTCATTTTTTTGTTTTTGTCAACTTTCTTTATTCTGTTTATTACTTTATGACAACTCAATCAAGATTTAAAATTTCAAATACAAAGCATGTTTAGTTTTTTAATATGGACATTTGTAAAAACACTACACTCCAACCAATTTAATACGGTCAACCGTAAAAACATTACACTCCAACCAACATTTTCATCACCAACGTCATCACCCAAGGACCCCTTCCACCACTTTACCAAACATTTAACTGAATCCTAACTAAAATCACCATACCGGCATACCGCCATCACCTTCAGGAGATCAAACCTCGGCAAGGCAGAGTGTGTGTTTCGGAATGAATCCTTCCCTTTGATTGTTTTTAAATATTTAATAATTTATATATAAAGTTACAAACTTGTTCATAACTACATAGATGCATGACAGACATAGTTTGGTACAAACATATACAGGCATGAACATGGTTTGCAAATAATTCTTCCTAGCAATAAAAGGGAAATTCGGACGAACTGTGGGCTCTGTTATATGGTCTGATGGGCTTTACATATGTTTAGGGTCCAGTGGACCATTGTGTTTATCATTTCCTGGGTCAAGACAATTGGACTTCAGTTTTGGGTGCGATCTAAGTACACAATGAATTTCCTTGTTTACCTTTCTTTTCAAATCAATCAGTATTTAGTTATCAATTATAAAAATCATCTTAATTTTTTTTAAACATTTTATATTTTATTAGTTTTCCTTTTTTCAGAAAAAGAACTCTTCCTTTTGTACTTTTTTTTTGTGTTTTTATGATTTATGATTATAATTAGTTCACACTATTATATCTAGGTAAAAGACCAAATACAAATACGTTTATTATAAAAACATAGAATGGAGTAAAAAGGTAAAAAACGCGGTGGCATTTCATACTTATTTACTTGTAGAGTAATTATCAAAATTACCCTACAAATGATCTTGTAAGGTAATTTTGATCTGGTAGGATAATTTTGTAAAATTTTCTTGTAGGGTAATTTTGGTCTCGTAGAGTATCATAATTACTCTACAAATGATCTTTATGGTAATTGATTTTTGGGTAATTTTGTAGAGTATCATAATTACTCTACAAATGATCTTTAGAGTAATTTAGAATTGTATGTTGTTTGATAAACTTGTAAAGTAATTTTGATAATTACCCTACAAGATCATTTGTAGAGTAGTTTTGATAATTACCTTACGAGCAAATAATTATGAAATGTCACCACGTTTTTTTTTTTTTGCTTTTTCATGCCTTTACTATATTTTATACCATAAAGTTCTTTGTACGTGAACTTAACTCATTTTATCTATACAATACAAATTAACAAAAGTTATGTACATATACATAGTTGCAATGTTGACATGAATAACTGAGTATTGATTTGTAGACACGACATATACATAGTTGTTATTTAACAACATACGTATTTTATGGTAGGGCTTGTTGATATTAAAACTTCTAAAACCCTTCTATAATGGTTACTGTATACATCTTGTAAAGGCTTGATCATATTAAAACTAATATGTACCTCTCTAAAAAGTTTAGCAACTCATGCTACATTTGGTGCTTCAACAATAAACTACCATACTAAGGTTGAATGATGTGCTCTGACGCCACCAACTACATTAACTCTTGAACACTTCAAACACCGTTCTGGGGCACTAAGGACACCTCTATAAGTGTAGTAACGAGTGCTAACGTCATCTTCTTATATGTGTGTGAGTTGGACCAATAAGAGTGGCGCAAAGTAGGGCTGACAATAGATAACATGTAATTAGACATGTTTACTTAAAAATAGATCATGTGGGTTTTCACTTTTGTATTTAAAATAATTAAAATTAGAAGGTATAATCCATCATTTCTCATTCTTGTTACATAAAACATACAACTGTATTGTAGACATTGGATATAAAGTCGGTAAACGAGTCATATTCATGTTTGGAATTTGTGTTGTTCGCGTCGTCAGATACTTGTTAAGCCTGATAAGACACGCTTTCCCAGCCCTAGCACAAAGTGATAGTGTGTGTCGTTGACTCACTACTCTTTATCATCCCGAAACGTTCACAATACCCATTATATTATTATATATATATATAACAATTGCAAGTTGGATGAATAGTAACATGTTTTTTTTACTTTTGTCTTTTTTCTTTTTTGCTTTTTGACTTTTCTTTCTTTTGTCTTTATTATTTTTCTTATACCTATCTCTCGGTGTTAAAAATTACAACCTCTTAACTTTCTAAAATTTTGTAATCAAGTTTTACATGTTTATTTTATGTACGTGTTTGTATAACCTTCAAATTGATTTACGTTTAGACATAAATTTTTCCCGGTAATATGTTGGTCAAATATAATATATTCCTTATGCTTATTATTATGTACGTTTTAAGTTGGTTTACGTTTTAATGTAAATTTATATTTTTTTTTCTACAAATGAGTCGGGTAAAGTATAATACGTTTTCATGCTTATTTTTATGTACGTGTTCACATGGTCCACGTTTTGACGTAAATTTTGTTTGTAAACACGTCGAGTTAAATATGATACGTTTTCATTAAACGCTATAAATTCGAGTCACTTTACGTTTCGACACCGTTTCAACACGCCGGAACTATTTTCTTACGTGCTTATTTTTATGAACGCGTCAGTATAAATTCAAGTGCGTTTACGATTTAACGTAAATTTCTTCAGAAATATGTATCAAATGCAATTTGTTTTCTTCCTTATTTTTATGAATGTTTCAGCTGTTATACGTTTGAACGTAAATTACAATTATGTGGATAGTCCTTTTATCCCATTGGCTTTTTTTTGTTTCTTTTTTATCTTTTTTGGGACTTTATTGTTTTTATTTTATATTTTTCTTTATGTTTAGTGTTTTAGTTTTAGGTTCCTTTTCACTAAGTTATATTTAAGATAACATGTACGTTTCCATTTACAGTTAATTTAAAATCATTTCTTCCCGCTGTCCAATTTAAATTTATTTTTTATGGTTTTCGGTCAATGTAAAACATGTGTCGATATTCTTTTGAACATATTTTTTTTCGATTGGTATACTGAATCAAAATATATATCAACCAAAATCACCAGGTAACGCGATAATCTTTCTAGTTGTATTCGATTTATATTTGTAAATGGTTTGCTTGAAATGTTCATGGTCCATAAGAACTTGCAAAACAAATTTTATACCTTTGAGGGGATCTTAATTTAGCATTTTCTACCATTTTCTTTAAACGTCATCTTTTGCTTATTCTAGAACCTTCTTCTTTATATATATATATATATAAATCATTGCTTGTATCAAATATTTTTGGAATTATTTAACATCAAATATTAGGTGTGAACAATAACTAAGCAATAACGATAGTCAGACTACCAACAAAGACAAATCCAAAATTAACTGAAACTGATTAATAAAAATTGAATAACTGAAAAAAGCATCTCAACACCGTGTAGCCTAATAATTGTTTGCCAATGTTGACTCGCTACTCTTTATTTATTATCTTGAGACGTTATTTAGTACAATTTGTATACGAAAATGGTTTGCTTGAAATGTTCATGTTCGAGTCCATAAGAACTTGCAAAACATTTAGCCTTTTCTACTACTTTCTTTAAACATCATCTTTTAGCTGTTTTTTTTAAACCTTCTTCATATATGTACTAGACAAATCATTGCTTATATTAAATATTTTTGGAACTTTTTAATATCAAATAACTTTATTTGGTGAACAATAACCTAACGTTAACTGATAGAAAACTAACAAAATTGAAACAATAACCGAAAATCAAATCAACTAAAAATCAGTTACCGCCTTTTTTACCTTCGATTAACTAAAATAAATAAACCGAATCGTGCACACCTTTTAAGAATAATAAAACTAGTTACTTGTAACATTTAACATGATTTAGTTATATTAGATATAAAAGTTTTTCAAACGAAAAATTTAAAAAAAGAAAAGAAAATATTAGACGGAAGTTTGGGTAGAATAGAACTAATTCGTAGAATGTTATTAAGAACGGAGTAGAATCGGAAGTCGAATGATTCATTCATACCGAATGAGTATACATCTTTACAAACTGGAAAAATAGGAATTTTTCCAGCATATCCTCTCTGGGAACTCCAAAACTTAACAACTTAGGAACACACAACACTCTATATAGGAGTGTAACCCTCGTGCGAACTAAGAGCATTTACTTTTGTACGAACTTACTTACCTTCGTACGAAGGTGCTTGTTTACCTTCGTACGAAGGTGTTTGTTTACCTCCGTACGAAATGACTACCTTCGTACGGAGTAACTACTTCGTACGAAGTTAGCTTTACACACCTCTCTCATCCGCTCTTAAATCATGTTCGTAACTTATCTATACAATATTCAACACGCATTCTATCTATCATATTCGCACAATGACGGACACACAGAATATGCACCAACACAAAATCGATTTATTGAGTGAAGATTAGGCCAAAGTATATCATGTAAAGATGAGTGCCAAGCCTAGGATTTTAATGTAATTTCAAATTTATAAGTAGGGCCGTTTAAACCGCTCACCGCTCGCTCGACGCTTGCTCGGAAATTACTCGGAAAATGCTCGTTCGATTTGATGCTTACTTGTAAACGATCCGCTCTACTCGGTCCAGTTTGTAAATGTCACACCCTGATCCGCAACGGAAATGGTAGTCGGGGCATGATTGAGTTTTTATCAAATCACATGACATTTACTAGAAAGTTTCATATTTATTAATTCAAATAAAAAGGAGAAATTTCACCCCAACGCATAAAACATACAAGCATAAGATTGTTCTAAACATGACATTTAAATAATTCTCTATTTTTCTTCTAAGGCCAATTCCTATGTGTTCCTTGCTTCAACCTGTTCACCTGTATCATGTGTAAAAATAGAAATTTGAGTCAACAAAAGTTGGCGAGTGAATCCCGTTTAAACATCTAAATAAATGTTATGTTGATTAATTTAATAAAAATGTGTATAACCAAATATGAGCAAACATATATGTAAACAATTCACAAACCACATAAGCATCTAGCAATGTGCACATGAGTATGATAAATGATGAACTGTGAGATCAATGCTCAATCAAACAGCCGATCTAGTGAGGCACGCGATGCTCTACCCGTCTATACAGGGAACTGATGGGCCTGTTATGAATGCATGACTCAAATGAGAAAATAAATAATGAGCTGTGAGATCAAGGCTCAATCAAACGAGCCGATCTGATTAGGCAATGCGATGCTCTACTCGTATCCAACGAGGAACTGATGGGCCTAATGTGACAGCTTGACTGAAATGAGAAAGTATAACCACAAATAGCAATAAAAAAAATATCTCACGTTAGTTTACATAATGAAATAGCACAAGTGTTTGAATAAAATATTTAAATGAAACGACACATGATACACTCCAAAACATGAATAAAAATGAGAAGTTTGTAAGAATTCACTCACAGTTGGTGCGTTTCTTGAATTAATGACGAATGCGCACGATTTGAGATTTCAACCGACGAGTGAACTAACCTAAATAATCACGTGATAATTCGATAAATATATAACTTTTGTTTAAAATTAATATTTCTATTTAGTGCCTTTTATTAGACTTTTAAGTCTATTTTTATAGTATTAATTACAAATTTAAAGCTTAAAAAGTCTATTTTTATAGGTATTTTAAGAATTTTTGAAGCAAAAATAAAGAAAATAGGTGTTAAGAAAATATTTCCTTTTACAGGGTTGACCGAGTCGAACCGTTTTGACCGCAAAATTATTGGCTTCGTGTAAGAATCGAACTCGTGACCTCCTGTATACGTGCACGCAGCTCTACCAACTAAGCTACGTGTCTAACCTGAAATAATATTGATTTTAATTATATATATATACTAACTAAGTTAAATCATAAATTCATTTAATTAAAAATGTTTTGTTAAATCATCGAACCATTGCACTTAACCGGAGTCGAACCCGCGCCCATACGATGTGTTGCACACAGCCCTAACAACTGGGCTGTGTGTCTAACCCATAATATCTACAATTTATATTAATAATATATACTTACTAACTGCTAATATATGAAAGTATTAAAAACTTTGGTTTAGTTCGGAGATAGGCAGCGTGTTAAGATTCGAACCCGGGCAACTGTGTTTGTATTGCACATAGTCCACTACTGGACTGTGTGTCTAACCCGGTTATATCTCTAAATTTAATTATATTTATAAACTATAAGAAAATCATCTTCTTCATATATTAAAAAAACCAGAAACATAACCCTCGACTGTTAATCCAATTATTCATGTTGGATTAAGTGACTTATGATAACTAAACATAAAACAATTGAAAATAAGAGAATCAGAGTGTTTATACCGAAATTGTGAGTTCTCCGGTTGAACTCCGGCGAGGTACGGTTTTCCGGCGAAGAGCAAAATTGCACAGAGATGTTCTTTCGAGAGTTTTAGAAAGAATGGTTGGGTGTGAGCGAGTTCAATTGAGGTGTAGGGCGCTATTTATAGGTGGAGAGGCAGTTATGATTTTTAATGTTTTCGGTTTCAATGATTAATGATGGTGTAACAGTTCTTGAATTGATTCGGAATAATTTAAATCTTATGATTAAAACGATTTCAATTGTTAATTGTAACAGAAAGACGAGTCCTTGATTGCTGGATTAAATCTCTGGCTGTTACAGCTCTGCGATTTGAACTTCAAGTTCAGCGGTTGTTTAGTATATAATTTAATTGTTTTAGGATTATAACAAATATGTGCGTATAGCTCAGTGGTGTGTTGTGTGTGTGTTAGTTCCATGCAGACCCGGGTTCGAAACCCGGTCACCTCTTTATATTTATTTTTTTTCAATTTTATTTATTAATATTATTATTAGTTTTTATTTATTATTTTATTTAACTCTTTTAATTTATTTATTAATTACAAAAATTTATATAACGAATTTGACGATTAACATAAATACGTAACAAAACCTCATATCTTATATTTGAATTATTTAAACGGAGGGGTTTTAGAACCTGTTTTACAACGAATGTTATAGTATCCCCTACTTTTAGAAATTTCGTCCCGAAATTTAAGTAGTAGTAGTGTAACTTGAAAGAGAGTATATCACGTTCCCAAGTAAACCAGGTCCTTGTTTTGACTCACAACGCTACTCTTACTATCGAAATTCGACTTCATCTTAAATGCTTCTTACCGAAGTCCATGGTTCTACAGGTTGTTCTACGAAATGCGTTGATCTGAATATCTTTTAACAGAAAAGGGAGGTGTGATGTTTGGATTTGACGTTTACATAACCAGGGGAGTGTGAAGTTTTGTATTTGTTGAGGCGGTAACGTTCTTAGTAAGTGTTGGATACCCTGCTACAGGAATCGCTTTTTGATGCCTCAGGTGAGAAGCATTGATACACAGAGTTGATTGACTGGATATGATCTCATGTATAAGAGTTTTGAGAAAATTGATGCGTCTAAAAGATAAAGTTATATCACAAAACGAAATCTTCAACCATGTAGTTATCCAAATTAAAATTTACACTACCTACACGGAACTTCTCATAACCGCCTAACAATGCTTTTGATCATTTGACAAGAATACTTTTTATAGGAAGTACCAGCGGTGTATCCACCATATCCTTGTCAAATTTTGGCTTTATCAGTAAGTCACGATTGGTTCTACGTGACTCGTCCTTAAATCTACAAAACATAAACAAACACACAACTAATGCTTGAGTCTCAAATCTGAGGGATATAAGAATGAAGACGGTACCTTTCTCGTGTGTTATGATGAAGTGGTCAGTCTATGAAAAAGTGAGACACGACCTAACTTCTTTATGTGATGAGACAAGGTTCGTCGTGATGTACGATGACATGAATTTTAAATCGATAAATAGAGACATGAAATGAAACAACGTGATATAAATTACGTTATTGGCATTAAAATTTTGATACATCAAATTTCCAAATTGAAACAAAGATAACTTGAATAATTTAAACAAGGAATGAAATTTATAGAAAACATTAAGAATAAATGGTTGAAGCGGAGCCTTGTTTCTTTGCGATGGAAGACTAGTTGGCTTGCTCATTTGCACCATTGTAGACCTCAATGGATTCGCGTTGATGTTGTAGGCTCGTCCTCTTGCTGGTGGAGGTGCTGGTTTGCCTGATTCGCTTAGTTAACTGGGTTTGCTTGGGCTTGAGCGTTAATGATATTAACCAATCTAGGGCACGTGTTTCTAAAGTGGGTAGGGTCACCACAATTAAAGCAGGCTCAAACATATGGAACCATAGGAAAGTGAGGTTGTTGATAGGGTTGAGTCATATTTTGAGCAGGGGATGGAGCTTGGTTTTGAGGAGTACGACAAGTTTTATTCAAATGACTATAACGCCCATAATTAGCACACAGTCGACAGGGTATGGTGGGTTGATGGTGATAATGACAGGTGTTGCATTGAGGGTGAGGATCAGTGTAAGGTTTCTTGTTTGGGTATGTTGGGTTCTGTGCCACTTGGGTGATTGGAGTAGCTTGGAGGGGTACGGCTTGTGAAGTTGACTGACTGGTTTGAGTGACAGCAAAAATTTTCTCGTTTCCTTTCTCTTGGCAGTGAATTGGGAAGAGGATTCGGCTTGAGTTGGGTTAGGGGTTTCAGTTGGTGTTTTGCTACTTGCATCCTTCTTCGTCTCCTCCTTGAAATCCCCATTCCTGATATGATTTTCGGTGAGTTCAGTAGCTAGCTCTATTGCTGCTTCCAAAGTTGCAGGCACGTTACTCATCACAGGATCCTGAATCTTCGAAGGAAGACCCCGAATGTAATGCTCGATTAAACGATATAGAGGAGTGAATAAATTGGGAACCATTTGATTCAACTCGAGGAACCTCTTGTTGTAGGTTATGTGATCTCCCTCTTTTTTGCTTCAAGAAATAGAACTCATCCTCTAGCTTTTTAATTTCGCTTCTTGGGCAGCAGTGTCTTGTCATGGGTTCTCGAAGTTCTTCCCAAGTTAGGGCTACTGCGGCTTCGGCGCCTCTTCTACCCTTTTCGGCATTCCACCAAGTGAGTGCTACCCCATACAGACGTCCAGTAGCATAGCGCACCTTGCGGTCGTTAGGACAATCACAGTTGAGGAAAGTACTCTCCATCTCTTCGAACCAATGAAGGAGAGCAGTGACCCCATCAGTTCCTTCGTACTTTGGAGGGTCACATGAGTTGAAGTGTTGTAAGTGCACTTGGTGGTGTTTGTGGGAGGGTTGGCAGCATTTTGTCCCTCTTGGTTATTTGGGTCGACAGGGTTTGCGGAAAGAGATTGTTGAACTTGAATTACAATATTGGGAATTACGACGACCATTTATTGAGCTATTTGGGCAGCCATGCGCTTGATGGATCTCCCTGATCTCCTACCTCTATGAGAGTGCCTAGAAGACATATATAGGGAATACGTAACGAGATAATGAGTTTGGCCTTTTAGGTGTCATGTGTCGTATTTAGAAATTAACATCCACAAAACAAATGAGAAAAATAAATTCACTACATTCATAGGATGTCTTGGGCTTTACTCATGTTTGGGCCCCCATATGTCCCCCATACTTGGCCTAGGTAGTCATGTGGGCCCCATACCTACTGGCTCTGTAGGGTTCACATTGGTTTTGGCCTGTTTAACATTTGCACCACCCGAATGAAAATCGTAAAACATGATTGCAAAATATAAAGTCGGAAGGTGTCCTAGTGTAGACACAGTGACGACTCAAAGTGGGGTTAGTTCACACGATGTTTGGTGCGGCATGCTTTGGCCTAATAGGTCCTTCGTACTCTCATCGTTAGTCCCCAGGTAGGCAATCTGGTCCGTTATATTGGATTCATACGAATGCCAAACCTAGACAGGACGTTCCGACTACCGGTACTTGTACCCTTCCAGTTACTACATGCCCGTCGTGGAACTCACTTTGATGAGATTAGAAAATGAAGACATTACACAAAATCTTGAGAAAGGAAACATGAAAATGTTTTAAATATATGTGAATTGAAACGTGCGTGACGCGTATATATGTAAGCATGTTATATTTGGCAATATGTATAACACATTAAATATCACACAAAATCATATGATAGTGGGAGTGCTTGCATCCATTTGTATGTGAAATAAATGTAAAACAAGTAAATATCATGAGTTTGTATGTAACAAAATAACACATAAGAAACTAAAATCTACTCGACTATTATATAGGCTCTAAGGGTCTAATATCCTATCCTATATCCCTATAGCCAAAAGCTCTGATACCAATCTGTCACACCCTGACCCGCATCAGAAATGGTAGTCGGGGCATGATTGGGTTTTCATCAAAGCTCATGACATTTACTAGAAAGTTTCATATTTATTAATTCAAATTAAAAGGAGAAATTTCACCCCAACACATAAAACATACAAGCATAAGATTGTTCTAAACATGACATTTAAATAATTATCTATTTTTCTTCTAAGGCCAATTCCTATGTGTTCCTTGCTTCAACCTGTTCACCTGTATCATGTGTAAAAATAGAAATTTGGGTCAACAAAAGTTGGCGAGTGAACCCCGTTTAAATATTTAAATAAATGTTATGTTGATTAATTTAATAAAAATGCGTATAACCAAATATGAGCAAACGTATATGTAAACAATTCACAAACCACATAAGCATCTAGCAATGTACACATGAGTATGATAAATGATGAACTGTGAGATCAAGGCTCAATCAAACGGAACCGATCTAGTGAGGCACGCGATGCTCTACCCGTCTATACAGGGAACTGATGGGCCTGTTACGAATGCATGACTCAAATGAGAAAATAAATAATGAGTTGTGAGATCAAGGCTCAATCAAACGGAGCCGGTCTGATTAGGCAATACGATGCTCTACTCGTATCCAACGAGGAACTGATGGGCCTAATGTGACAGCTTGACTGAAATGAGAAAGTATAACCACAAATAGCAATAATAAAAATATCTAACGTCAGTTCACATAATGGTAATAGCACAAGTGTTTGAATAAAATATTTAAATGAAACGACACATGATACACTCCAAAACATGAATAAAAAGGGGAAGTTTGTAAGAATTCACTCACAATGGGTGTGTTTCTTGAATTGATGACGAATGCGCACGATTTAAGATTTCAACCGACGAGAGAACTAACCTAAATAATCACGTGATAATTCGATAAATATATAACTTTTGTTTAAAATTAATATATCTATTTAGTGCCTTTTTTAGACTTTTAAGTCTATTTTTATAGTATTAATTACAAATTTAAAGCTTAAAAAGTTTATTTTTATAGGTATTTTTAAGGATGTTTGAAGCAAAAATAAGGAAAATTGGTATTAAAAAAATATTCCCTTTACAGGGTTGCCGGGTCGAACCGGTTTGAGCGTGAAATTATTGGCTTCGTGTAAGAATCGACCTCGTGACCTACCGTATACGTGCACACAGCTCTACCAACTAAGCTACGTGTCTAACCTGAAATAATATTGATTTTAATTATATATATATACTAACTAAGTTAAATCATAAATTCATTTAATTAAAAATGTTTTGTTAAATCATCGAACCATTGCACTTAACCGGAGTCGAACCCGCGCCCATACGATGTGTTGCACACAGCCCTAACAACTGGGCTGTGTGTCTAACCCATAATATCTACAATTTATATTAATAATATATACTTACTAACTGCTAATATATGAAAGTATTAAAAACTTTGGTTTAATTCGGAGATAGGCAGCGTGTTAAGATTCGAACCCGGGCAACTGTGTTTGTATTGCACATAGTCCATTACTGGACTGTGTGTCTAACCCGGTTATATCTCTAAATTTAATTATATTTATAAACTATAAGAAAATCATCTTCTTCATATATTAAAAAAACCAGAAACATAACCCTCGACTGTTAATCCAATTATTCATGTTGGATTAAGTGATTTATGATAACTAAACATAAAATAATTGAAAATAAGAGAATCAGAGTGTTTATACCGGAATTGTGGGTTCTCCGGTTGAACTTCCGGCAGAGGTACGATTTTCCGGCGAAGAGCAAAATTGCACAGAGATGTTCTTTCGAGAGTTTTAGAAAGAATGGTTGGGTGTGAGCGAGTTCAATTGAGGTTTAGGGTCGCTATTTATAGGTGGAGAGGCAGTTATGATTTTTAATGTTTTCGGTTTCAATGATTAACGATGGTGTAACTGTTCTTGAATTGATTCAGAATTAAATTTAAATCTTATGATTAAAATGGTTTCAATTGTTAATTGTAACAGAAAAACGAGTCCTTGATTGCTGGATTAAATCTCCGGCTGTTACAGCTCTGCGATTTGAACTTCAAGTTCAGCGGTTGTTTTAGTATATAATTTAATTGTTTTAGGATTATAACAAATATGTGCGTATAGCTCAGTGGTGTGTTGTGTGTGTGTGTTCCATCCAAACCGGGTTCGAAACCCGGTCACCTCTTTATATTTATTTTTTTCAGTTTTATTTATTAATATTATTATTAGTTTTTATTTATTTATTATTTTAACTCTTTTAATTTATTTATTAATTACAGAAATTTATATAACGAATTTGAACGATTAACATAAATACGTAACAAAACCTCATATCTTATATTTAAATTATTAAACGGAGCGGGTTTTAGAACCCGTTTTACAACGAATGTTACAGTAAATGAGCCAAACATGATCAAAGGGCAGCTCGGCTTGGTTTGGCTCGAATTATTATATATATAAATTTTTCAACATGAAGGTTGCAATGTGTAGTTGTACCTCTAGTATAATTAGTGTTTTATTCATAGGGACTTGTATGATGTGTTAATACGTTTGTAAGTTTTGGTCATTACAACACGTGTACATGAGGTGTAAACTTTCCTCCATAAAGTTGTGTAGAGAGAGAAACACTCCATGTTTCACCACTGCTCTCACTCATTTCCCCTTCCAGTTTTCACAACCCAAAAACCCCCTAAATGCCATTGGCGAATAAACCGTTGTAGCTTCCTCTTACGGTTCATCTTCTTCGCATTTCCATGGCCGAGATATATTGAAACTGGAGAACTTCCGTCCGACAAAGTCAAATACAAACTCAAATACATCATTGGAAACACTAATCCAGTCTACAGACTCAAAAGTAATCGCAAGTGATAATAACATGCCAATTCATTTAAGATGTAAGTGCTCAACCCTAAGTTTATGTTCAAATTGATTAGTTTTGATTAAATGACGATTATGTTTGTAAGTTGAAGTTTGGGTCTGTGTTTGAGTTAACCCGGCGACAATGACTCGACGAAAGTAGTACTCTGATCTGTGTTGCATGCCCCGTTCCGGCAAGATCTCGGGTATGCGGAATCTTGAAAACTTTAATCATTTTTGGTATGCAATTGTTTGAATTTGAAGCCTATTTTTGCTTTTGATTTTTGTAGTTTTCTCTGTTGTTTCTAGCTTGAGGTTTCTATGTCAAAAGAGTACCATCAATGTATGTTTCTGATAAATATTTTTATTGGAAAGATAACCAACTTTACGTCATTAGTTAGACAAATTTTGTACCAAAAAACAAATCTTTACAATCAAATTTGTGCATACTGAGTGGGAATGCTTGAATTGATTCAGTTTATTATGTATTTGAGAATTCAGTTGTTGATAGTTTGAATGGTTTTAGCAATTGAGTATGTGTCGTTGTCGGAGCTGGCTACTAGAGTTGCTTCCATGAGCGTTATGCTCGGAAGTCCACCAATCGAGAGCCCTCGATCGGAAGACTCCCGTCGCGTTGATGGTACGCAGGTGGTCGGGACAACCACTTTGTAGGAAAGTCGCCTCAATGGCATCAAACCATTGTAGCAACTTGGTGGCGTCCTCTTCGCCAGTGAAGGGTAATGGGTTGCAAGAACACAACTGCTTAAAGGTGAACGTCGACTTAGGTGCTTCGACCTTAGAGTCGACGGAGGCATGGGGCGAGTCAGCGTTCGGTGAAGGTTGAATCTTGCTTACGATGTCCGGGATAACCTTGGCCATTTGCTCGGCCATGAACTTCATGCAATCCCTCTTCGACATCGAATCGGAGCGGGACTTTGACTAGGACTTCTTCTTTCCCATGATGCTTTGTGAGAAAGACATCTAAAGGGTTGACAATAGAAGAGAGAGATTAAGGCTTTGATCATAATGCGTTTTTATAAAAGAAATCGTTTTTGAGCGTATAAGTATCATGTAACACGTATGAATTCACATAGATAGCATAGGCATACAAGCATTCAAAAGCATAAACACGTATGATTTGCGTAAGGAGTATAAATTTAGTTAGTTCACGAGAATTATTATTATTTTTTAGTTACAAAAGGCGTGCGAGTTGTGCATCGGGCTAGAAATGAACGAGGTAACAAGTATTAAAACACATAATAATTGAGATACATAAAAGATAGGCTTAATAAAACATTGGAGTATTTCGGGTTGATAAACGTCGACCATTCCAAAGTGAATCGAGATCCTTTCAAATTATAGAAACGTGCTTTGGCCTATCGGTAAAATGTCTCGTCGAGAAGCGATTAACGGTAATTTACCCTTCCAGTTACTACACGTCTCTAACCGATTGAAAAATCAAAACTTTGGCGAGATTGAAAATCGAGGAATGGGACTAGTTGACAAGGTGCGGGTGAAACCCCTAACTTGACAACATCGTACCCTAAGTGTGGTTGGTACTTACCAAACGAGGAGCGAATTCCGACTCGTTGGTAAGGGTCCACTAGAGTATGAAATGGAAATTCCCATCAAGATGTGGACGTCACTCCTAACTTGATGGTGGAATTTCGTGTAAAATCGAATACGTGGATTGAGAATGATCACCGAAGTGCGGGTTTCACCCCTATTTTGGTGAGATCGTCTCGTTTATAGTATGAGTACAAGTCTTCAAGCGTGTAAGTTGTGTAAGTGTCTTAGGAAAGACACGTTGCATATATATTAAGACAAAAAGAAATAGAAAGAAGCAAATAGGAAGAATTAACATTTTAAGCATAAATCAAGAAAGGTCAAGTTGGACACTTAAACTATAGAGTAGGTCGAACATGTCAATTCTACCTAATTCCCTATAGTTATGGCTCTAATACCAATCTGTCACACCCCAACCGATGGCAGAAATATCAGAGTGAGACAAACGAGATTGCTCGAGACATCATAACACTAATTTTGATAATATTTAATTAAACAACTCATTTCATTTCATTCATCAAATCGTTAAGTACAACATAATTCAAATACAAAATAACATCAAATGAGACAAGTTCAAAGAAACATAATAAATAACTTAGCATTCTAAGCGTGTTTGTATGCCAATCCTACTAAGTTTCGTCATATCAACATCATCAACCTGCAACATGTTAAAAAATACAATTCAATAACAAAGTATTGGCGAGTACACAAGTTTGAATCATAACATAAGTAGTAAAACTGTTTAAACAAATCCACATGATAAGCTAGTATACGAGATTAATGTAAACAAGACATGTGAACTACAAGTCAACCCTTAAGTGTCACCGCATAATAGATTAAAGCTTAACATGACCACAAGAATGCGGGCGGTGTGTTACTCCTATAGTGCTATACATGTTAAGGGGAGGCTTGTATGAAGTTAATGGCATTTAGTATCACATAAGAATGTTCCAAGTAAACAAATCGAGTATCACATAACTATATCATGTATGATGGATTGTTTGTGTGATTGCATAGAATAAAAGTGTGATTTAGTGTGTTTATGATAGATTAACATATTGCACCCAAAAAGTGTAAAGCGTAAAAAGGGTGTCGAGTGTACTCACGGTTTTGCAAAGTTAATTCCGTGAAAGTGTTTAGGTTAATTAGGGGGGACGAACACCGAGTTATCCTACACAAGGAAACGTAGGTGTGTGAGTATTGGAAGGACGATTTGAGTTCGTTAATTTAGGAATTTAAAGTATGCAAAAGGATGTATAGTTGAAAGTATTTATCTAGACGTTAACGCTCGTTTTTGACACTATAAGCCCCGTAGGGTAGTTGTGGTTTTATGGGTCATGCCCAATAGAATCGTAACGATGGTTAAGTCTTAAATAAAATAACCTAATGTTAGGACAAGTAACCATACGACCATTGTCAAAGGTTTGGTTATATTTATTATATACACATATAGTTTACATATATTATTACAAGTTTATCATATAAATCATAGATTTCATAGAAGTCATAGAAGTCATGCATGGAGGTAGGCGGAAAACCGTCCTTCACCTCTTTCGTAAGATTCACCAATACACAAATTGCCACAGGACAATCCGGATGGTCATGACTGAATAAGCAAGCTAGGTGTGTGCATCCTGAACATGGAAACGTTTGGGGACATGTCGTAGCCTTGTTACTCAAGTGAAGGTGAAACATAGCTTAGTGGATAGAAATCATCAAGTGAGTGGTGGATTGAAAGTTGGATAGCCAAGGCCTCCATGTAATCACACCTTCACCAAAACACAAGCTTGTAAGCTTGGATGGTTTCAACACTTGTGGGTTAAGACCCTTAGTAAAACAACAAGTTTAGAGGCATTTAATACCTCTTGATTTTGTATGAAACAAGTCTAGCTAGCTCACTAACCATAAACTTGATTAGAGGCACAAGTAGCATAGAGTTGTTAAGAGAAAACAAGTTTAAGAAAAGTTTATAAGTTTAACTTCCAAAACAGAAAGTTTGGCCATAAAAATGGTATTGTTCCACCTTGGTTTTCCATGGAAAACCTAGGGATGTTATAGAATCACTAAGCCTCTTGGGATGTTACCATAGGTTTTCCATGGAAAACCAAGGTGGAACAATACCATTTTTACGGCCAAACTTTCTGTTTTGGAAGTTAAACTTATAAACTTTTCTTAAACTTGTTTTCTCTTAACAACTCTATGCTACTTGTGCCTCTAATCAAGTTTATGGTTAGGGAGCTAGCTAGACTTGTTTCATACAAAATCAAGAGGTATTAAATGCCTCTAAACTTGTTGTTTTACTAAGGTTCTTAACCCATAAGTGTTGAAACCATCCAAGCTTACAAGCTTGTGTTTTGGTGAAGGTGTGATTACATGGAGGCCTTGGCTATCCAACTTTCAATCCACCACTCACTTGATGATTTCTATCCACTAAGCTATGTTTCACCTTCACTTGAGTAACAAGGATACGACACGTCCCCAAACGTTGCCATGTTCGGGATGCACACACCTAGCTTGCTTATTCGGTTGAAACGTAGTTTAGTGAAGTACTTTATTCATGACCATCCGGATTGTCCTTGTGGCAATTTGTGTATTGGTGAATCTTACGAAAGAGGTTAAGGACGGTTATCCTCCTACCTCCATGCATGACTTCTATGAAATCTATGATTTATATGATAAACTTGTAATAATATATGTAAACTATATATGTAAATAATAAATATAACTGAACCTTTGACAATGGTCGTATGGTTACTTGTCCTAACATTATGTTATTTTATCTAAGACGTAACCGTCGTTACGATTCTATTGGGCATGACCCATAAACCACAAACACCCTACGGGGCTTATAGTGTCAAAAATGAGCGTTAACGTCTAGATAAATACTTTCAACTATACATACTTTTGCATACTTTAAATTCCTAAATTAACGAACTCCATCGTCATTCCAATACTCACACACCTACGTTTCCTTGTGTAGGATAACTCGGTGTTCGTCCCCCCTAATTAACCCAAACACTTTCACGGAATTAACTTGCAAAACCGTGAGTACACTCGACACCCTTTTTACGCTTTACACTTTTTGGGTGCAATATGTTAATCTATCATAAACACACTAAATCACACTTTTATTCTATGCAATCACACAAACAATCCATCATACATGCTATAGTTATGTGATACTCGATTTGTTTACTTGGAACATTCTTATGTGATACTAAATGTCATTAACTTCGTACGAGCCTCCCCTTAACATGTATAGCGCTATAGGAGTAATGCACCGCCCGTATTCTTGTGGTCATGTTAAGTATTAATCTATTATGCGGTGACACTTAAGGGTTGACATGTCTTGTTGACATTAATCTCGTATACTAGCTTATCATGTGGAGTTGTTTACCACGTTTTTACTACTTATGCTATGATTCAAACTTGTGTACTCGCCAATACTTTGTTATTGAACTATACTTTTTAACATGTTGTAGGTTGATGATGTTGATATGACGAAACTTAGTAGGATTGGCATAGAAACTCGCTTAGAATGCTAAGTTATTTATTATATTTCGTTGAACTTGTCTCATTTGATGTTATTTTGTATTTGAATTATGTTGTACTTAACGATTTGATGAATGAAATGAAATGAGTTGTTTAATTAAATATTGTCACAATTAGTGTTATGATGTCTCGAGCAATCACGTTCGTCTCACTCTGATGTTTCCGCCATCGGTTGGGTTGTGACAGTTTGACTCGTAGGGGTTGTGACCATTCTATATAATTTGAAAATATGGTCCCATTTGTAGGCTTTTCAGCTTCCCTACTGTCTTCTGGGTTCCATAAATAATGAAACAATCTTAATCATGAAAAAACCCTTGGATTTTGTTCGACTTTAGGTGGTAAGCTTACCAATGAAGATTAGAACTAGAGTCCATAGAGGCAAAACTGGTGGTCATTTTAGGTAGTTTCTACTTTCAAACACGAGTCTTTTTACAGTTGCGATTCTACGCAACAATTCAAAATTAAATACAAAGAAATTCTGACGGGATCATGATCGAGATATGAAAGTGATGAAATTAGGTTTGGACCCTATGTAACACCCTGTAAAAAAATCGTGTCCAATAATATAGCGACACGTGTTGTATTTTAAATTTAGTCTATTAAAGACTAATAAGGACTAAAAGCGTTATCATGCTCAAACTAAGTCTCAGAGTGATCTTCAGATGTCAACATGCATAAACTGAGTCTCTGAATGACCATTAGTGTCAACATGCTAAAACTTGGCCTCTGAGTGACTGTTGTGTCAACATGCCCAGTCTCTGAGTTACATCAGAGTCAACATGCTTATAATGAGCCTCTGAGTGATCGTTTACGAAGTTCTAACTCTCATATGTCCCATTTGTTGGACCAGAGAGATTGAATCCGTAATTAAATAAAAGTTGGACGTTGGAGGGGTTAAAAATGTCAACATGTTAATTTATACCTCTGAGTGACCACTTAACAAACCAAGAGCTCGACAATGTCCGGGCATAATCCCGAGTATGCCAAGTATTGGCTACGGATGGCTAAATATGCTAAAAAGGTGTTTTAGAAGGTTTCTAGGAGGTTTTATAAGTTGAGAGGCTAAATTTGGCAAACTTTGAAACTGACTTAGGGGCGCGAGAGGCAGGGCCTGTTCCTCTCGCGGCCCGCCAGAGACCTGTATCTGCAGAAAAATTCCTTGGCCACCACACAAAGATGCCAAAAACCATTTACTCGAAACCATGGCTTCCCAAATAGCTATGCCACATTTTAGGACACTTGTAAGCTCCCTCTTACACCCCTTAACACCTGACATCACCTCCTTTGAGTTCTCCAACTATAAATAGGTGCAAAGGTTCAACCTTTGAACTTGCACCATTCTCATTTTCAACTTCATCTCCCTCCTCTGGAAGTTCCTAACTGAAAGGAGCATCCAACTTAGTTCTCCTGCATTCTAGGAACCTCTTGTAAGTGTTCCTTGCTCTTGCATTTTCGTTATAGGCTTTTATAGCCAAAAGTGAAGCGTTTTACGGAAAACGCTTGACTTTCGGTTAAGACCATTATGGTCCAGCCATTTTTCGTAACGAACATGGCTAAGTGATCGTAATAAGGTAGGTGTTAATCCCTATAAATGGTACCTCCTGAAGATCACGTTTGCTAGACCAATTGACGGGTCAAAGTTATGATATTAAAAAGTCAAATAGGCCATTTTTCGAAAAAATCACATATTGATCTTATATATGTTATGAAACCTGTTTTGACACTTAAACAATTTGGTAATAATTATTAGAACATGTAAGAACATGTTCGGCTCTTCAATTTCAGTTCTAGGGTCGGTTGGCAATCGAAAGTCGCGAAGTTTGACTTCTGCTTTGACTTTCGATTCTGACCCGATTTAGATTAGTTACCTACTGATCTAAAGTTGCATTATGATAGTAATATAATGTAGCATAACCTCTGAGGTTATATTACATGATCATAATCAGAATCTGAGTTTATGCGCAAGTTCCGTAATTATGCCATTTTTTACTAAAATGCCATTTTTGCATAAATCAAGGTTTTATGAAAATGAACTTGAAAATAAGTTTCCTACTGATATAATATTATAATTAGGATTACTTGGGATGTCAAACCAGATTATAAACTGAGTTTACAAGCAGGTCCTTGAATTATGTCGATAAATGACGATTTAGCCCTTATGGCTCATAAAATGGTTTTAATCAAATCTTTTCACAGTAAATGTTTTACCTACTGATATGTTATAAATAACATATCTAAGACATTTCAATCTAACCTTAACATCAGTTTTCATTAAACATCGCATAAAACGTCATTTTACGACATAAGCGCCGTTTCGGCGCATAGTATGGTTTTAAACCATATTATTTGACAAGACTTGTTACCTATTGATTTAAAACTTATTTTAAATATTTTTATAGTAGGTACATGTTATAAACTTAGAATCCCAAATAATTTATAAACTTTGTGTAAAATGACCAAAATGCCCATTCGGTGCATAGTTTGGTCATAAAAGATAAATTACACATATAATTGACATCCTGCTGATAGTATATCATAAATAAATTATTTTTTCAGAACACTTATGGTTATAACATTAAATTATAATCAAGTTCCTTTTATACGATATGAATTACTAAAATGCCCTTATAAGGCATAATTTCATTTTAAAACCTTAACAGGCATATAAGTTGATATCCTACTGATATTACAACTTTCTAAAGTATAATGGCATATAGAACTTGTCCATGACTTATCCGGTTACCCGATATCGCTAATATGCGTACGGTTAAGTATATGTAACTATTTTACGGAAATTAACCAAAACGGGTTTAACCTTGTCATTTAAGTTTCAAAATCCAGATTGTTTATAGTTTATTATGCAAGTCAAAGTACTTGTCGGGTTTAAACTACATTCTATCCAATCATCGTTTAATCAAGCGCTATACGTCTTGATCCCGTACACTATTCGGTCTAAGTCTATGACTTAAATAAGACCGTTAGATTTAATTGGTTAGCTTATGCCATAATCCAGACTAGAGCCTTCCGGTAAATGCTATCTGCACTTAATTCATTTTGGATACGGCTGAGAATAAAATCTTGCATTTTTTACATCAAGACTAGCTCAGGTAAATACTCTTGACTTATTTTCCTTATACGGGCTTGGGATACGGTAAATTATTATCGCTTGGTCGGAAATGGGATCAATCGAATGCCGGATTGTGGCCTAGTAAATCCGCAATTTCCATTTTAATCAGTTTTGTTTGATAACTTAAACATCAGGGGTTAAATTACCGTGTGCTGGATATCCTCGGCTCATTACATTAGATAATGGCCACGACCTTAGCGCGGGGTGTAGGCATACACCTGACAGACGCTCAAATGCAAATTACCCAAGACGTTGGGGATAACTCCTCCGTGAGTTATAAGTGGTGTGTATTTAATCATGTCTTGGTCTCTGTACTAGGGCCCTGTATGTATGGACAAACATGTGAATCTGTTAACAAGGTTATAAAGTAACTTTCCAAGTTATAAAAGATTTGTGTCCTGTGCACTTAAATCTAATTTCTAAAACGTTTTCAAAATGAGTCAGTCGGGTGTATTTACCAGCGAAAGCTGAGGTATTTTCAAAAGACTAAGCTTGCAGGTACAATACGAAATAGGTCAGAAGCTGCTCGGTAGTGAAATAAGAGGATCTTGCAAATCCTTAGATCTGCCCTAAAGTCTGTTTTATATTATTTCTTTGTACATTTTATGATCCGCCTGTGGATCTTTTATTACGAGCTTGTATATTATTTTGTATTTCGAATATTCGGTTTGTAATAAGTAATTTTACTCCAAGACTTCCGTCGTGACGTGTTTAATTGAGAATGATATTATCAACTTACGTCATGATACTCCCCAACCGGGCCCACCGGTGTATGAATTCGGATTGGAAATCCGGGGTGTGACACCCTACAACAAAATGATTGATTCCATTGAAGACAACAAGAGGCGATGAGTAGTCTTGCATATCCCATGTTTTCTACAACTTTACAAGCACCAAGGTATGATTTTTTCTTTAATTGTTTGTGTTTTTTAGATAATATAATGCCATGGTTTATTTGAATGTGCACAATGTAAATTTGATTTGGTGAGTAAATTGTGTTAAGAAGATGCGACTTGATGGAAGATAATTTTTGAATTGCAAACAACAATCGAGTTTGCTAAATATGATTTTTATGTCGATAGGAACTTAAAAGTAACACTTACGGATAATGTGTTGGGAGATTAAAAATGATCCGATATATATAAATTTCTCCATGTTTATATTATAAATTATCAAGGTCTTTCAAACACAACATGAAATGGTAAGTTATAAGGTTGATGTTTGTAAAATTGCACATACATGTCATAAAATATTGAAGGGATTATCTAATGAAAGAGAAAAAAAAAAGAATTGATATGATAAATGGTTGGGTGGCTGAATGTATATGGTCATAAATGGGTATGGGCGTAAAAAGTATTTTCAAGATATTTTACTTATTAGGAAACGGCAGAGGCTCGATCAAGAGTAATGGATGAATGAAAGAAGGGTGCTGCAGGTGAAAGCACCTTTGGTTTTAGAAAGTGCGTCTGAGGCGCAACGCGCTATCAGGTGTAGGATGTTGCGCTTTGTTTAACCATACGTGGATGTTTTCCAGAAAGCAAGGATTTTTCGCGTTTTATGTCGGGTGCTGAATTGATTAAGCGTGTGCTTTATTGTCCGGTAACACGAATGAGGGCATGCACAAATGTAGATGGAGAAGAATAACATAGATGATAGGCCATTGTAAACAAGTTGTAAAAAGCCAAAAAATGTCATATTATTCCACTGGAAATCTTTAATACGTCTTTCACTATGTTCAAATTTGTGTACATGTTTTTTTTAATGTGTTTTACATGGAAAGTGCAGTTTGAGCTTGATTACATGATTTGGTATTGTGGAAATCCAGATTCGCAAATCAAAGAGATGTGGGCTGAAGGATACATGTCTTGATGATATATTGTTATACTTGCGCCAATCTTGAAGGTATGTTATTCCAGTTGTCTATGTCTGAACCCTTTACTGTTGGGCTCCTCTAGGGCTAATCTATGTATTACATAATCACATCATAGCAAGCATTGATAATATACAACAAACATTACAAGCAAAAGAAGCTTTATCACAAGGGATGCATAGCAACAATCTTTAGCAGAAACAATAGCCAGTAACGAACATGTGGTCCCGCCTGGATCATTAGGTATGAATAATTACTTGGGTAAAGTGGCTATGGCCATGGGCAAGTTGGGCTCACTTTGTTAGGTAAAATCTCTTTTCAATGCTTTGACTATTGGGGCGATATATATATATATATACACACACACTTCTAGATTTCATGACATCCTACTTGCCCTTTCGAAAGACAAGTGTATATGTAAGCTTTTCGTATTAAATAAAATAAAACCAGCTACTTATAAGACCTGCTACAAAGAAGAAACTAAGAAAATATCATCTGCTGATATGATTCAATGTAATAACTTTTGTTTGTTTATGGTAACAAAATGTTATAAGTTGTGAATCATTCATCAATGGGTTGTACAAATGGACGAGCAAACATATTTATTGTATTATATGCATGTTTGCGGAGTCTTGACTGCTGCTCAATTCCGTGCAAGCCCACCACTCTACTCATGAAAAATGGTTTCACTTTACTGTCATTGGTAGTTCACGGGTTGACACAACAAAGAAGCCTCGATGCTTGGGTATGGTTAGATATTTAGATTAGAGCAGTTTATGTAGTCGTAAATTGGATTAGAGGAGGTAATTTTTTTGTTCAAAATAGTAGACATCGGAGAACAATTTATTTTGTTTGTTATGACAAACATTTGTTGATTTGATTTTTGTTTATGACTTTGTATAGTAAACCAAATCACTTACTTATGCTTGTTCGCCGATTTTGAATTTTGTTTGTCAATCTATAATAAAACAAATTGCAAGCGAGTTACTTAAGTTTCTACGCCGCGTTTTTACGCCCCGCAACGTGCGACTGGTAAAAAATCTACTTATTTTTAATTAGTACATATATACATATACACAAATATAAATTTTACATATATATACACACATACATATATACTTAAATATAAATGAAATTTATAGTTTTGTATATACCACTCTATGGTAACGTTTGGTATGAAGGAATAGAATGTGGAATTGATTGGATCATTCTGATGGAATGAAAATAAACGTGTTTTGTTATCATGTGGTAATGGAATGAAGCATTTCTAAGGAACGTAACTTTTTACAAATATAACAATTTTCATTCCTTGGTAAAATGGTGTTATTTTTTCATTCTTTCAAGGAATGGAAAAAATATATTATTAGTATATTTATATTTATATTTATACTTATAATACTAATATTAATATATATAAAAAATTTTATTATTAATTTATTTACCATTAATATATTATTATTATTGAGAAAGTGTTATTTTTGTCGTTTTCAATACGATTGTGTTTCGTTACATTCTTTTTTTGTTTGTTAAATTGTATAAAGTAATGATTCATTCTATTCACATATGAGTAACCAAACATCACAATGGGATGGAATGATTCATTTCATTCCGTTGTCCATTGCATTACCTCGTTCATCCATTCATTCATCAATTTCATTACCCCATACCAAACATACCATATTAGATTTTAGTCCACTATATACAAATTTACAACCATATCTATACGTACTAGCCCAATCACGCCAATAAAAAAATTAATATCAAGTCTAAAAGTTAAAACCCTAAACTGATTAACGACACTCTGCTTATCGTCTCAATCTTTCATGCCTTTACTCTAAGTCGATCATCTCCTGCTCTCAACGTCATTGTTCGTGTAATATATCATCGCCTCGTCGACCACAATATTGTTATTCATAAGAAAAATATTATGCCATGAAATGTGTCCTATTTTTAAAGATATAAAAACTTGAAACCCAACATTGTCACTATCTGTCTTAGCAAATTTATCTCGGGTGGTATGGTTGTCCGAATCGCTCGAACTTCCCTCGACGCTCGCTCAGAATATTTACTACTCAGAAAATGCTCGCTTAATTTGAGACTCGATTTTAAATGAGCCGCTCCGCTCGCTTCAATTTGTACTTGCAACAAAATAGGTGTTAAATGAGCCGCTCGACTCGTGAAATACAATTTTATACTTGCAACAAAACAAGTGTTACTACAATAATCACGAGTTTGCAACACTATGCTAACCCTTAACTTACGTCGTAATCATTTTTTTCTAAACTAATTTATATACATTTATAAATTATACATATATAAATTATGACTTCGTGGAATCACATACATATTAATGATGAATGATTTGTATCCGAAGATCGAAAATCTATATAAATTATGAATTCATGAAATCACATGCACATTAATGATTAATGATTTGTCTCACGGTTCGGGATTATTGTTTTGGGAATCGTTGGTGTATAATTTTTATTTTAAATGAAATATTATTTTATTTATTCTTATTTGATATCTCATATTAATTACAAAGAAGCGTGTACAAACAAAAACCGATAAATCCGTCCAGTGTTCCAGTTGGTATTTGTTATAACATTTGATGAAAAACCGAATATTCTCACCTTGAATCAATGAACCGTCATGCTAGTTGACGTTTGTTCACAAACCCGAGATCCTGAATCAACTCCTTAACCCATATCTTGAAACCCGAACATGTGACCCGAGAACTCCCTCACGGTCAAAAAGTCAAACCCGACAAGACAGAAAGTCAAACCTAGTAAAAACGGGGCTGACCCATTTTCTAGCGGCGACGAGGCGGAGCGATGGTTGCTGGTTGTCCAGCAAGCGACGACAGTTGTCCGACGAGGCCGACAAAGGTGGAGGTTGTGATGTGTGGTTTGGTATTTACTCACAATGTATTGTTTTGGTACAGCTCCAAACTTTAATGAGATATTGTATTTATACGTACTATACCTGTTATATTTAGACTCAAATAATACCACCAAATATTTATATACTATATATTTATATTATATATTATTATCTTATAAATAACACATAATTATCTCATACCACTTTATTTATCTAATAAATAATATTCATCCACCTTTATTTAATAATTTATTTAATTAATTTTTAATTAAATAAACAACTAAATACATAGTTAATCATTTCACCAACGATTGATTCCATAAACGTTTAACCATATGTTTAATCCACATCACCATTAAAATATCACACACTTCTGAACTATTATATTTATCTAATAAATATTATTCATTGTTCGTTGTCTAACGTGCAACTCTTTAAATTATTCTTTGTTAGTAACGTTGAATTAATGGTGACTAAACATCTCATATCTAGCAACTTGGCCTTTATAAAAAATAATAAAAGTATAAAATATTTTTAAGCTGACTAATTAACCAAGGAAATGATATTTAGAAACAAAAAACTTATAATTGTCCCCATGCATGTATATTATATAAACAGTAAGGAGTTACCATGGTCATTTTTTTAATGGCAAAAGCTATGCATCTTTTAAATCACAGATATAGTATCATGTATAGGTCACGGACGACCATGGTCATTATTATCGGTATCCAGCTAATCGTAGTCGGCTCTTAGCATTCCTAGATCTAACTTTAATTCTTCGAAAGTTGGGCTATTCAAAAAGTCCGTGGCTCGAAACTCGCTTGAAGTTCGCTCATAAAAAGTTCGAAAAAAGCACGGTTCGAGGTCAGCTTGGTATTAAACGAGTTGGCTCAGGCTCGGCTCGGTTTGTAAACGAGCCGAGCCCGAGCCAGAGCCAGGATAGGTTCGATTTGTGGCTTGCTCGCTAGTTGGCTCATTGGCTCGTTGGCTCGCTCGTTTGGCTCGTTTAAATTAAACCCCAAATTATATATGTGTGTGTATATTCTAATAAATTTATAGAAATGTTATTTAATTAGTAACATGGTTAATTTTTTGTTTAAAGAAATAGATTGTTAAGCTATAATCTTAATTAGTAATATTGATTTAACAAAAAAATATTAAGGTAAATAACATAGAATCTTTTCTTGTTTGTTATATTTATAGTTTGCCCAAAATTACTATTCTATTAGCCTAAATAATGTTTTATTCATTGTTTTTTGGTTTACGTATATCATTATAATATGTAAAAAATACAAAAAATATAAACTTTTTTTAAACAAACGAGCCGGCTCAATGAGCCACGAGCTGGCTCGAGCTTTTGACAAGCCGAACCTGAGCCCAACTTTCCAGCTCGTTAAGAAAAATGAGATGGCTCGGCTCGATTCGATTTTTAAACGAGTCGAGCCTAAGCCCACCCTGATTCGTTTCGACTCGACTCGTTTACAGCCCTATTCGAAAAGAAGTGCATATCAGGTCTACTGAGTATACTAGATTTTTAACCAAATGATATAACTAAAGTTTATTTTAATTAAGCCTCATATAAAATATAGATAACTAAATATATTAAAAGCCTAATATTTATTGCTAAATCTTACAATTCAATTCGGTTTTATAAAACGGTCGGTTTTCGATAAAAACCGTAAATCAAACCGCTTGTTACGGTTTGAAATTTTTGAAACTGACTAACCAAACGTTACAGGAAAAAACAGACCATGGAACCCCTGATAATATAGGTTAAGGCGACTTTATATAATTGAGTTATATATTGTGTAATATATGTGTGTTTATATATGTATGTATGTATGTATATATGTTATGGGTGAATATTTCGACCGATATTCCAGACAACAATTAACCAACTAGGATATTTATCAGGTTTGATATCCTGAACATGTTCGTTATTTACAATTAACTTTTTTTGCACATGTTATTACTGTGATACATGGACGAGTAAATATGACTAAGTCAAGCAGAAGAATCGGTCTTTCTGTTGAAGAATATGACCATTGGAGTCGTCAACCAAGTTCACAACGTTCACAAAGAAATATTTTGAGTATCCTCGAGATATCGGATAGTTAGTTATTTATCACTATAAATAAGAGGCAGGGCAATCGTTTTAGGGGTTACACATTGATCACTCTTGCTCTCGAACACTTACATCTTTCATTTTGCAGCTACTATACTCGCAATCACACAATCACTCACACTAGAATCTCTTATGCAACCGATCAGTTCTAGAGTTGTATCTTTTACATTGTTTTAATAACATTTATTAAAAGCCTAATATTTATTGCTAAATCTTACAATTCAATTCGGTTTTATAAAACGGTCGGTTTTCGATAAAAACCGTAAATCAAACCGCTCGTTACGGTTTGAAAATTTTGAAACTGACTAACCAAACGTTACAGGAAAAAACAGACCATTTAACCCCTGATAATATAGGTTAAGGCGACTTTATATAATTGAGTTATATATTGTGTAATATATGTGTGTTTATATATGTATGTATGTATATATGTTATGGGTGAATATTTCGACCGATATTCCAGACAACAATTAACCAACTAGGATATTTATCAGGTTTGATATCCTGAACATGTTCGTTATTTACAATTAACTTTTTTTGCACATGTTATTACTGTGATACATGGACGAGTAAATATGACTAAGTCAAGCAGAAGAATCGGTCTTTCTGTTGAAGAATATGACCATTGGAGTCGTCAACCAAGTTCACAACGTTAACAAAGAAATATTTTGAGTATCCTCGAGATATCGGATAGTTAGTTATTTATCACTATAAATAAGAGGCAGGGCAATCGTTTTAGGGGTTACACATTGATCACTCTTGCTCTCGAACACTTACATCTTTCATTTTGCAGCTACTATACTCGCAATCACACAATCACTCACACTAGAATCTCTTATGCAACCGATCAGTTCTCGAGTTGTATCTTTTACATTGTTTTAATAACATTGATTGTGGTAGACAACTTTTATAGTCGTCTCCCGAGGTTTTGTGCCGGCGATCCGTACTGATCAAGAGTTTTCCTCGCTAAAATCGATTGTTCTTTTTGCTTACTTGTTAGTTTAATATCAATATCCTGATCCATATTCCGATAATCTGAGTAGTATTCTTAGTAATCCAAATCATTTATTTGCATTGACACTTAGCATTCGTTTTTACTAAACTAATTACAACAATTTTCGCAATAGATCACATTGATTAAAGACTAGCACACTATCTCACTTAACAAATTTATTTACTAAATTGCTAAGTTAATTTTTGACCAAAACAATATATATATATATATGAGTCAGTTCAAGCAAGAACCAATCCCGGTTATGAGAACCAAAAAACTCCTCTACAGAAATAGCATATCGACACATCAATACATACACTTCTTTTAGTATAAGGGCATTTGTGTAAATGCACCCTCCCCACTACCCAATGTTTGTACAAAATATCAGACACTCACACCTCTCCATCAAATACACTTTTCTCTTCCTTCATTTACAATCAAATGCACACACACTACCACTTTCTAAATCCACAAAGCAGAAAGAGAACAACATAAAGGTTCCTTGCCGGATGTTGAAGTTCCGGCGGCCAAAGATAAGGTGTCGAAGAACCTGAGGCTGAACCATAACCCGCTAAACAATCTAAGAAATAGGCAAATGCTGCTGCTAAAACATCAAACAAGAGGAAAAAATCCAAAGAAGCTTCCGATCCGGAAGACGAAGAGGAAAACAACAATGAAGAAGACGATGATAATAGTGACGCAGAAGCTAATGTTATTGCTGAAAAGAAGAGTAAAAGGGGCGGTGGCTAGGGTTTAAGAGACCAAATCAGGTGATGGTGGCTAGGGTTCCCAATGACAATGGTCAGTAAAAATACGACTAAAATTCAAACGCAACTACCTTATTAAATAGGATAAGTCGAGTGTCGAACTATGAAGAGTACTATAGGAAGCATTGTTTAATTGTCTCTTTACTAATTAACGAAATTTCTGAAGAGTAAAACCGATTGTCTGAGTGTTGTTTTGCAAACTAAATTAACTACAAGTTGTAAAGCGTTGGAGAAAAATGATTCCTGCAAGTTTAGATTCAAAGTGGATTCAAGTGATTAGTTTTGACTGAGAAAATCACATAGACATAATAAAAAAAATTCAATTAGCTGATTGTTATAAATGAGGACTAAGTACTTTGATTGCAAACAACGAAAGGTTATCACACGATTAATAATTGAAGATAACCGAACCCAAACCCAAGCCCTATCTAATATATCAGAATCACTAGAACTCGTAGAAATTTTAAGAATCAAAACTAGGTCTTAGATAAAATCAGTCGTTTATAATTAAACTAACAAACCACTAAGCAAAAAGCAATGAATGCTTAGATTGACAATCTTTATTACAAAGAAAAACTGAAAACAATCATCCACTTACAGAATCCTCAACTCGGGGGAAACCATGAAAAAGTTAGCAGCTCATGCATGTAAATTGATCTTCAATCTTGATGTTGGAATGCAGTATGCATGATGGAATATTGATTAGATTGCATGGAATGGTGAAAGAACTCCAAGAAACCCTACAATTTTAGTCCCCTGTGTCGCCTTTTTTTCAAAGTAAATGAGATATGGAAACCTACTTTTTCCTATATTGTAACCAAATTTTCGTAACCTAAAACCGTAAGCTACGCTGGAACAGGATAAAGCCGTAGCCTACGGCTGATGGACTCTTCCCAAAACTGTTTTTCATAACTTCTTCGTACGTATGTGTGGTGTGTATATATATATATATATATATATATAGGTTTGAAGTTTGTAACTATGTTATTGTTGCATTAGATGTAAAAAGGTTGTGATGTATAAGATCTTGGTTTCTACATTGTGATGACTTATTACAAGCAACTGGTTAAACTAAGATTTTTGAGCTTAATGACTAAATATTAGAAACACGTTAAACGTGTTAGTGTTTGTGTCAAAATGTTATTGTCCCTTTTATTCCCCCCCCCCCCCCTTTACTTTATATAAGGTTGACGTCTTTATAGATGATGACGAATAACATCAAAGTATTTTATACCAAGTTGACATCTTTATAGACGATGACAAATAACATCAAAGAAGCGTAGTGCTAAAAGTGATGTGTACGAGCCTTATTTTTCCTAAAACAAAATTAGTTCGCATTATTTTGTTTTATTGTGTTAAAGTTTTTTGAGTACATTCTAACTTATGCATCAATTTATAGGTTTAAAATGTCAAGCTCGAATGAAGAATCTAACATTTTCAAACAGCTTGGGTGCATTCTCGAACAAGTAATTGAGTCGGACATAGGAGAAACAAAAAACTTGCCGAACTAACCGAACGGATGTCAAAGATATGCGAAAAACAGACTAGGCTACAAGTTGAGATAAACAAGCATTATGCTCAGTCTAACAATGTTAGTAAAAGTTAATATGTTTAGAAACATTAGTTTTTAGTAATCGTTGATTGTAAATTTTGTAATACTTTTTATTAACAATCAATGGTATAATCTCATGCCTTTTACATTACGTGGACAAACTACAATAGGCAATAACAAAATTGACAAATTAACATTACCAATAACAAATTCTGCCGCAACACGGTAGGGCTACATCCTGTTGTAGCAATAAAACACAATTAAAAATATCACACACAAACAATAAAAGTTAAACATGATAACAAATAAATACACTAAATATCTTCACATACATGAAATAAATTGATGTATATAAAAAAAATAACTATTGACAATATTTAACAGGATCTAAAACCAATTTTTAGCCAAAGTAAAACAAAAAAACGAATATTGATTTGAAATTTTATTTATTAAGGTATTGGATGACATTAAAGAGATGGCTTTTTTGGGCTTTTGAATCGGTAAAGGTTGGAGGTCATGGTAATGTAGGGTCCAATCATTAAGTTGTATGTTGTTTTCGGTTTGTTTTTTTGTTTGCTTGGCCTGTTTCTCAACTACTTGCTGGGCTGACCGAGGCCCTTTTTAGTTTTTTTGGAACAGTTATTTTAGAAAAGGGAAAAAGCCACCAACGAAGAGCTATATAGGAAAGGAAACAATGAAAAGCAACAAAACAACTAAAAAATGCAAAGCGGGTCAGAGACCCAAATTTCGAGTCCCAATCCATATTATTGGATTGTGATTAACCCAATTGGAAATAGAAGAGATCAACTGAGCGCACAATTTACTCACCGATCTATTCATGTTTCTGAAGACCTTGCCATTACGCTCCTTCCTTAGAAAACATGATGCATAGTAAGGTATTCCTTTTTCTACCGATTGTGCATCTGAACTAAGGTAGAAGAATATCCTGTAAAATCCCAAGACGACCACTTTCCTCGACACATCTTTGGCTAACGAGCAATCGCGAAAGGCATGGGATACTGATACACTTACGCCCATAGACTCTGCACAACTACCTGAAATGGACAAGATCCCCGAGCGCAAATATTTTCCATGACGGGATCTATGTTTTGTAAAGTGAAACAGTTAACTTTAATCGGGATCCAGTTAACCCATTCACAAATCTCCCCCTCAGAGCTAAATTGCGCCTGCTCGATGACCTTTCTAACCGCTTGAACCGAGAAGCATTTATTAGTGTCATACTTCCACTTCCAAGTGTCTAAATCAACGCCAAAAGGAAACATGCGCATCAAGTCTTCCAGATCCGAGATCTCCTTTAAAACCACATCCGAAAGTCTCTTTTTCTTCCATTTCCATTCTGGCAAAAAAGACCCGTCCGGATTTCAAACCAGCCTATCCATCACAAGGTACTGCTTTCGAGATTCCATGTCTTAGAGGGGAATTTTACATTGAGAGGGTGCCTACACGCCCATGAATCACCGTAAGTCCTATAGAACGAAACAAATGCCTCCGATCAATGCCCAAGTCGAGCAAATCAATGTCAATCTTTGAAATTGTAAGCCAAGTACCCGAGATGAAGTTGCGCGCTATTTTACTGTTTTGAAAAGGTTTAACTTTATAGATGGCAGAAACACACTTGTGCCAAATAGTGTCACGCTCTAATTTCCACCTCCACCTACAATGAAGAGCAAGGTTTATGAATCCAAGGTTGCCCGACACCGAGCCCACCAAATTTTTTTTGGCATACAAATCCTACGCCACGCAACCGAATTAATCTTATTTTTGTCATCCACACCTCCCCACAAGAATCTTCTCCTAGTCTTCTCCAAGGCCTTAATTGTTTTAATAGGAGGCTTGAACATAGAAAGAAAATAACTCGGAAACGAGCCTGGCACATCCTTAACCAATGTGATCTACTACCAACGGAAAGGCAAGAAACTTTCCACGAGTTTAACCTCGATTTAACCCGCTTAATGCACTGCCAGTTTTTAGATAACGCCATGTTGGCGCCCATCGGCAAGCCAAGGAAAGTAAAAGGGAAAGAAACAACTTCACAATTAAGAATAGAAGCTAATTTCCTTACTTCTGGGCCCGCAACATGAATACCAAAAACTTTACTCTTTGCGAAATTGACTTTAGGCCTGAAGCTAAGTGGAAAATCTCTGCACCTTCCTTTATTTAGAAAATTGTAATCGTATTTCTATTTTTAGAAACTTGTAATCACGTCGTATTCGTATTTCATTTTCCAATCTTGTAATCCGAGACTTCGATCAAAATGGAAATATATCTTTATTCACACTTGTTTATGCATAAATACATGAAATTTTAATCGATCTCGAATACGTGCGTTATTTACGAAACCGAATAATACTTGATGTTTAAATTATATTAGAAATCATACTCATAAACATTCATGACACTGATTTGAGCAAGAAGCGCGAATCTTAAACCTTTTTCCACCTTTTTCACCACCAATCACCTCCTAACTCATTTAACTCAAACCCTAATCAACCCCATTATAAATAGGAGACTCCATACCCTCATTTTCACTTTCCAAACACTTAAGTACTATCACAACACTTCAAGATCATCCAAAAATTCTGATTTTTGGGCAGAATTATCCAAGTTCTAAAGTGAGTTCAAACTCACTTTTCTTCATATTTTCTTCATCTCTTCTTCCTCTACAAAGCTTAGAACACATATAGGAGTTTTCCACAAGTTTTTCATGGTAAACTAAGGTGGAACATCATCATTTGAGGTCCAACTTTCTGTTTTGAAGAAGAACATTACTTATACTTGTTTTCATTTAACTTTATTGTAAGAATTTTGCAATTAGCTTGTCTCTAATCTCATCTATGATTATGGGACTTGTTTATGTTGATTCTCACAAGTTTAGAGATCCAAGAACCTCATAAACTTCCTGTTTTGATAGGATTTAGACAACCCACAAGTGATGAAACCATCAAAGTCTACCATAGTTCATATGGCAAGACTTGTGTTTTGGTAAAGGTGTGAAACATAGAAGTCTTGGCTATTCAAACTCATTCCACTACCTCAATTGATGATTTACTCATATACACTAAGTAGTTTGCTAGTCCTAAAGTAAGTGAACCCCGCTCGCCTCCAACATTTGCCATGTTGGTTATGACACGCCCGGGTTATCCTTATTTGGCTACTTAGTATGTTGGTAGATTAGTTTAGCTGTTCCATTCTTGTTTATCATGACCAACCGGGTTTACCATATACATAACCGAATTCATGTTGTTTAACTGAATCATGGTTATATGTCATGAAATAGGTTATATTATCTATGTTCTAAACTTCTCGTGACGATTCTAATGGGCAAGTTTCGACCCATGAAATCATATGAATAATAGTGTCAAAAACGAGTGTTTAAGACTAGATAATTATTTTTGTATACATACGTTTATATACTTAGAAATTTCAAATCCACGCTCTCCACCAACTCCGAATACTCACACACCTTCGTTTCCCCCATGTAGGATAACTTTGGTGTTCCATCCTCCAAAGTTAACGACTCGCGGATTGCTAGGAACACTTTGCGAAACCGTGAGTATACTCGATGCCCTTTTTACTTTTAACACTTTTGGGTGTAATACGTTTATGTTATTAAACTCATACAATCACATAACTTATGTGTAAATCACAACTAAACAATCCAACATACATGCTTGATACATTATACATGAATTCATATATGCTAGACTATTCTTATGCTTTATATTTTTCTTTAACTTTATACAAGCCTCCCTTAACATGTATAGGCTATAGAAGTAACGCACCGCCCGTATTCTTGAGGTCATGTTAAATAAACAAAACGGTCTATTCATTGCTATGATTAGATTACGCTAGCGGAAATCTTTGAGTTGGCATTTATAGTTGCATGCTAGTATTGTATATAGTTTTAATTAACGATTATGTCATGTGGATTCATTTAAACTCTTTCACTTATGCTAGTAATCAAACTTGTATGCTCGCCAATACTTTTGTATTGAACTATACTTTAATACGTATTGCAAGAAATTGTGATGATGATGACAAATGGAACTTAGTAGGATGGACTAGAAACTTATCTTAATTTTTGTACTTGTTGTATTTTGTTTCATTTCAAACTTGTTGTATTTCTGTTTCGAACCATGTACTTGATGTTAGCAATGAAATGAAATATTGTTTATAAATACTTGTTACATTTAGCGTTATGATGTCTCTTGCAATCTCATTTTCGTTTCATTTTGATGTTTCTACTATTGGTTGGGTGTGACAGCAAGATCCTAGAAAGGTTACACAAATTAACTTCATTACATTCGCCGATGAACATAGCATTGTCAGCATATAAGACATGAGAAATAGTAGGACCTTGATTTAGAAGTTGCACACCTTTAAAAACATTATTCATCGTCGCCTTTTTCATAATCAGACTTAACCCTTCCATTGCAATAATAAAAAAGTACGAAGATAGTGGATCTCCTTGCTTAACGTCTTCTTAAACTTAGACTCAAGAGTAGGCGAGCCATTAACAAGAACGGCGCTTTCCCAAAATAAAGGCAACTAGACACCCACATCCTCCATTTGTCACCAAAACCCATGAGCCCCAAAATCATGTCAAGATACGACCAATTAACCGAGTCGAAAGCCTTCTCGAAATCAACCTTGAATAACATACATTTGAACTTACTTTTCCCCTTGCAATAGTTTCATTCATGATAACATGCACATCCAAGATGTTTCTACCTTTAATATACACCAATTGTTCCACACACCTACAAGCTTATGAATCACCATTTTGATTCAAATGGCAAGAAGCTTGGTATTAATTTAGACATGCACCCAATAAGATTAATAGGCCTATTGCCTTTAAGAAAGAATGGATCCTTGACTTTGGGGATAAGAGAGATGAAAGAAGAGTTTGCACCATTAATTGAAAGACTTACCATTAAATAAAGGGGCAATTACATATATTCTTTTACAAATTTTATTAATTACATATATACACAATCCAAAAATTATATTACATATATTCCCTTCCCTAAAACTAAAAATATCAAATTTACCCATTTCTAATTATTTTATCAAAAACTTAACAAGTAGTGTGCACCATTATCACAACCATCACATAATTGAATCTAATAGATTTTTATCCATGCTTTGACATACAACACATAAAATCTCATCTTCGTTCTCATACCCATTTTAAAATATCTAATTTTTTCTTAATGAAAAGGGTTTGTAAAAGAAAAGATTTGGTTGTTTAACAAAGGTCTTGATATGTGGCCGGTGGAGGATTTGAATTTTGAAAAAGGGAGGATGAAAAGTGGGGGACTCATACGAAGGAGGAGGACGTTGTAGAGAGCGGTGGCATTTTTTGTGATAGAAAAGGGTAGTTTTGTCAATTTGTTGGAGTGGAGGAAACGTTTAATTTAAATTTTGGGTTGGATAAATATAAGCCAGTTGAAGAAACCCTAGATCAACTAGACCGGAATCAAAGTAGATCTATGGAATGAGCTCTGCATAAAAGGGTTAACCCTCCGTTTGGTTTCACGATGGATGATGAATAGAACAATACTCCGGCTGATCCTGCAAAACAGAACATCGTTAGCTCGCCACGGGAGAAGGGGGTTCACTCCGTGACCACCCTCTGGCGTGAGAATAAGTACAGGTAGTCGGAAGTAAGTATATTGTAAGTGAGAGAGTAGTTGAGTGTGAATACCTTTCCTTGAACTCCAAGTCACTTATTTATAGCCGGTGTTTGGCGCCAAAAAAAGGAGATTGTTAACATTAACGGAATCTTTTGTTATTCCGTTAACGTTTGTTGGCAATCTGTTAGTGCACACGGTCGTGAGCTCATCAGCGGTTAGGGAGGCGTCACGTGTCAACATGAGATCACTACATCTTATAAATGTGAGCATGCCATCACCGTGATCTTCCTCAGCCGTCCAGATGCTGCCATGGGGCAATTGGTTATAACTGAAAAGATGCTTGCACGATTGGGTGTTAATGGCTTCTAGAAGGTTTCACAGCTGTTACCCATCTATTATTCGCCACGTGTACATTCTGTTATAACAGAAAAGATTCCCTTTGCTTTTGCACCAAGGATTTTGCTAAGGGAAAGTTTCTCAGGATTTACTGTTTCCTTGCGCGGGAAGCGCAAGTTAGTTAACTGATCTTCCTTCTTCTCCTTGCTGCTTAGCGCAACGTTTGGTGGACGCTTGCTTTGATATAAATATCTGCGCAAGGTTTGTGCATGGAGCGTTATCAAACAAGAATGTTCAAGGTTACTTTGAACCTTGCGCGAGCCCGCGCAAGGTAGTTAAATGAAGAATTATCAGATAAGAATGTTCAAGATTTAACTTTGAACCTTGGGCGAGCCGTGCAAGGTAGTTAAATGAAGCATTATTAGACAAGAATGTTCAAGATTAACTTGAACCTTGCACGAGCCCGCGCAAGGTAGTTAAATGAAGCATTATTAGACAAGAATGTTCAAGATTAACTTTAAACCTTGCGCGAGCCCGCGCAAGGTAGTTAAATGAAGCATTTATCCAAAGAATGTGTTCAAGGTTAACTTTGAACCTTGCGCGAGCCCGCGCAAGGTAGTTAAATGAAGCATTTATCCAAAGAGTGTGTTCAAGGTTAACTTTGAACCTTGCGCGAGCCCGCGCAAGATAGTTAAATGAAGCTTTCCTCTCTTGGATACTTGGCGTAAAGTTCTAATAAATCTTATTTTGGTAAAGAAGTCTGCGCGTCGTTTCCTTAGAAGTTATTAATGGGTATGGTTTCCTTGATTGGCGCAAGGTTTTTGGGACCATACCCCTTCAAGTCCCCCCAGTCCAGTGGTGCTCCTATGTAAGAATAAAAAGTAGGTGGAGCACTGGACTTAAGATAAATGTGCTGCGCTAGGTCAGGACTAGCTTTTTGTTGCTTTATGCATCTTGACGACGTGTCGTAAGTGAATTTTGAAAAAGTATTTGAATTTCAAATATGCTTAGACAAGTGTCACTTATTTGGATGGTGTAGTTGGTGACGACGCACGTTCTTGAGACGTGGTGGTACTGTTGACAGGCTGTCAAGAGTACCTGTCTTACCGTATTTAATGCCTTTTAGCGACACTCACGCGCGTGGGGCGGTTACTGTTCCCCACTCCCCCTGCGGTTACTTGGAGAAACGTGACGGCCGTAAAAGTCGCTGCAATCAAATCATGCATTAATTGCGGTTAGTATATAAAGGGATCAACGATCCATTTACTTCCTCACCCAACCTTAAGAGAAATTTGCGTTCAAAAATTCCGGCGACCCTCAAAGCATTCTAAGTTTCCTTCAAAGTTCGAGTTATGGCCACCGGTGCAAGCTCTGTTGAGATGTCGTCGTCAACTTTGCCACCGCTAAAGTGGTCGAAGAAAGATTCTGATAATCTTGCCACCAACTTCCTTTTCGCTCCGTCCTGGAAAGCGTTTTTTCCGGAGGCGAATGCCACGGCGGCTGATGCGCCGGCCGGCTATATTACATTATTCTACGACTATTTTGCCGAAGGGAACTTCCGGTTGCCGGTGACCCATTTCTTGCTGGAAATTCTTGGTTTTTACAAGATTCATATTTCTCAGTTGAGCCCGATGGGAATGGTGAGGTCCGGCATTTTGAGTTCGTTTGCCGATCGATGCAGATCTTGCCGTCGGTCGAGAAGTTTAGAGTTTTCTAACAGCTGCACTGCTCGTTGGGTTTTTATTCATTCCAACAGCGTGTGCAAGTCAAACGTTTGTTGTTGGTGCCACCGAAGTCCTACCATGACTGGAAGCAGAGTTTTTCTTTATCAAGGCGGCGGTGATCCCGATGAAGATGACATTCGGGGTATTGATGAGATTGAGCTGGAGACCCTTCCCATACCTGCCGACGAGGTATGGTATCAAGATATTAAATATGTGCCCAATATTGTTTTACCGGAGAGGGCCCTCATCGCTGCCGGGATGAGTATTTTCTGGAAGAAGGAACGTCGAGAAAAACCGGTGTATACAAAAGATGGGACTGCTATGTAAACCTTTAAATTCCTAGCAATATCTTTCAATAGATGTGTTACTGATGCAAAAATGTTTGCTATGTAGCTGCGCCTCTCTACTTGGTCTCTTTCAAGAGAGAGAAGGGAAAAATGGCCGCTTTGCCTATTGCTGATGGTGAGGACACTTGGTTCTCACAAATCTTGGGGAACTTTGAGTTGCCCAAGCTTGAGGATCTTGAGGCGCAACCATGTTCGAAGATTGGTAAATAAGTCCATACAAAGCCTAAGTTGATATTGCAATATAACTTAATGGCCCAACCTGTACTCAATATGATTGATTATGTAGGTGATTTGCTGAATTTGGGCGTAGGCCCTGATTCAAAGAAGAAGAAGAAACCAACTGCTGCTGCAGCTGCTGCGCCTCCCCCTTCCAACCCAGAGAAAAAAACCAAGCCATCAGCTGCTGCGAAAGCTGAGGGCAAGAAAGGTACATTTCCCGTATCTGACTCTTGGTGCAATTGTGTGGTGGTGTTGGACTCACTGGAGGGTCTTGCGCCTGTAGGTTTGAAGAAACCGAAGCCAGAACCCGTTGACACCTCCTCTCTTACTGCTGCGAACCCAGATGATCCTTTGGAAATACCTTCAAGCCCGGAAGAGGCGTTGAAGCGTACTAAGAAGAGGAATGAGGTGGAGACTAAAACTCCTACGCCAACCAAAGTTGCGCGCCCGTGTATTGGTAAGAAGGGCAATCTGGATGCCTTTGCAAAGAAGTTCTCACCTGGTACGTTTAGTTTGCTGCGCGTTTCTGTCATAAAAGTTGCGCAGAATCTGATATTTGGTAATTGTTGATATGTTTTGCATAGAAAATAGTGAAGGCTCGCTGGCCACCTCATCTGTTATATCATCGCTGCGCAGGCCTGAGAATGTTGAGGGAGATGCGGGCAAGAAACCTCTATTCCTGAAGCCGACCCCATCGTCCCGGAACATATTGAGAAGGTGGCTCCAGAAGAAGAGCCCAAAAATTTTGATACTGAGAATCCTGCTGTGAGCAGGTTAAAGATACGGCTACAGATGTTGGGGAACCGTCAAGGTTGATATCTAAGGGAGCCGGACCTTCAACACAAGGCGAAGGCTTTGTGTTTGTTGAGGATTCGGAGGGGAATCGCCCATTCGCCCAGAGGAGACGCCTGGGGACTATTATTATCGATCTTATTCTGAGAGGAGGGCCTCTGCGATTCATCAGCCGTGTGGAAGGTTAAGCAGGCGATGTTTTTATCGATTGGCACTCCTGTAGGGAGTGGTATAAGGGCATCTTCCCGCCGGCGTAGGTGAAGCGCCAGGAGGAAAAAGACCATGAAGCTACTTACGAGTTATATCTGCAAAAGTCTGCCCTTGCCTCGTCCACCATAAATAGAATTGTGCGCGAATGGCGCAGTATGAACAAGGAGTGGGACGAGGTTGAGCTTGAGAAAGCGAGGGCTAAGCTTGAGAAGGAGAAGACGCTGAAGATGCTTGTGGATTTTGAGGCGGAAAAGGCCCAATTTGAGAAGGAGAAGAAGACTGAAGAATGGGTTGCGCTGTCTTGGAAGCGCAAGTGTGAGGCGTCTGCTGCGCAATATGCGGACGAGCGCAAACGCTTTGTGGAGGCTTGCGAGCTTGATAATAAAGAAAAAATTTCTCTGCGCAACGAGATTGAGAAACTCAAAAAAGAGAAAGCTGATGCAATTGCGGCAGCAGAAGAAGCGCGCTCACACAGAGAAAGAAGCGAGCAAAATGAGGTATCAACCAAAGTGACTCTCCTTCTTAAGAATAAAGAAATTGATGATTAACTGCTATGCTTTTTGACCAGGAGCGGTTGCAAGCTGAGTTTGACAGTTTGAAAAAAGATCTCAACCTGCACCGAACAGAGAAAGCCGAGTTGATCCGCCATTTGACTGAAGGCGAACAAAAACTTAATGACACGGAGGTCGCTCGCGCTACTGCAGAAAGCTTGACCGAATGCCTCATGAACCAGCTTACCTGGTTGCGGGAGTACGGGATTGTGGAGGTAATATTCACTTTTCTTTACACGTCTGGTTTGATTGTCGCAACATATACTGATTGTATTTGTGTACAGATCGCAAATGCCATCCTTAACTCTTCGGAGTTGGATGAGAGAGTGGCAGAATTAATGGTGGCGCCGCGCAATGATGGGCATGCCGAGGGCTATAGAGAATGTACTTTGCACGTGGCCCATGCGCTGAAGACTGAATGGGACACCAGCCGTGCTGCCACGCATGGGCTAAATACTGCCGCCATTTATTCTGCTGCCAAGGAAAAATATGATCAATTGCAAATTCCGATTATGGACCTTGTGACGCCGCGCTGCAGCAAGACGACTTTGTTGATAAGCTAAAGGAGATCTTTTCTTCAGCAGAGAAGCAGGCGGGAACCAAGTCCATATTATAGGAAATTTGTAATTTTTACTGTATGATCATTTGTAACGTGGCGCTTCTGCGCAAGTATTGTGAATATAATATATTTCAGTTTTACAATGTTTGCATGGAGCCAATTACTTGTGTCAGATAGACAAATGAACAATTTCTTTTCTCATGTGTGAGCGTAAGTATTAAATTAGCTTGTGGCTCATGAGTTTGTGTTTTTGTTTATCCAAAGGAATTGCATGCATTTGTAAATGAACATATATAAGATTGTAAGTAGTGGCAAAGTATTTTATTCATACTGACAAAGCGCAAGGCTATGACTGCCACTAAGATTACATAACAAAATAAAGTAAGCAGTCCGTTAAGCAATGCTCAGAAGTTGCTTAAGAGGACTGAGATTACATATAACATCGGCGCAGTTGCTGGGCATTCCAGGTTCGAGGAACGCTGGATCCGTCCATACGCTTCAGAGTGTACAAGCCTTTTCCCAATACTTCATTTATCACGTATGGACCTTCCCATCGCGGGGCTAACTTTCCCGGTTTTTCGGCATTTGATGCTTCATTATCGCGAAGAACAAAGTCACCAGGCAAAAAGGAACAGATGCGCACCCTTTTGTTGTAATACTTTTCAAGCTGACTGTATTTAGCTCGGAATCGCTGCATTTTCTCGGCGCTCTTCCAATAAGTCTAGGTCGATGCGCCGTTGTTCTTCGTTATCTTGTTTTTCCAAAGCTAGCATTCTTGGAGATGGTAAACCCAATTTCGGCGGAATCACAGCTTTCGTGCCGTATACAAGGCTAAAGGGAGTTTCTCCAGTGCTAGTCTGGCATAGTTCGATGTGCCCACAAGATGCTAGCAATTCGTCAACCCACCCCCGTCGTGCCGTGCCAAGGCGGGCTTGATACATCGACCAATGTTGTTTATGCTTTCAACTTGACCATTTGCTTGGATGCGCAACAGATGCAAAACATGTGATTCCATTTCGGTCATCCATTTTGCAGCTCTTTAGCCGTTAAATGTTTCGAAAAGCGCATGGCAACAAAACGGAAATAATAATCCCGAAATTCGAATACCATGCTGTATAGAAGCTAAAGGTTTGGCTTCAACCCATTTGGTGAAGTAACGACCGCACATGATAAACTTTACTGCGCCGGCGCATCTGGAAATGTCCCACTAAATCAAAGGCCCATTGTTGAAATGGCCAAGCTGTTGTGATGGGTACCAAAGATTCTTTGGGCGCAACGTTTTAGGGCATGCCTTTGGCAGGACATGCATTTGCGCAAGATCTATATCGATCAACGTACTTCGGCAATAATACCATGCGCTTTTTACTTTGGCTACAACCAAGCGCAGCCCACAATGTATGCCACATAGTCCCTCATGAATCTCCCTGATCAGTATTGGCGTATTTTTGTCACACAGCGAGCAAGGACCCATGTAAGAGCGTCGTACAGGATACCGTCAATCATTTCATATGAGGGCTTTGCATCAACTTTCAGTGCTTGCGCTCTATCTTCTGGTAAAGAACCATGTAACAGATACATCATTATTGGGACATCCATGATGATCTCCTATTCAGATCATTGTCACTTGCCTGGAGGACTGATGATTACTTAAAACCTCGATGCGAACCTCTTTGCTAATGCTTGAAGCTAGTTGCAGCAAGTTTACTTAGAGCGTCAGCATGTTTGTTTTCGCTTCGCTGAACGGTGTGATTTAAATTGTTGGAATGTGCTATAAGAGCCTTGCTTGCGCCAATATAGAGCCATGATACTCCCTTGCATCGTAGTTCCAACTACTTGCTCAGCAACTAATAATGAATCAACATGGCTTCTAAATTGTTGCGCCAATTTTGATAGCGAGGCGTAAGCCTGCTAGCAAGCTCATATCGCCTCGTTGTTGTGCTTTTAAAATCAACCGAATTGCATAGTGAATTTGCTCCTTCTGGACCATTAATCGAAGACCTGTTCCAGCCCCATACTGTTTGATGCGCCATCTGTAAACAATGTCCAGGTCTGTTGTCGATGACTGGACTGGTTGATTGCTGCATTCTCAAGCTTATCAGAGAATTTCAGCGATGAAATCTGCCAAAACTTGGCCTTGATAGCTGTCTAGTTTATAACAGATGTTATAACCTCCAATTCTATTGCCCATTTCGCAAGTCGTCCAGAAACGTCTGGTTTGGCTAGGACTTGGCCTATGTGAAAGTTTTTAAAACTGTAATAACATGTCCAAAAAGTATTCGCAGCCTGACGAAAGCATGGACAATGCAAAACTAATTTTTCCATGATTGTATACCTTGTCTCTGATCGTTCAAATCTGTGATATAATAAATTGGAGACTGGACCCCTTCACGTTCTACCACAAGACAGCACCTACTGCTACCTCAGATGCAGCAAGATATAAACCATGGTTCTTTTCTCGATGAGCAGTAAGTTGGAAGTTGAACTAAACAATCTTTCATCTGCTGGAAAGCTTGATCAGCTTCAGGAGTCCATGAAACTCTTTGCATTTGTACAATTGCGCAAGGTTCTAATGAATGGATAAGGATTTTGCAGCATGAATTGGCGAGAAGCGGTTTAGCGCAGCTACCTTCCAGCCAAACATTGCATCTCTTTGATGGTAGTAGGAGAAGACATTTTTTGTATTGCATCAACCTTTCGGGATTAACTTGAAACCGTCTTAGTGACGATGAAACCAAAATTTGGCCCTCCTCCATGCCGAAGAGCATTTGCTGGATTTAACTTAGGTTTACCTCGGCAGAGAATCAAAAGTTCTTTGGATGTGTCGCTAGCATGTGTCTTCTGAATTACTCATAATGACCAAGTCATCCTGTAACTTCCACAGTTTTCCAATGTCATCTCAAACACTGTAGCCATAATCTTTGATAAGTAGCTCCCGCATTGCGAAGACCAAAAGGCATCTTGGTATACAAAAAATGCTTTCCATGCGAAAAGGTTTTATCTTCGTCTTCTTTTTCATCAAGACTTGATGATAACTTTATAACAATCTAGAAAACATTTCCAGGAAAGGAAGCTAATGAGTCAACCTTTTGTCAATCTCAGGAAGAGAATAACAATCTTTGGAACACACTTGTTTAGATCTTTAAAATCTACGCACATCCGCCATCCGCCATTATGTTTCTTTACCATGACTGGGTTTGCCACCCAGGTCTGGTATTTGACTTCGCGCAGAATACCAGCATTTAATAACTCGTTGACTTGTTCGTTCATTGCCGCTATCTTTTCTGACCCGAGGCTGCGCTTTTTCTGCACAACTGGCTCTACTGATGGAAATACATTCAGGCAATGTTCCGCAACGTCGCACGGACACCACCCATGTCGGCAGGTGTCCAGGCAAAAATGTCTTTGTTTCAAAACAACAATAGTTTAAGCTTTGCGCGAACTTCAATACTGACTGCGGTCCCTAATAAAATTGTCTGTTCAGTGTACTTATTGTTGAGTACCCACTTTTCTGGTTCATTGCTTGGTAATGTCTTGCCAGCCTTCATAACTGGTTCCTCAATTGACATAATTTCTTTTCGCGCATAAAGTATAGCCACGCCATTTGGTGTCGGAAAACCACAAGCAGCATGCGGAGCGGAAGTAATCATACTAAAATCACGTTGCACGTGGCGTCCATATTACATCGTGACGGGAATTTGTCGGCATCACTATGAAGTTGACGTTGCTCGTTCGAGAGCACCTTCCATCGGATAAAGTGACAGGAAAGAGGATTTGTCCCAGAGGAAAGACAGCCTCATTGCAGAACCCAGTTAATGGAAAATCAACTGGTTCCAAGCGTGCCTTATTCTCAGGATCTAGTTGCTTGAAACACTGCTCATACATGATATCCATGGAACTACCCGGATCTATAAACATATAGTTTGTTTGGTAGTGCCCAAAGATACCGGTGATAACTACTGGCCGGTCTTCTTGAGGACCTCCTGGAACGATAGGAAAAATGACATGCTGTTCGCCCAAGTGTTGTTTTGAAAATGTTGAAGGCTACGTTTGCGATGATCCGCCTTGAATCATGGAAACGTGCTGTTTCGTTTTCTTGTTACTAGGCCCTTCGTTCTCGCGTGTAATCTGTTTAATCTCTTTGCGCACATTTTGGACTAGATGTGTAAGCTTCCCGCTTTTTATTGCTTTCTCAATCTTCGTGCGCAGACTGATGCAATTATCTGTTGTGTGGCCAGTGTCTCTATGATAGTCACAGAACAAATTTGGGTCTTGCCCTTTTTTGTTTTTTATTGTTTGCGGCTGTTTAAACTGATAATTGTCAGTGCTGAGAACCTCAGCCGGAGATTTCGTTAAGGGAGTCCACTGACGTTCCCTATTCTCCTGTTTAATCACTTTTTGGGTTGTTATCTTGTTGACTGTTGCTCGCGCATCGATTGGTGAATACGGAGAATACGAATTCTGACTAGACTCTTTCAAGTTTCTCTTATACTTGCGACTACCTCTACTCAGGTCTTGCGGACGGTTCTGAGGTAGAGGTGGCTGGTTAGAACTTAAGTTGCGCTCAGTCTGGGCATAAACCTTGGCCGCCGCCATGAGTTTATCCCAGTTTTTTGGAAGGCCAGTTGTACCAGACAACATTTTAATCATTTCTCCGCACCTTACCGCATACTTGAACTGCGCGCGTATAAGGTCTTCATGGACGTCTCCAATTTCCAACACCTCTTTATTGTAACGTGTTATAAAATCTTCGAGGCTTTCGTCGTCTCTCTGCCAGATGTTCATTACATCTGAGGAGTCGCGCACGTATCGCCGTTGCTGACTAAAGTGTGTAAGAAATTTTTCTTTAAGTCATTCAAAGAGGAAAGTTTACCTGCTGGCAAATTATCAAACCAAAGGCGCGCAACGCTAGTAAGGGTTTGCACAAATAAGTGACACCACATTGGCTGTGTCCAACACCCGAGTAACCCTGCACCGGTAAAGAGGCGCATGTGATCGTCGGGATCAGTCAAACAGTTAAACTTTCCAACGTTGGATGGTAATTTCGCTCGCTCCAAAGGAGCCAGTGCTATCTCTCTGGTAAACTTTGATTGTTCAGCTGCTTCGGTTGGGCGATACACCAAATTGTAATTATGCTCAGCTTCTGGATTGTATACTGCGCGTACTTTTGGCCTGTAACTAGCATGATCTGCAGATATTCGATTAAAAATACTTGCACTATCCCCCTCCTCATAGGTTCTATCAAGCTCGTCGTGTTGGGTGTCCCGTTTCTGTGAAGATCGCGGGCCCAAACGAGAGTGGACAGATGCGCGACGCTGAACGTTGTCTTCTTGTCTTCTATTACCATAATGAACAGGATCATTCCTGGTTTTAGAATGCATTTCTGTTCCATCTTCAGGCATGCGAGAAGGGGAACGAGCATGACCTTGAGTATTATAACTCAAAACTCGAGGCGCCGGCGAAGCACGGACCTGAGGAGCGCTAACCGGAGCTTGAAAAGCTGGAGTTCCGGTTTGGGCACATAACTGAGCATACATAGCGTTTTGAGTCGCTTGAGATTTGATTAACCACGATAATGGAGTCTCTCCAGGAGGTAAAATCGACGTAACATCAACCTGAGGAGCCGTTGGCGTTACAGGAATACTCGCATGATTAGGATCATACTGAGCATTAGCTTCGCCGGAAGAATCCTCAACTATTTGTCCGTCGACCTGAGGTCCAACAACAACGCGTTGAATCCCTGATCGAGGACCTTGAAATGATGATCCGTCAGCCATGACGCTGCAGATCTAAGTGAAACGAAACGAAAGGTGAGAGATCCAAAATCGATGGGCGCCAATGAAGAAACCCTAGATCAACTAGACCGGAATCAAAGTAGATCTATGGAATGGGCTCTGCATAAAAGGGTTAACCCTCCGTTTGGTTTCACGATGGATGATGAATAGAACAATACTTCGGTTGATCCTGCAAAACAGAACACCGTTAGCTCGCCACAGGGAGAAGGGGGGTTCTCTCCGTGACCACCCTCCGGCGTGAGAATAAGTACAGGTAGTCGGAAGTAAGTATTGTAAGTGAGAGAGTAGTTGAGTGTGAATACCTTTCCTTGAACTCCAAGTCACTTATTTATAGCGGGTGTTTGGCGCCAAAATAGGGAGATTGTTAACGTTAACGAAATCTTTTGTTATTCCGTTAACGTTTGTTGGCAATCTGTTAGTGCACACGGATCGTGAGCTCATCAGCGGTTAGGGAGGCGCCACGTGTCAACATGAGATCACTACATCTTATAAATGTGAGCATGCCATCACCGTGATCTTCCTCAGCCGTCCAGATGCTGTCATGGGCAATTGGTTATAACCGAAAAGATGCTTGCATGATTGGGTGTTAATGGCTTCTAGAAGGTTTCACAGCTGTTACCCATCTATTATTCGCCACGTGTACATTCTGTTATAACAGAAAAGATTCCCTTTGCTTTTGCACCAAGGATTTTGCTAAGGGAAAGTTTCTCAGGATTTACTGTTTCCTTGCGCGGGAAGCGCAAGTTAGTTAACTGATCTTCCTTCTTCTCCTTGCTGCTTAGCGCAACGTTTGGTGGACGCTTGCTTTGATATAAATATCCGCGCAAGGTTTGTGCATGGAGCGTTATCAAACAAGAATGTTCAAGGTTACTTTGAACCTTGCGCGAGCCCGCGCAAGGTAGTTAAATGAAGCATTATCAGACATGAATGTTCAAGATTTAACTTTGAACCTTGCGCGAGCCCGCGCAATGTAGTTAAATGAAACATTATGAGACAAGAATGTTCAAGATTAACTTTGAACCTTGCGCGAGCCCGCGCAAGGTAGTTAAATGAAGCATTTATCCAAAGAGTGTGTTCAAGGTTAACTTTGAACCTTGCGCGAGCCCGCGCAAGGTAGTTAAATGAGACATTATTAGACAAGAATGTTCAAGATTAACTTTGAACCTTGCGCGAGCGCGCGCAAGGTAGTTAAATGAAGCATTTATCCAAAGAGTGTGTTCAAGGTTAACTTTGAACCTTGCGCGAGCCCGCGCAAGATAGTTAAATGAAGCTTTCCTCTCTTGGATACTTGGCGTAAAGTTCTAATAAATCTTATTTTGGCAAAGAAGTCTGCGCGTAGTTTCCTTAGAAGTTATTAATGGGTATGGTTTCCTTTATTGACGGAAGGTTTTTGGGACCATACCCCTTCACCAGTGATAAGGAAATTTATGTAATAATCCCTTAAATAAAAGCCAGTTAAATTATACAAGTTGTTTTAAATTTATAGATACGACGTTATGGTTAAAACAATAAACAATAGTCACGAGCTTGTACACTTTGACAAATATTAACATTTGTTTGTGATCGGAAGAAACTGAAACATATTCAACCGCAAAGACCATCGACTAGAAAAACATTAAAGGAGATGACAGTTTACACTCAGTTGGATTAAAAAAAATAGAAGGAAATGACTCTTTTAAACTCGAAACACTTGGTGCAACTTTGTATTAACTTATGCTAATTTTGGCATCGCGCAATGTAGTTCTATAATCACAATCTAGCTTTTTGTTAGTTGGTTATTTCGAAAATTGTCTGCCGTTCAAAATAATGTCTAGTCATCATGTTTATAAATTTGTGAAATCACACACACATAGTGATCATGTTTATATGTTTGTGAAATGACACACATTAATAATGTGGCATAAAAAAGATTAAAAATCCTAATTCCATATTATGTTGTATTTTTTTTAAATGTTCATTTTTTTAAACTTAAACTTAAAAGTTCTAAACCCACGTGTACAATGTTTTACATAAATTTAGATATCTCTCCTGTTATCATACCTTTAAAATCTAATTTTTATATCCCTACAGTTATTCGGCATGTACAGAGTTATATGAGCCGTATAGAATAATCTTGCATAAAAAAGTGTCTTAGAGAATATTGTCTTCATGTATACGAGCCGTATAACATTACACGACATGTATACAATGTCATACGACTCATATAATGTTATGACTTAATTCTTATATAATGTTATACGACATTATGACCCATATAATATTATACAGGCCGTACGGAATGTTATACGACCTAATATTTTCTTAATTTATACAAGTCGTATAACATTATACGACCTAATATTGTCATGTTAGATTATTCTATATAGACCGTATAACAAACCATATACGACCCGTACAAATGGTGTGAAAATAAAATTTTAGTGAGTAACTTTATTAATACCCATTTAGATTTGTGATAAACTGGTTGGCGTTTTTAAAAGAGAGTTAATATTCCGAAACCCCTTCATTCTCTCTCTCTCTATATATATATACACATAGATATATACACAGAGAGACAGTAAAAAATGGTTTGGAAGTAATAGCATTCAATTCTATTCCATCAAATTTGTGTGGATAGAGTTTTTATAATATAAAGAGTATAAAAATTGGTTGTGAGTTGAGCAGAGAGAATTTTATTGTTCATCTGTATATTTGAGAGGAAATTGTTCACTCTCTATAATTTTTTAATATATTTCGAGAATGATTATGAGTTGAGAAGAGATAAAAGGTAATGATAAAAGTATAAAAAATATTATTTAATTAAAAAGAATAGATAAAATATAGTGTTTTTTGGTGTAATTTAGGGTAAAAAATTGATGGAATGGATGTGAATGCTTTAAGATTTTAGGGATAGGAAATTAGGGATGAGCATTTGATACCGGGTAGCAGTACCAAACTGTACTGGGTTTATTCGGTATCGATACAGGTATCATTTTCCTCGTTTTCCGATACCGGTACCGATATTTACGGGTAGAACACCAATAAATACCATCACTTGCTTTTCCGTTTTTCAATACTAATACTTTCAATATCAGTTTGATATCGAATGAGTACCGTGCTCGCCCCTTTAGGAAATAGTGGAAGGGATTTTAAAAAGTTGGATAGATTTAAATAAAAAAGTGAGTGAAGTGAAGAGATGTTGGGGTAGATGGGAATAATGATGAGTAGTGGTGGCCAAGGGGAAGCATTGATGTGTAGGGCGGAGACAAACACCACGCCGGTCGTCAGTCGCAGCAGGCCACATCCCTCCGACATTTTTATTTCCCTTTTATACTGCTATCCCTCAGTATTTGTCTCCTCCATTCCTTTCAATATTTTGGTCACTTTAAATACTTTTTCTAAATAAAATATTAGCTAGTTTTATTTAAATAACAATTTATTGCTATTAAATTATATCTTAATATTTAAGTTGAACACCGTGTAGTTCGAGATATTTTAGTGATATCGGCCACATATTTATTTTATTTCAATAGCATTTCATAGTTTTTATGAAAAAAATAACCTGCATCCTGCATCCAATAATATTTGAGCTTACATTAATTTGGTTGTAGTACATCACTTACTATCATGATGCCTTCTTGAGGATGATCAGTTATATACTATTGAGAGATTGAAAGAAAATTATAAAGTATGTTGATGGTTTAGTAGGGTCGAGAGATCGGAAGAAAATTATAAATGTGGTTTTTAAGACTACCATGTGGAATTTATGGAAGACACGAAACGAGAGAGAATTCAATCGCATTCTTCGCACAGGAAACAATTCAGTCGAGGCAGTAAAGTCGGACCGGTGTATGTGGCTGAAGAGTAGATCAAAGTTTCGAGATATTGTGTAAGAGAGATGGGTGGATTTTAACATACGCGACATAGTGAAATAATATGATGTAATTAGGGATGTATCTATATATTTTTCTTTTCTTTTTGTGTACTGTTCGGTTGGGTTTTTACAGCACATGTTAGCCTTGTTCTATAATTATAGAATCTTAACGTTCATATAAAAAAGTTATATACTATCTATTTCTCAATCCTCATTCTTCTCCACCCTTGTTGAACCTGTATTTTTTTCAAAAAACCCCACCCAATCTGAATGCGTCGAGCGAGATCGAGTTGTATCCAAGTAGAGTTTGAACTTAATATTTTAGCTCAATAAAAAAATCAATTAAGCCAAACTTGCTCATTATTTTCACGCTTGAACTTGAGCTGACACTGATTCAATGAACTCAGATTTAGCTAGCATCATATTTAACCAAAAAATTGAAGATATGTATACACATAAGTTTCCAAATGCTTATGAAAAAAGGACCGTGGTCCACTCCAAACCCGACACCGATAAAAACCCATTTCCATAGTTGTAAACTCTTTTAATTCTCTACTATCAGAGCATCAAATGAGACAAAAGGATATTTGCTACGAAAAGTAAAATACTGTAGTTTTTGGGTAGATAATAATATGTATCTAATTAATTAATAGTTTTTGAACAAAGTTATAGATTAAATAACGGCTAATAGTGTTAAGATAAATATTCAACTTACATATCGAAAGTCAGAAGGCCAAATAATTAAACTAATCCAACATCCCCGACCTAGTTATGGATTAGTAGAAAGGTGACTATTTGATATGGCTGTGAATTCACAGAAAATAATATAAAATAAAAAAATTAGTGCAAAACAATACTTAAATTAACGCTCTAGCTTATGCCCTATGTAACTGGTGAGGATGTAAATTATGCACCCTTGGTGCCCAATTTACACCCATGTGTAATTTTTCATGTTTCTTCGTATTTCAATCCATGTTGCTTCCATGTGCTTCCAAACTCTCGTTGAGCTCCCGAAAAGTGTCTGTTAAGCTCCAGGTACCTGCAAATCAAACCATTCTCAAAGTAAACTGATTTCACACAATTAAATGCTTATAACCACTTACTAAACACGTTAAAACCGAGATAAATACCCTCATATATGTGTTTATATGGACATACCGACAAACAACACAATAAAGCATTCAATAAAATATTGTATTTATGTTCTTGTTGAAATAATAGCGAGCATAAATGCAAACGAGCTTAAAGTATATACGTGATAAATAGGCTAGACGTGCACGTGTATTAGTAGCAGGGGCGGGCACAAGACTTTTTAGCTATGGGTTCACCTTTTTCCGGTGATTAAATTTCTCACAGTCAAAGCGTAAAATTATCTTCCATTTACCTTAAAATTCAAGTTTTAACAAAACTAGATCATAAATTCTGAATTCATATTCACAAAACACACAAATTCAAATCTAAGATTCAATTATTTAACAACCAGCAAAACTCTCTAAATATGAGATATTAACAAAACACAAAAGAAAGGGGAGGCGTCAAAGGCGGGGATTGAAGGAACCAGAAAGGGGAGCCCCGTTTCACTAGTTGTTTGCCACCTCATCACCTTTCACGCTCCACCTCATCAACTTTGACCTCCATATCCACCTTATCCTCCCATTTATTTTAATTGATTTAGGAATCTGGAAACACACTTCATGTATATTGCTATTTATATTAATGGTTATTGGATTTTATGACCTATAACTATTGCCATTTGGCCGCTGCCACCTCTAACTATTACTTTGACGTCCACCACCGCTAACTAAACATTTGGGTTGCGATATCACTCCTCGGTTAAATAGAGTCTAACTGAGTTAGTTTTTTTTATCCTACATGGCCAATTTTTTATGATGTAGGTTGTTTTGATGATGTGTCATGCTGAGGTGGCAATTTATTTTTTAAAGAAATCTTTATTTCAATTATAAGCAGATCTCTCTCTCTACTTCTCTCTCGCTCTATCTACCCTATCTCTCTGTCTACATCTCTCTAGCTCTCCTTTCCTCTTTCCACCAACAACTGCCACGGTCAAACACCGCCGCCCACCACCACCCCACCTGCCACCATCCACCACCACCATCACCATTTACACCAGCCGCCAGATCTGCAACAAACCACCACCCAGTTACCCGCCCCGTCAATCAACTGCCTCCCTCCACCATCACTTCCAAACCCTCATCCACCACCGCCCCACCACCGATCTCTGTTCACGTTCCTCCGCCGTCACAATCGTACAACCTTGATTTCACCTTGCTTCACGCCCAAAACCCTCATTTTTCACCCACACCCCGTTTGTCGCCACCTAGGGTTTCCCTGGCAAAATTGTATTTGAGCCTAGAGTCTTAATGCTGCTACACTGAGATGCAGATGAGACTGTGCTAGTCACTTTCGGTTGACTCGTTTTTATACCAGTTTTGAGAGCATTTAATAGAGCAACATCTTTCGTACAGATTTTAGACTTTACAAATATTTTGTCATCATTCTCAAGAATACCTAAATTAGATATCAAATATGTTGATTTGCTATTCAGCGATTGTGAATCTGAAAAACTGGAAATGTAATAGTGAGTTGGAAGGTGGTGGATGGTGGTTGGTTAAAGAGAGAGAGAGAGAGAGATGGGGGGTGGAGGTTATGGTGGTAGTGGGAGGTAGGAGGTGATGGTGGAGGTGGTGTTTAATCAGATTTACACCTCACCATGACACGTATGATAAAAACCGCCACATCATCTTGGCACGTCAGACAAATATGCCACTTCAGCCAAAAAAAACTAACTCAGTTAGACTATATTTCACTGAGGAGTGATATCGCAACCCAAATGTTTAGTTGGGGTGATGGGTGTCAAAGTGATAGTTGAGGGTGGCAACAGCCAACGCTAATAGTTGGTGATAAATCCAACAATCCTTATATTAATTAGTTGTCAAAATGAAAGAATTTAGAAGTATATTTATTTCTCTACCATTTTTTAAATAATTTAAGAGAGAAAAGGTTTAGTCATAAATCGTTTTCGAACAAAACTTTAATTTTGATTCTTAATAAAACCTTGTAAACTTAATATAAAAGTATTCACAAAATTACGTATAAAAATACGAAAAACATTGCTAGCCAACTATCACATTAGATTTTAACTCTTATTTACTATTTAATACTAAAGGCTAAAAATACTTAAAAGCAAAGTCATAATATTAAGAGCCGCACAAAACCATGTTAGAGGTCATTATCCCACAAAAATGAAGGGCCATAAATGACCAAGCCTAAAAACACCCCCAAGAAGTTTAATTGGGATCAAACGGCTCTATTGGCCTTTGCTCTAAAATATGATAACCATTTAGATTTAATTTAAATACATATATACATTAACTAAACATGATTAACTATTAAACAAACAACAAGAGAGGGAAGCACGAGGAAACAACCATCTCGACCATCGGTCAAAAAGCATTCCATATATCATCATTCATTCATAAAACACATGAACTACACCCACACACCACTCCCCACTAAACATGCATTCACATTCACATCTTCTCCATCACCACACCACCACCACCGCCGGAAACAACCACTTTCCGCCACACATGTTACTCCAAGCTCTTGCTTCCTATACTACAACTAATAACAATCCATCACCGTTACTAGATCAACACACTTTCAATGACTCGTTTATGACAGATTCGTCACAACCATCACCATCCTTCATCCTTTTCGTCGTCTTCAGCTTCAATTAATCACAAAGAGGCCGAGAAACGCCGTAGAGAGCGAATTAATTTTCATCTTAATCGGCTTCGAACTATTCTTCCTTGCAATTCCAAAGTAAATTCACTTTCTTCCCTTTTTTATTTACGACAAACTAACATACTTTTAAATACTTCTGTGTATATCTCTATCACAACAAATCTATAGTTTGTCCATGATGATTGATTATCGAATTTTAATCAATTAAAACTAACCTGCTTTTACACTTCATGTGATGATTTTGGAAAGTAGTTAAACTTTTTTTTAAATTAGGGTTCTATAACTTATTAGGGTTTTAAACTTATATTATTTTGATTACTAGACAGATAAAGCATCTCTACTAGCAAAAGTGGTTGAAAGATTAAGGGAGCTCAAACAAACAACCTCCGAAATGGATCACCATGAAAGTATACCTTCAGAAACCGATGAAATCACGGTGATCTCGTCAAAAAGCAATGTAAACGATAAAAGGATCATCATAAAAGCTTCAATGTGTTGCGAAGACCGATCGGATCTTCTTGCGGATATGATCCAAACTCTAAGTTCATTGCAATTGAGTCCAGTTAGGGTGGAGATGGTTGCGGTTGGTGGGCGAATACGGAACATTATATTGGTGGAATGTGATTGTGAAAGAGATGAGTGTGGTATGTTGGTTCAATGTGTGAGGGAGGCGTTGAGTTGCTTGGTTGCAAGTAATTTGGGTTCAAATCAGTCGTCAAAACGAAGAAGGATGATGGTTTGTGCACGATGATGGATCTAGTTTGTGGATCATGTTCGGTTTTATTGAGTTTAGTTGTGTTTGTAACATAACATTTGATTTCAAAACTTGTGGAGTTCTGGTATGTAGTTAGTGCTAAAATTCAAACTTGTTTCGTTAACATGTTTAAAAGATTACAAGCATAGTGTTTTCTCTATTCAAACGCAATTGAGTTCGCTATACATATTGTATATACATAATATATTGTATATACATAATATATCTTTTAATCAATCCGAGAATAATATGTACGTGTGTGTATGTATGTATATACCATTACAAATTTTCCTTTTTGATAGTTTGATTACTTGCACAATCTTGAATGCCGTGATTATACCATGCTATATTCTACTATGATTTAGGTAAAGTTTAAACTCAGGATACATAGGGTGTTATCGGGTACCTTCGACCGGGTAGTGGTACCTGATCAATAACACCAGCACCACCCCCACGGCCAGTAGCAAAACGGGTAGGCCACACGGTGATTGTTTACCGATGAAAGGATATGAGAGAGAGATGTGATTGTGTGTGGAGAGAGAGAGACATTGTGCAGGTAACTACGGGTACCCGTATACGGTATACCCTAAGCACAAGAAACATACCAACTTAGCATATGAAGATAATGATATAACATATGAAATGGTGGGATAGAAACAACATGATATGTTTTCAAAGGCATATGTGCACTTTAAAAAATTTATATATGCATTCCTAAACCAAATTTCTTGAATCCAAGCACATAAAAAAAATCCTTAACTGTTCACTTGACTCATAAATTCAATTCTGCTTTATGTTATGATCAAATTACTATATAGTTCATACATAATGTCACCAAAAGTACTAACACGAAGGACATGCTTTTACTTTTAGTAAGCCTACATAAAAATTGATATACTTTTTGCTACATTGTAGCGGCTTATAGATACCGAACTAGTTTTTTAACATACGTTAGATTTAGTTATATTAATCATCAATACTTGCACTTCACAAGATTTGTACCTTCCATCTCTAGAATAGATAGGCGATACCTTACCACCACTCTGATTTCTCTGGTGTAGTTATAAGATAACTTCCATCCTATCTTTTTTATAAATGCATAAATTATGGTTAAAAGTATCTTTTTAGAACAACAATTTGATAATTTAATTTTAGGCCAAAATAAAAAATTATCAGTTGTAGATTGGTAGAAATTTTAATATGAAATTGCCCAAGATTCTCCACTAACTACTTTAAACCTATCATGGAAATTTGTTTCTAACTCGAAGATGAAGCAAGCTAAACATGTCCCATCCCACTATGTTAACCCAGTCACAAGTTTTAAAGCCAATAGATGATGCCATTCACTATTTTTTGCCAATCACAATTTTTTATACCATGTGAGGTACCAATCACAATTAAGCATTATAGTAAAGTTGTATGCAGGGAATAAGTAAAAGCAGGGTAAAAGACAGTGATACCCTCCAAACTCTCACAAGAACATCATGTTTTCATGTATACATGGGCTTGACTAATGAAAATCATGTAACAAAAATATGTAAATACCTATAGAAAATAATTACATATAATACACGGTTGAACTCTTCCGATCAGAGCCTATCGCGTTCAAAACTCAATCAAATAAGTCAAGGTCATCTAAAATTGTAACTTAAGATCAATGAACTTGATTACCTAAATATTTGTAGCTCCATGTTTTTAGTTCTTGAAATTGCAATCAACCTTAATCTTGTTATTAATCATCATCATCCACTATCTATTCAACCAAGCCTTCAATAAAGCCCCATAACACATAGCTTAAGTATGACAACCTAACCCCTCTTAACCATAGTAAAGTAGACCTCTTTCAACACAAACCCAATTTAAAGGTAACCCAATTATCCATGTTATACCAAAGGAATCTGATAACTCGTTACCACATTATGCAAGGCCTAGATAAATTTAATTTTTTGCCAATAAACATCACGTGATTCAAAAGTTTAAGCCTTTTGGGGAGTGAAAATATAGGATGGTTAACCAAAAAACATAACAAACTTGGTTACCTTTACATCCAATTTGTCTAATTTTAGAGAAATAATGACTACCGTTCATTACAAAAAAAAAACAATCTTGGTGACCAAAATCATTCCCAAGTAGAACAAAACAATAAATTTTTTTAATTAAGCAATCACTTTTTCCATTTAAAATGGTTATTTTTGACATAAAATTATTACAAAAGGGATTATATATATATATATATATATAGGATTAGGATCATTTGTGAACAGAATCTTCATAGTGAACTGTGTGAACTAATCTGAACCATTCATCTTTTTTTAATTATCAAGGATAGGATTGTAATTTAAGTTCTTATTTTAGGTTTAAAGATATATTTTAAAAATTAAATTGGCAGTTACATGGTTTCCTAAATAATAGTGTTTATCAATTCAAAATATCTTTTTATCTTTTACCTTGATTTCAAATAAAATATAATTCAATTCGGATTTATTCAAATCTGATTCATCGTGTTGATCTGTTCAAAAGACAAACAATACAAAATCATTCGAAGAGTTATATAATTCCCAGAATTTTTTTAGTTTTCGATATTCTTGTCTCATTATTATGGACAACCAGTAAACAATACGAACCAGTAAATCTTTTCTTTTTAATATATATTCAGTTACAAAATCCCTACATTTTAGGTATTTAACAATCTTTTTAATTTTTTCGTAGATCACTTGATGATTATACGTATTTGCAATTTATCAGATCAAATTTGTTTGCTAATAAACTGTTTTCGAAGATCATTATACACATATTTGCATGTTGCGGTTTTTATTTGTGATTATACAGTTTTGTTGTAAACGTCCAGTTGTTACCATTCAGTACATTATACACATGTGTACTGTATAGTATGTAGTATATGCATTATTATATATCAGGATGCAGTTTCGTTGTAAACGTATAGTTGATACCATTTAATACACATGTGTATACTGTTAAGATGATGCATTATTATATAAGGGGATGCAGCTTTACTGTAAACTTCCAGTTGATACCATACAGTACACATGTGTATAATGTTAAGTTACAACATTAGTACATGCGAGTATTCATCTTTGATCAAACTTCCAGTTGATACCATACAGTACACATGTGTATAATATACTGCATTTATTATAAATCGCCGATGCAGCTTTGCTGTAGACTTCCAGTTTATAATATATAGTACACATGTGTATAAGCGAATTTGGAGGCGCGAATAACTGGCGATAGATATGGAAACTTTTAATGTTTCCAGATTTTAAAAATCTTCCCATTAGGTAATTACATAATTACCCCTTTTAATTAAATTTAAAAGAAAAACAAAACTCAATAATTACAATCATGCCACTAATCAAAACCTTAAGATGATGGAAATCAATGGTCTAGATCAGTTCACACAGTTCACTCTTATAATGTTGTTCACTCCAGATGCTTACCCTATATATATATATTAATAGAAAGTAATCATGAATAGTGATATAGGTTTTTTAAGTATTTGTTTTTTTTATTCTAAACTTTGAACATATATTTATTTTTATTTTATTTTTTGAGCATTTATATTTTTAATAATCCTTTTAATGAAATTTTATTCATTATTTAATTTGATTTTTTAAATAAGTTGAGTTCGTTAACTTATTTTAAAAATCTAATTCCGCGACTATGTTTATTTGATATAATTTTATTATGTATTTGTTTATTTTTTATTCTAATTTTCGACATATTTTGTTTTTCTTTTATAACTTTTAAGATACATATTTTATAAATTAATGTCATTTACCTTCTTTCTTTATTCTAATAATATAGTATAATGTTTTATAATTCATTGAATATACTGTCGCGACATGCTTAATTTATCTGCTTTTTGATAAAAGCTTTGTTTAAAGTTGATCGAGTCAATAATAATTGATTTTCTTTTTGTTTATCACCATGACAAACAAAATTGAAACTATCTCAACACCTTTAGCGGTAGTATGGAGTACCTTTTATATCATAAGCTATTGCGAGTGTCGATGACAAACAAAACTGATACCATACGAACAACATTGGTACCATGTCAATTTTAAATGAACACGGTACCAATAATTATACTTTTGCAACCTTTATCAATATTTATTTTTATATTTTTTATAGATGTAAAACACATGTCAGTAAGTTTTTGGGCATATCATAAATTATTGTTTGGGCATTATCTTTCGGTTACTATACAAAGTGTCGATTATGTTACCGATACTTTATTGAATCGAACCGGTACCAACTAATTTCCCGTCGCAACGCGCGGGGAAAGTCTACTATTATTATATATTGTTGATGAAGGGCAATAAATAGTAACTTTATTTTTATAGTAATATATAGTTTATTATTATTCTTTATTTAATATATTATATTATTTATTAGAATATCTTCTTTTACTAACATATCTTAATTTTTTTTCCTTTTTAAAATCACAAATTTTCTTTATCATTTTTTTATAATTTATTTTTTCTTTTTTAGAATATATATTAATTTATCGATTAATTTGATATTTCTTTAATAATTTAAGTTTATAACTTTTTTAAAAGAATTTAAGTACGTAGTTATGCTTGATTTTTCCCCCGACATTCCATTATAAGTTTTGTTAAAAACAAATTTGTACTTAAAATAAAGTATTTATTTGGTATCATAATACGGTACGATGATAAACTTTTTTTAAAAAAAAAAACTTAAGTACGTAGTTGTGCTTGATTTTATAAGTTTTGTTAAAAACGGATTTGTATTCAAAATAAAGTATTTATTTGGTATCATAAAACGGTACGATGATAAATAAACCGTTCTAAGGTTTGGCTTTCAAAACAACATGCTTTATTTCAAACCATGTTTGTTTTACATTATCATTTACTCAGTTTCGCTGCAATGCGCGACGTAAAAAGCTAGTATATATAAAATTGAAAAGTGGCTATGAATAATGTGTTTTAATAGTGTTTTCCTTTTTAAATAACATTTATTTACATATTAATTTATTTTTTTTATATTATACATATACATACGCACATATAAATAGAAAGTGGGCATGAATAGTACTTTGTCCAATAATAATTTTTGTTTTAATATATTATAAGTAATAGTTTTTTTATTACTTAACCCTCTAATATTTGTAATTATTAACTTTAAAAAAATCTAGATACGTAGTTATATTTAATATTTTTACTCGATATTCGGCATAAATTTTGTGTGAACCGGTTCTATAATGAACCGAACTTATTACGATCGAATAACAAAGATACAAATAGCGGTATTAACAGAAATGGTATCGATATTTAATTTCAATGGTTTCCGATCGATGTAAAACATGTGTCGATATATGCTGGGTATACCACAACTTGGTTTTTGGGTATTATTTTTCGATTGCTAAAAAAGTTCTTTATTCTCTAATAATATGTGATTATTTGCTTACAAAATCTAGATACATGCATAATTGATATTAAAATAGATTTTATTATATTTATTATTAACCTTAAAACAATATTTCTTTAATTTTATGTCACACCCCGTATTCTACAACAAACACGGTGGGCCCGGTGGGGAATATCGTGACATAAGTTATATCATCATAGTCAATTAAACACAGCACAACGGAAGTCTTGGAGTTAAATTACTATTACAAACCAAATGTTTAAAGTACGAAAAATATAATATACAGACGGCTTGTAACAGAAGATCACAGACGGATTGTAAAATGTATAACAGACTTTGGGCAGATCTAAGGATTTGCAAGATCCTCTTATATCACTACTGAGCAGCTTCCAGCCTATTTCGTATTGTACCTGCAAGCTCAGTCTTTTGAAAATACGTCAGCTTTCGCTGGTAAATACACTCAACTGACTCATTTTGAAAACAATTGAAAATGGTTTTAAGTGCACATGGCAAAAATCTTTTATAACTTGGGAAAGTCAGCCTTGTAACCTTGTTAACAGATTCACATGTTTGTCCATACATACAGGGCCCAGTACGAAGACCGAGAGATGATTAACGTACACACCACTTATGACTCACGAAGGAATTATCCCCAACAATTGGGTAAAAATAATTTAGCATGAGCATCTGTCAGGTGTATGCCTACACCCCGCACTTTGGTCGTGGTCATTAACTAATGTAATGAGCTGACGATATCCAGGACACGGTCGTTAACCCCCGATGTTTAAGTTATCAAACAAAACTGATTAAAACGGAATATGCGGATTTACTAGCCATAGTCCGATATTTGATTGATCCCATTTCCGACCAAGCGGTAATAATTTACCGTAACCCAAGCCCGTATAGGGAAAATAAGTCAAGAGTATTTACCTGAGCAAGTCTTGATTAAAAATGCAAGATTTAATATCTCAGCCGTATCCAAAATAAACTAAGTGCCGATAGCAGTTACCGGAAGTTCTAGTCTGGATTGTGGCATAAGCTAGCCAATTAAATGCTAACGGTATTAATTAAGTCAGAGACTTAGACCGACCAGCGTACAGGATCAAAAACGTATAATACGCTAGATTAAGCGATGACCGGATAGAATGTAGTTTAAACCCAACAAGTACTATGACTTGTATAATATGGGTAAACAATAAGCATTCTGGATTTTGAGACTAAAACGATAAGGTTAAACCCGTTTTGGTTAATTTCTGTAAACTAGTTACATATACTTAACCGTGCGCATATAAGCGATATCGGGTAAACGGATAAGTCATGGACGAGTTCTATATGCCACTATACTTTAAATAGTTGTAATATCAATAGGATATCAACTAACATGCCCGTTAAGGTTTTAAAATGAGATTATGCCTCATAAGGGCGTTTTGGTAATTCCATATCGTATAAAGAACTTGAATGTATTATAATGTTATAATCATAAATTTTCTGAAAAAAAATAATTAATTTATGATATAATATCAGTAAGATATTCATTATATGTGTAATTTATCTTTTATGACAAACTATGCACAGTAGGGGTGTTTTGGTCATTTTACACATATTTTTTATAATTTTATTTGGGATAACGAGTTTATATCATACACCTACTGTAAAAATATTTTAAATAAGTTTTAAAATCAGTAGGTAAAGATTTGATATAAAAAGGTATGATTGAAACCATTTTATGAGCCACAAGGGTTTTGTCGTCATTTGTCGATATAATGCAAGAACTTGTACATAAACTCAGTATATAATCTGACTGATATCCCAAAATTCTACTTATGATATTACACCAGTAGGTAGTTCATTTTCAAGTTCGTTATCGTTTAAAACCTTCTTTTATGAAATAGGGCATTTTTGTCAAAATGACATAATTGTGGAACTTGCGCATAAACTCAGATTCTGATTATAATCATGTAATATAACCTCAAGGGGTTATGCTACATCATATTACGATCATAATACAACCTTAGATCAGTAGTTAACTAATCTAAGTCGGGTCAGAATCGAAAGTCAAAGCAGAAGTCAAACTTTGCGACTTTCGGTTGCGAACCGACCCTAGAACTGAAATTGACGAGCCGAACATGTTTCTAATAATTATTACCAACTTGTTTAAGTGTCAAAACATGTTTTATAACATATATAAACTCATATTATAATATTTCTGAACAATGGTCTAGCAAACATGATCTTTAGGAGGTGCCCATAATAGGGATTAAACATACCTTATTACGATCACTTAGCTATGTTCGTTAGAACAATGGCTGAACCATAATGGTCTTAACCGAAAGTCAAGGCGTTTTCCAAAAAAAGCTTGACTTTTGGCTATAAAAGCCTATAAACGAAAATGCAAGAGAAAGGAACACTTACAAGTGATTCCTAGGATGAAATAAAACTAAGTTGGATGCTCCTTTCAGTTAGAAACTTCCAGATGAGTGAGATAGAATGAAGAATGAGAAAGGTGCAAGTTCAAGTGGTGAACAAATGCAACTATTTATAGTTGGAGAGCTTGAAGGAGGTGATGCCAGGTGTTAGGGAGTGTTAGAGGGAGCTTACAAATGTCCTAAAACGTGGCAGAGCATTTTGGAAGTCCCTAGTTTCGAATCAAATGGTTTTTGGCAACAAGTGTGGAGGCCAAGCAAATTCTTTGTAGAAACAGGCTTCTCGCGGGCCGCGAGAGACATGGCCTGTCTCTCTCGCGCGCCCCGCGCAGCGGCCTCAAGGGAACTTTCAAACTTTGTCATATTTAGCCCCTTAACTTATTAAACCTCCTAAACACCTTTATAGTATATTTAGCCCTCCGTAGCCAACATTTAGCGTACCCAGGATTATGCCCGCACATTGTCGAGTTGTCGATTCGTTAAAAGGTCACTCAGAGTTATAAATTACATGTTAGACACTTTTAACCCCTCCAACGTCCAACTTTTACATATTTACAGAATTAATCCCTCTCGTCCAACAAGTGGCTCATATGAGAGTTAGGACTTCATAAGGATCACTCGGAGGCTTAGTATAAGCATGTTGACTCTGATGGTCACTCAGAGGGGCTCATATGAGAGTTAGACGTCATAAAGGATCACTAAGAGGCTCAGTATAAGCATGTTGACTCTGATGGTCACTCAGAGGCTAAGCATGTTGACACTAATGGTCACTCAGAGGCTAAGCATGTTGACACTAATGGTCACTTAGAGGTTAAGTTTAAGCACGTTGACACTAATGGTCACTCAGAGGCTAGATTTAAGCATGTTGACACTAGTGGTCACTCAGATGCTTGATTTAAGCATGTTGACACTACTGGTCACTCAGAGGCTCGGTTTATGTATGTTGACGTCAGAGGGTCACTCAGAGGCTTAGTTTGAGCATGTTGATACTTTTAGTCCTTATTAGTCTTTAATAGACTTATATAAAAAAATACAACACGTGTCACTATATTATTGGACACGATTTTCGAGGTGTTACATCCACACCCCTTAAAAGAAATCTCGACCTCGAGATTTTATTCGAAAATATGGGGGTACTTTTGTCAAAATAGTGGACTCAACCTCCCATGTATACTCGGGGCGTCATAGGGCATCCCACTTAAGCTTCACTATAGGTATCTTTTTCTTTCGAAGCTTCTTAACCTGTCGATCCTCGATCGAAATTGGTTTTTCAACGAACCTCAGGTTTTTATCAATTTGCACATCATGATGTGACATTTCTAGCGACTCATCGGCTAGACATTTCTTAAGATTAACAGATGTGGAATACATCATGAATCCCACTAAGCTCCTCTGGCAGCTTAAGCTTATAAGCTACAGCGCCGACACATTCGCTTATCTCGAATGGTCCAATATATCTTGGGCTTAACTTGCCCTTCCTTCCAAATCTCATTACACCTTTCCAAGGTAATACTTTTAACATGACTTTGTCCCCTATTTGGAACTTAAGAGGTTTACCTCTTGTCAGCATAGCTCTTCTACCTATCACGGGAAGCTTAGAGTCTGTCACGGTTTTGCACAATCTTATTCGTGGTCTCCAGAACAATCTCTGGTCCTGATAGTTGGGCTTTCCCAACTTCTGCCCAACACACGGGCGTTTCGACATTTTCTCCCATACAAGGCCTCAAAAGGAGCACCTTGATGCTTGTATGATAACTATTATTATAGGGCATTCTATTAGGGGTAAGTGGTTATCCCAACTTCCACCTAAATCAATCACACATGCTCTAAGCATGTCTTCCAAAGTCTGAATTGTACGCTCACTCTGACCATCTAGTCTGTGGATGGTAAGCCGTACTAAAATTTTAATCTTGTGCCTAAAGATTGTTGGAAACTTTTCCAAAAATGAGATGTATAGCTAGTATCTCTATCAGATACAATAGATACCGGCACACCGTGTAGGGACACAATCTTGTCCACATATAACTTAGCCAATTGTCAGAATTATACGTTTCTTTAATTGGCAAGAAATGCGCTAACTTAGTCAGCCTATCCACAATGGCCCATACCGTGTCATTACCATGTTTGGTCTTAGCTAACTTGGTAATCAAGTCCATGGTTACCATTTCCCATTTCCAAGTGGGAATCTCAAGTTGTTGTAGAAGTCCTGACGGTTTCTGATGTTTAGCTTTAACTTGCGAACACGTCAGGCACTTAGCTACATAAGTGGCTATGGATTTCTTCAAACCCATCCACCAATAATTTCTTTTTAAATCTTGATACATCTTGTCACCACCCAGGTGAACTGAGTATTTTGAATTATGCGCTTCCTGGAGGATTAGATCTCTAAGTCCTCCAAAAGTTGGAACCAATTATACCATTAAATCTAAGGATTCCATTTTTTCCAGGCATTAACTGATCAACAGTTCCGCCTAATCCTTCATTAGGAACATTAGCCTCTAATAGGGCTTGCCTTTGAATGTCTAATAGCTTTTCATTTAAGCTATTTCTGAGCTCGATGCTCTTGGCATTAATCCTAATGGGCTTAACCTTTCCTTTCGACTTAAGGCTCAGCAACAACATTTCCTTACCGGGATGATAGTGAATTTCGCAATCATAATCATTAAGTGTTTTCATCCAGCGGCGTTATCGCATGTTCAAATCCTTTTGATTGAACAAATGTTGGAGATTCTTATGGTCAGTGTATATAATACACTTTGTGCCATATAAGTAATGTCTCCACAACTTAAGTGCAAATACAACATCACCCAATTCCAAATCATGGGTGGTGTAATTCCTTTCGTGCACCTTTAATTGTCGTGATGCATAAGAAATCACTTTGCCTTTTTGCATTAGCACACAGCCCATGCCAGTGTGCGAGGCATCACAATAAACTACAAAATCCTCAATACCATCAGGTAGAGATAACACAGGAGCATTGCTCAACTTGTGTTTTAGAATCTCAAAAGATTCTTGTTGTTTTGGACCCCAGTAAACTTAACATTCTTACGGGTCAAGGTAGTTAAAGGAGTGGCTATCCTCGAAAAATTCTCAATGAACCTCCTATAGTAACCAGTAAATCCTAAGAAGCTACGAATCTCCGATGGAGTTTTGGGTTCTTCCCAATTCATTACGGCTTCAATCTTAGCGAGATCTACTTGGATACCACGCTCACTTACAACATGTCCAAGAAATTGGACTTCTCTAAGCCAAAATTTGCACTTACAAAATTTAGCATAAAGCTTTTCTTGTCTTAGCAATTCTAGGATGCACCGAAGGTGTTTCTCGTGATCAACTTGATTACGAGAATAGATAAGTATGTTGTCTATGAAGACTATGACAAACTTATCTAGATACGGCTTGCAGACTCTATTCATGAGATCCATGAATGATGCAGGTGCATTTGTGAGCCCAAAAAGCATTACCACAAATTCATAATAACCATAACGGGTCCTGAAGGCAGTCTTAGGAACATCCTCGTTCCTAACCTTCAGCTGATGATATCCTGATCTCAAATCAATCTTAGAGAAATAGCTAGCACCATGAAGTTGATCGAACAAATCATCGATCCTGGGCAGAGGATAACGGTTTTTGATTGTTATGACTTCATAAAGGATCACTCAAAGGCTCAGTATAAGCATGTTGACTCTGATGGTCACTCAGAGGCTAAGCATGTTGACACTAATGGTGACTCAGAGGCTAAGTTTAAGCATGTTGACACTAATGGTCACTCAGAGGCTCGATTTAAGCATGTTGACACTAATGGTCACTCAAAGGCTTGATTTAAGCATGTTGACACTGATGGTCACTTAGAGGCTTGGTTTATGCATGTTGACACCAGAGGGTCACTTAGAGGCTTAGTTTGAGCATGTTGACACTTTTAGTCCTTATTAGTCTTTAATAGACTTATATAAAAAGAAAATACAACACGTGTCACTATATTATTGGACACGATTTTACGAGGTGTTACATTTTAACTTTTATTAATTTTTTTTTAATATTACTTAGTGTTTGAACAACATCGGTACCGGTACTGTATAACATCGGTATAGTTTTTTTATTATTAAGGTCATCATATGCTATTATTATGTACGATTCGAAAAAAGTGCTACTCGAACGGGTCATATATAATTAATTTTTTATCATCACAAACCGAACATATACCGAAAAAACGTCGGTATTCGAACATGTCACATATAGTTGATTTTATTTATTATCACAATCCAACATATACCGACCAAATAACATCGGTATTCGAACATGTCATATATAGTTAATTTTTTATCATCACAAACCGAATATAACCAACCAAACAACATCGGTAACAATATTGTATTCGTTTTCATTGAATTCTTGACGTGGCGCATAAAACTCATTGTAGACAAAGTAATATTCGCAATAAAGTATTTTATAAAGAAAATTATTGTTTTAATCATTTTATGAAAAATTTGTCAAAACACAATGTGAATTCAAATTATTGTCATTATCATTGAATCACTTGAGTTCCTAGGATGTGCCATCCACGTGATGGGCTTTTTTTTCATTTCTCCATAACATTAAATAAGCAATTTTTGTATGTATGCATGCATGTATTTGAAACTTTCACGAATCAAAACAATTATTTATATTTGGCAAAACAAATCTATTTATTACATTTTGGGTTAATATGTATATTTTAAATTTTAAAATTGTCAAACAAAATTAGTAATTAGAGTATGATGGGTTATGAAGTAGTGGATAAAAAGAGAGTAGGTAAGTATGGGATAAAATAAAACTCAAACGGACCAGGGTGGCTATAAAATAAAATTATTATACTAATTAATACTCTTAGATCTTCACAACTGTGACTTCGCCAATCGCCCGTGGTACTCTCCCGTCGTTATTCGTTTAAAAATAATGAAAAATTTGAAAATAACAAAAAAATAAAAATAATCAATAAAATTTTAAAAATCAAAAACAATTGTAAAAATTTAAAAATATCTTAAAATTTCTAATAAAATAAAAAAATTGTAAAAAAAAAATCTAAAAATTAAAAATCTAAAAATTAAAAAATTGAAAAAAAACTAAAAATCTAAAAAATTCTAATAAAATCGAAAGAATTATAAAAAATAAAAAATTCTAAAAAAATAAAAAACTGTAAAAAATAAGAAATCTAAAAAATTGTAAAAACTCTAAAAAATAATAGAACCTTAAAAATATATAACTTTTAGCTTTTTTTGGTTTTTTATTTTTGTTATTTTTGTTTTTATTTATTTTTTTGGTTTTTTTTGGTTTTTATTTTTTATTTTTTTTATTTTTATTGATTTTCTTTTACTTTTTAGAATTTTTACATTTGTTTTGACTTTTAGAGTTTTTTGAATTTTTAAAATTTTTTAGAATTTTTATATTTTTAATGCTTTTTATATTTTTTTAGGATTTTTAAATTTATTATTATTTTTTTATCTCATCTTTAACCAAACCTATATTAACCTAAACACATTCTAACCCAAACTCATCTTGATCCATTACCCATTCAACCTTTTTTAAAATGACCATCCTGGCCTATACCCATCCTAACCCTAACCCATCTTGACCCATTACACAAATGTGACAACTATCACTTTCTGGTAATTTCCGTACAACTGAACAGTCTTTTATATTATACAATTATGTGTATTGAACGACCGAACTGCATGATTTCATGGCATACATCTAGAGAACTCACAAAATACATTTTTATGATGCACATTATTCATTTTGGAGGTTACAATTCAAAATAGTTTAAAACAATGCATGAGAACAACTAGTAGAATTACAGGCTAGACTAGCTGTGGCAGCACAGTTCCGATGCTCAGCTAAACAGCAGATTTAGGACTTAGATGGGAATCCAACGTCAATTATATATTAAATCCTATGTGGGAATACAAGGATTCATGCTAACACTTTTCGGAAACAATACATACACTAAAAATGCCCGAAACGCATCATAAGTGACAATTCAGCATAATTCAGCATCTGCTAGCTTGTGTAATATTCAGAAATAGTGTTAAACATCATAAACTACCTAAAGGATGTTAAAAGTATCATCTTAGCACAAAAAACATAAAATATCATACAAGTCTTGTAAGTAACGTTTTAACAAACCGACAACGAAACGATCACCCGAACATAACTAGACACATCATATGAACTAGTTAACAATATTTTAACATCATACAACTAGTTTAATTCATTAAACACCTTGTTACACATAAAAATCCCTAACACATCTAAACCCCTGACTAACCCCCCACCCCAATTATTTTAACATTCATGTAATTCGGGTTTCAAAACCCGCGCTGCTTGTTAGTTAAATATTTATGTTTTGTTATGGGCGTTAAATATATGCTTATTATTGCGGAATAATCTTGATTAAAAAAAGAATAAAGTGTAAAAAAAATATAATACATATATATATTTAAAAAGGGTTCAACCGGAGTCGAACCCGGGTCTACAAGCAAATCTCACACACCAAACACCGATGTGACACACGAACATATTGCGAAATATTCGAATAAAAAAATTTAAGATCTAACTCACGGGTTCTCTGTTTGCAATCGGAACTGAAATCGCCAAACGGTTTCCAATCAACTCTTAAAATTCAGTTACGTAGCGACTGTTTTGGGTGTTATGATGATTGAATAACGGTTATAACAGCCACACTAATCTTAATTCGAATCCAAAACTGACAAAAACTCATGATTTAGGAGTTTCAAAACTGAATCAAATTTAAGTCAGTTTGCACTATATATATTGTCGATTCTTCTCAATTAAGCTCGCAAACTTTCTTCTATCGAAAATTTTTTTCACTACTTATATATTTTTCCTTGTCGTCGGTGTAACATCCGTCGAAAAACGGGTTTTCCAAACCCGCTTCGTTTATTAATCGAATATCCAGTCATAATTTTTCATTTCACATTTATTGCTCAAATTGATTTTAAACGATACATAATTAATAAATATTTTAGAATTTAAAAACTATAATTAATAAACAATAAAAATGAGTGAAGAAAAAAATAAAGGAAGCTGTCGGGTTTCGAACCCGGGTCAGCCGGTTCATCAAACAAACAACACCGCTCCGCCACATGAATCTTTTGTGTATATACTGAAACAATTAATACTTAAAATAAAACTCGAAACAAATCCTGAGATCAGCGCGCCCAATCCACAGTCGCCGGAAATACCGACGATTTCGCAAATCACGACCGTTTTTCTTTGACTGAACGCGTGAAATAACTTCGACATCGGTTATAACCGATGTCTAATCCCCCAATACCAGTCGTAACCGCCGGAGAAACCTTGACCACGAATCAAGACCAAATTCAGACTAAATTCATCCTGATTCTTCCTTATAAATACCCACCCAAACCTCTTGTAATATTTTCGCTCAAAATCGCACAATTTCTCGAAGCTTTAGCACTCGCCGGAGATATTCTGCATTCGCCGGACTTTCGCTGGAAAACCGAGACTTACACCAAATCGATAAATTTCTCGACTCTTTCGTTTTCAATCCATTATTAGACAAGTAATAACATAAATCGTTCAACCAGAATCCGACTCAGACAACGTTGCCGGGAATTTCTGCACTCGCCGGAAAATCACTGGAAATTCCGAAGTCTCCGCCGTGAATCGGTACAATCATCTAAACCCCCTGATATCCCTTGTTTAGTAACCTAACCTAATTTCAGAGCCGACGACTCTTGCCGGAATTCTGAAGAAAGCATTCTGATCGGTACATTCGATTCCGTAACCCTCTCTATCCATTTTAATTCAATCAACTATATGATAGATGACCGATTTAAACAAGAACAGTCGGTCACCTTTGTTCTGTGTCTTTATAAATGAAGAAGACGAAGTCGAAATGTGTTTAAGTATAATTAAAACTGAATGATTAACCGGGTTAGACACACAGTCCAGCGGTGGACTGTGTGCAAACATAAACGCACGTCACGAGTTCGAATCTTACAACGTACCGACTTTCAGAATTAAAACCAACCTTTTTAAAACTGAATCAGAACAAACCACAGCATGTTTATAAGAGTAATATAAACCGTAAGTTAAACAGATTAGACACACAGCCCAACTGGTTGGGCTGTGTGCATACGAACCGAAGGACCCGAGTTCGACTCCGGGTCCCTGCAAGCGGTTCGGCCATTTTAAATCATTTTAATATTAACCCAATAAAAATAACAATTAATTAGTATATATATATAATTAAAACAGAGAATATTTCGGGTTAGACACGTAGCTCAGTTGGTAGAGCTGCGTGCACGCGTACGAGAGGTCTCGGGTTCGAACCTCACCCAGCGCACACTTAACCACAGTCCGACCGGTCAACGGTCTGGTCAACGGTCAAACAAGTCAAAATTTTTATTTCTTTTTATTTATTTATTTAATTTAAAAATCAATTAAAACTACTTAAAAATAATATTTTTTTAAAAGTTAGAAAACGTCCTTAAACTCACAAAAATTAATCTAAAAACCCTATTAAGATTATGAAATAAAATCCATTTATTTACCGAACCATTTCGTTATTATTTTAGGTTAGTCTTCCTCGTCGATCAAATCCCAAAACTCGTGCGCATCCAACGTCATCAAAAGAACGCTCCCAGTGTGAGTGAATCTCTACCAAATTCCGTTTTAATCACATTTTGGGGTGTATCATGTGTCGTACAATTCTACTATTATATAAATATAAACACTTGTGCATTCATCATATTTGTGATCTAATGTGTATCAAATGTGTACAAATTGTTGTGTGAATTATGTTTAGTTTGGATTTATCATTTTCAGTGCAAGCATTTCATTAGGCCCATCAGCTCCCCGTAGGGATACGGGTTGAGTACAGGTAGCCTCATTCGATCGGCTCCGTTTGATTGAGCCTTGATCTCACATACATCATCATTCATGTCATAACGATCGGCTCCGTTTGATTGAGCCTTGATCTCACAGTCATCATCATTCATATTATATACTCATTCTAAGTGGTTTGTGTTTTGTTATATACATACGTTTGCTCACATGTGATTATTGCACAACTTTTCAATATTAAATACAACAAGAACTTAATAACAATGTTTTATCAAGGTTCACTTGCCAACTTTTGTTGACCCAAAATATCCCCCGTTTTACACATATACAGGTGATCCAGTTGAGGCAAGAAACACATAGGAAGGCTTAGAAGAATAAATCAGTTTAAGCTTCGATTGTATTACTTAGTTTCATTTTCCTTGTAATTGTATGGATTTGATTTGACTATTTAAGTTGTAATTTGAATTTAATAAATATGAAACATTTAGTAAACATCATGAGCTTTGGTGATAACCCAATTATGCCCGACTCTTATTCCGTGCGGGTCGAGTGTGACAGCCGGAATTTGCTCCGAGCCGCCGTCATCTCGCCGAGTCCTTCAACTGCGACGGTCATCGGTATCAATCTTTGAGCTATACTATTTAAATTGTTTTTTTAGTTATATATATGCAAAGCAATCCAATTTAATCAGAGGGTGGACAACTAAATATTCTGGGTAAATCGATGAAAGAGATGAAGTGTAAACAACGCATAAGAGTAATTAAAAATGGGATATAACCCGGGTTAGACACACAGTCCAACGGTGACTGTGTGCACTTCATGCGAGAAGAACTGGGTTCAAACCTTGTGCACAACATGATTCTGGAATAAAAGTTTTTTTTAAACAAGGGCACGAGACTACGTTCAGAAAGTGATATGTATAATATAAATCCTACCAATGATGGGTTAGACACCCAGGCCAATTGGTAGGGCTGGGTGCATACGAAGTCATAGGTGCGAGTTCGAGCCGGGATAGGAGCGACGGTTCAATCATTTTAAAAAAGCTTTTTAAAATAAATGATTTCTTGAAAGGCTTAATTAGTGTATAAGCATAATAAAAATCAGAACTTAAACGGGTTAGACACGTAGCTCAGTTGGACGAGCTGCGTGCACGTAAGCAGAAGGTCTCAAGTTCGAATCCTGCACACGCTGTCTTACAACTCTCGCGAACCGGTCTGACAACCAACTGTCAGATCTGACAGCTTTTTTTTAAATATTAATTTCTTTTATTTAATTAATTTATATTACATAAATCCTTATATTTTAGTAAAAATTAATTGAAAATACTTTAATTTCAAGGGTTACAAAATAGCAATAAATAACCTAAAAATTTAACCAAAGAGTATTAAATCCAAATATTAACTTGTTTATATTTTTGTATTATTATCTTAGGTTAGTGTTCGTTTGTCGATCAAATCTTTCCCTCGTGCGTACTCACCATCAGAAAAAGATTACGCACCCACTGTGAGTGAATCCCTACGAACTCCCTTTTAATCATATTTTGGGTTGTATCATGTGTCGTACACGTTTTATTTATTTATTTAAACACTTGTGCTAAAGTCATTATGTGATCAAATGTGTATAACTTTTTGGTGTGGTTATGTGTGGATATATTTTATCATTTCAGTGCAATCATTCATATAAGGCCCATCAGTTCCTCGTGGGATACGAGTTGAGCATCAGGTGCCTTATTAGATCGGCTCCGTTTGATTGAGCCTTGATCTCAAGTTCATCATTCATCATGTCATGTGTTCATTGTGGATTTTTTGTGGTTTGTGATTGTTTATACATATGCATATGCTCATTAGTGTTTTACGCACAATTTCTATTTAATTAACTAATATAACAATTGTTTTATCTACATAGATTCACTCATCAACTTTTGTTGACTCAAATTCTTTGTTTTACGTATGATACAGGTGAACAAGCTGAGGAGAGAAACACATAGGATTGACCTTAGAAGATTAAACAAATCTATTATGTTCTGAACAATGTTTAAATTTCCTTGTGTTTGTATGACACCTTGTGTTTGAATATTTGAAGTTTTAATTTCAATTTAATAAATATGAAACTTATTAGTAAATGTCATGAGCTTTGATGATAACCCAATTATGCCCCGACTTTTATTTCCGCTGCGGGTTGGGGTGTGACAGATTGGTATCAGAGCTTGTGACTATGGGGATATAGGATGGTTATTAGACCCTTAGAGCCTATACTATAGTTGATTAAATTTTAATTGTTTATGTGTTATATGCAAACTCATGATATTTATATATTTCATGTTTATTCTTCACACACAAATACATGCACGCACTTTCACTTTTGTATGCTAATATGTGATGTTCATTATAGTATATATGTTGATAGCATATCATGCCTACGCAAGCACGCACATCACGATTTCAAATTTTTGTGATTCTTCTCAAATATTTTGCAATGTTTCTCATGATTTTCAATCACATCTAAGTGAGTTCTACGACGGGCATGTAGTAACTGGAAGGGTACAAGCACCGGTAGTCGGAACGTCCTGTCTAGGCTTGGCATTCGTATAAATCCAAATAATGGACCAGTTTGCCTACCTGGGGACTAACGATGAGAGTACGAAGGACCTATTAGGCCAAAGCATGCCACACCAAACGTCGTATGGACTAACCCCACTTTGAGTTGTCATCGTGTCTATACCTGGACACATTCTGACCTTATACCTTACAATTATGTTTTATGATTTTCATTCGGGTGATGCTAGCATTAGCAGGCCAACACCAATGTGAACCTTACCAAGTCCAATAGTCATGGGGCCCACGTGACTACCAAGGCTGAAGTATGGGAGACATTTGGTGGCCCAATCTAAAGCAAGCCCAAGACATCCTATGGATGTAGCTACATTTTTATCATTATTTTGATGTTGTTTTCACTTTTTATGACACATGACGTAAGAACGTTCAATTCATAATCTCGCTTCGTATTTCCTGTAGATGTCTGCTAGACACTCTCGAGGCGGTAGAAGGTCGGGAAGATCTAGCGAACGTATGGCCACTCACATCGCTCAACAGATGGCTGCCGTACTTCCTGATATCGTTGTGCAAGTTCAACAAGCACTCACCGCCAATCCCACTAACCCCACCAACCAAGACGGGAAAAATATCGCCAACCCTCCACCCAACACCATCAAATGTACCTACAAGCATTTCAAGTCATGCGATCCCCCAAAATATGAAGGGACTGAAGGTGTCACTGCTCTCCTCCGTTGGTTTGAGGAGATGGAAAGCACTTTATTCAATTGTGATTGTCCTGATGATCGCAAGGTGCGCTATGCTACTGGTCGGCTGTTTAGAGTAGCACTTACCTGGTGAAACACCGGAAAGGGTAAGCGAGGTGCTGAAGCTGCTATGGTCTTGACTTGGGATGAGTTGAGGGAAATTATGACAAGACGCTTCTGTACAAGGAGCGAAATCAAGAAACTAGAAGACGAGTTTATTCATTAAAGAAAGGTTACCTCAAACCTGAATCAGATGGTCCCTAACCTATTCACTCCGCTCTATCGTCTCATCGAGCATTACATTCGAGGTCTTCCCTCGAAAATTCAAGATTTGTGCTGAGTACCACACCTGCAACACTCGAAGCTGCCATGGAGCTGGCTACCGAACTTACGGAAAATCGCATTCGAAATAGCTATTTTAAAGTTGAGAACAAGAAAGATAAGGCGTCTGCTGAAACTCCAACCCTAACCGCAGCAGGTTCGTCTTCCATATTTAATGGCAAAAGGAAGCGCAATGGGAAAAATTTTGCCGATACCCAGACCAATTCCCCTATCACTGCTGCCCACAATCACACAAGTCGCCCCTCAAGCCGCCCCATTCAAGAAGCCATACACTGGTCCACACCCAAAATGTAACAGATGCTAATACCATCATCCCCCTGAGAACCCCTGCCAACACTGCACAAGTTGTGGCCGTGCAGGTCACATGATTCAAACCTTTCCTATCCTTCAGAAGCCAAACCTCAACCAGCCTCAAGCCAAACCAATAATCAAGTGGTGGGCCAGGCCCAAAACCAACAACCTTACTCTTACCACCTGTTCAATCCATGGTTCAACCCTACTACCAACCCAATTACCCAATAATGCAACCAGTCAGAGCATGTTTTAACTGCGGAGATCCAACCCATTTTCGTAACACCTGCCCACGCCTGGTAAACATCATAAATGCTCAAGCTCAAGCCAATCCAGTGAATCAAGCCAACCAAGCTAACCCACCTGCTAGAGGAAGGGCTTTCATCATCAATGCCAACCAAGCTAGAGCTTATAACAATGTGGTCAATGGTACGTTTCCTATTAACGGTAGTTATGCATCCATACTATTTGATACTGGTGCGGATAAGACTTTTGTGTCCTTAGATTCGAATCTATTCTTGATTTATCCCGCGTTAGTCTCGCCGAACCATTCACGGTGGAAGTTGCTGTGGTGAACCGATTGCGTTAGACTCGATCATTCGGGGATGTACTCTTACTCTTAATGACCATGACTTTTCAATAGATCTTATTACTATGAAGTTGGGTAGTTTCATATTATCATCGGTATGGACGACTTAGTCAGCATCATGCTGCAGTTGTTTGCTATGACAAATTTATTCTCGCTGACGGTCAAACTTTGCGCATTTTTGGAGAAACTCCTTCTAAAGGGCTTAAATTGATGTCATGCCTCCAAGCTTGTAAATATCTTCGCAAAGATTATATCGCGTTTCTAGCTCATATTGTCAAAAAGGAAGGCAAAGAAAGGAAGCTCAAAGATATTCCCATCGTTAAAGAATTTCCTCAAGTTTTTCCCGATGACGTTTCAGGACTTCCTCCTGTGCGAGAAGTCGAGTTTTGAATCGATCTTGTACCTGGTGCTACACCAATCGCAAAATCTCCCTATAGGTTAGCCCCATCTGAGATGAAAGAGTTAGCTAGTCAGCTGCAAGAGTTGACTGACAAGGGATTTATACGTCCTAGCTCGTCACCTTGGGGTGCGCTGTCCTCTTTGTAAAGAAGAAAGACGGAACCTTTCGTATGTGTATTGATTATAGAGAGCTCAACAAGCTGACCATTAAAAATCGCTATCCATTACCTCGTATTGATGATCTTTTAGATCAACTTCAAGGTGCCACCTGTTTTTCAAAGATCGACCTTCGTTCTGGTTATCATCAACTTAGAGTGCTGATGAGGATATTCCTAAGACTGCCTTTCGAACTCGTTATGGTCACTATGAATTTATGTTATGCCATCTGGGTTGACCAATGCCCCTGCTATTTTCATGGATTTGATGAATAGGGTATGCAAACCTTATCTCGTCGTTTTGTCATAGTTTTCATTGATGATATTCTTATCTACTCCAAGACCAAATCCGATCATGAGCGTCATCTTCGACTTATTCTAACACTCTTGAGAACCGAAAAGCTCTATGCTAAGTTCTCGAAATGCGAGTTTTGGTTAAAAGAGGTACAATTTCTTTGTCATGTCGTTAACGACAAAGGGATACATGTCGACCCTGCAAAGATCAAAGCGGTGCAAGAATGGCAAGCGCCTCGTACTCCTACCGAAGTTAGATCATTTCTTGGTCTCGCTGGCTCGCAATTTTTTCTCGTATAGCCATTCCACGCACTGCCTTAACTCATAAGGGCAAACCCTTTATGTGGGGACCCAAACAAGAAGAGGCTTTCCAAACTTTAAAGCAAAAACTTTGTGATGCACCTATACTTACACTTCCTGATGGTTGCGAAGACTTTGTGGTTTATTTCGACGCGTCAGGGCAAGGGTTAGGTTGCGTTCTAATGCAAAGAGGAAAGGTGATAGCCTATGCCTCAAGGCAACTCAAAGTGCATGAGAAGAATTATACCACTCACGACCTAGAACTTGGAGCAGTCGTGTTTACCCTTAAGATATGGAGACATTACCTCTATGGTACCAAGTGTGAAATCTACACTGATCACAAGAGTCTCCAGCATATCTTCAACTAAAAGGAATTGAACATGAGGCAACGTCGATGGGTCGAACTCCTAAATGACTATGATTGTGAAATTCGATATCATCCTAGCAAGGCTAATGTTGTGGCTGACGCCCTCAGTCGAAAGGAGTATGCAAACTCAATCCGTCTTTTGTGTTTTCAAATTGTGACCGATCTTCAAAACCGAATTAGAGCAGCTCAACATATTTCTGTCATGGAAAATTATGTACGAGATGAATTGTCTTGTGGAGCTGAAACTAAGCTAGAATCCAAATCGGATGGTATCCTCTATTAGTTAAATTGTATTTGGGTACCTGATCGTGATGATCTTCGTGCTTTTCTTAGGAATAAGGCACACAAAACACGATATTCTATACATCCAGGAGCCGATAAGATGTATCAAGACATGTGATACACCTACTGGTGGCCTGGCATGAAGAAGGATATCGCTATATTTGTTTCCAAATGCCTTAAATGTTCCAAAGTGAAAGCTGAACATCAGAGACCTTCAGGACTTCTTGTTCAACCCGAAATACCTGTATGGAAGTGGGAAATATAACCATGGATTTCATTACCGGGTTACCTCGCACCTCCAGTGGGTATGACACCATTTAGGTTATCATTGATCGTCTCACCAAATCCGCTCACTTCATTCCAATTCGTGAAGATTTTAAGAACGAGAAGTTAGCTTGTATTTATATCAATGAAGTTATGAGCCGTCATGGTGTACCTTTAAGTATCATTTCTGATCGAGATGGTCGTTTCACTTCACGAACATGGCAAGCTGTACAATCCACTATGGGTACACGTCTAGATCTTAGCACCGCCTTTCACCCTCAAACTGATGGACAATCCAAGCGCACCATACAAACCCTTGAAGACATGTTACGAGCATGTATCATAGATTTTATTGGTAATTGGGATACTCACCTACCATTAGTTGAATTCTCGTACAACAATAGTTATCTTTCAAGCATTGGTATGGCTCCTTTTGAAGCTTTATATGGCCGAAAGTGCCGATCTCCTATGTGTTGGCACGAAATTGGTGAAGCTCAAATCATTGGACCCGAACTTATTCAAGAAACGACTGACAAAATTCTTAAAATCCGAAATAATCTTCTAGCAGCTCGTAGTCGTCAAAAGAGTTACGCTGACAAACAACGCAAGCCATTGGAGTTTAGTGTTGGTGATCAAGTACTTTTGAAAGTATCACCGTGGAAGGGAGTGGTTCGTTTTGGTCAAAAGGGCAAGCTAGCACTACGCTATGTGGGACCATTCAAGATACTCGAAAGAGTAGGTCCTGTAGCATACAAGCTTGACCTACCAGAAGAATTCATCCCACATTTCACGTGTCAAACTTGAAGAAGTGTCTCGCTGACGAAAATCTCCATGTACCTTTAGAAGATATTCAAATTGATGAATCAATGCATTTCGTTGAAAGACCAGTTGAAATCATGGACTTCGGCGAAAAACGTTTGAGACGAAGTCGTATTCCTATAGTCAGGGTGCGTTGGGAGTCAAAACGAGGACCTGAGTTTACTTGGGAACGTGAAGACTCAATGCGCGAAAAATACCCGCATCTTTTTCCAGTTACAGCCACTACTTAAATTTCGGGACGAAATTTCTAGAAGTAGGGGATACTGTACCATCCATGTAACTCGGGTTTCAAAACCCGCGCTGCTTGTTAGTTAAATATTTATGTTTTGTTATGGGCGTTAAATACATGTTTATTATTGCGGAATAATAAATGATATGGACAATTAAAAATTTTGATTAAAAAAAGAATAAAGTGAAAAAAAATATAATACATATATATATTTAAAAAGGGTTCAACCGGAGTCGAACCCGGGTCTACAAGCAAATCTCACACACCAAACACCGCTGTGACACACGCACATATTGGGAAATATTCTATTGTGAACAAGCTGAGGAGAGAAACACATAGGATTGGCCTTAGAAGATTAAACAAATCTATTATGTTCTGAACAATGTTTAAATTCCTTGTGTTTTGTATGACACCTAGTGTTTGAATATCTGAAGTTTTAATTTCAATTTAATAAATATGAAACTTATTATTAAATGTCATGAGCTTTGATGATAACCTAATTATGCCCCGACTTTTATTTCCGCTGCGGGTTGGGGTGTGACAATTCTTAACTAAACTATCTAACTATCATTAAATCCCAACCAAGACCCCCCCTTCCAAAATCGGTCAACATGAGGGCCCCACATGCCCCCATGTGTTAGACAAGTTTGTCTAGTGTTAGATGGTGTAATAGGATTATTTGATGGAAGGTGTATATGCATGAAGATTATATATGAACCTTATCCCAACATAATCCTTTCATTCACCAACTCAAATTCAAACACCCATCCTCCTTCTCCTTCTTCCTACCTCACGGCCACCACTACCACTATCATCAACAAGTGATCTTCAAGCTTTTTAAGCATATCCAAGGGGGTCTCAAGTCAAGTAAGGATGGTGTCAAGTCTTGGAAGCTCAAGGACCTCTTCAAGGAGCTATTAACCAACAACTTTCCTCCATCTTCATCTTCTAGTTCTCTTGCAACTTCCCTAGCCATAAGAGCTAGTAGTGAGTCTCCTAATCTTTCATTTTACTTCTTGTCACTAGTATAATGATAATGTACAAGTGAAACCATCTAAAACCATCACCTTAAAAAGATGAACTCATGAACTAGTAACATCATCTAAAGAAAAATAAACAAAACTTGAAGTTATAATGGAGTTGTAGTTGTTTATTTTGTGTTATGGATGATATCCATCATATGTATACTTGCTAGAAGTATAGATCTAACAAGCATACCCATGGATCTTGCAAGATCCAAGAAAAGAATGCTGATGAACTTGTTACATTTGAAAATGGACATGTTAAAGTAAGTAAAAACGATGTGTACATGGATATAAACTCTTACAAAAATGGATGAACAAAGTTGTCAAAAATACTTTTCTACAAAATTTATATACATTAAGGATAAGTCATGTTTTTAAAGATGGATGGACATGTTAAACATAGGGTTAAAATACTACATGATTTTATAAACTTTTAAGTTCATCATCACATGAAAAATGCTTTGTTTATACATATGTTAAACTTGTAAATTGTTGTGAATAATTTGATGAGTTTTGAAAGCTTTAACACATGTTTTTAAACATGGGAAACCTCCTAAATCTAAGGGAAACTATGGCAAATTTTTTTATAAAATTTAGACACTTAGAAAAATCTATTTTAACAAGGCTCTTACAAGTAAACTTGTTTAAAAATAATAAATATAAAATCCCCACATTTTTGTATAAATGTAAATCAAAGAAGGTATGGGTTTTCTAAAAATAAAGATGGATATAAACATCTATTTTGGAAAATATATATTTAGTGATCATAAAAATTATGCTATGCATATATTGTTTGTATTAGTTATATATAAAATTAGGGACTTGAAAAATGTACACAAATAAATACGATAAAAATTGACAAACAAAGATTTACAAGAATATATATATGCATGTCTTGGATATAAATTATGGACGATTCGGACATTTGGACTATATAACTATTTCGGACTAAAAATATATAATATACCGAAGCTTGGTAAGTTACCCTTTCAAAACCGAACAAGTGACAAAATATATATTTTTACAAGTATATAAAATCTATCATATTGTCTCAATCCTAAAAATATATTACTTTTAAAGTATATAAAAATATACATTTCATAAACATCTTAAAAATATACTATTTTGGTAGAAAGCTAAAGATATATGTTAAATAGATTGTTTTTAAAGAATGCATAGACTTACCAAGCATATGATTATATATATATATATATATATATATATATATATATATATATATATATTCCTTTGGATATATCTTAAAATTATATGTTTTAAGAATATAAAAGTTGTGTGTAATGAATACAAGAATATACGTATTCCTATACGTACAAATACAAGCCAACATATACCACTAACGCTTGGTTAAAATACCATTATGCAAGTATTACACATAATCATGAGAATACGAATTTGAATACAAAATACTCATAATACAAGTATACCATACTTGGAAATATACACATGTATAATGCTTAACAAATATTACACTTGGTCATGTATACCATGGGAACATGCATATGAATAATTATATATCAAGACATGTTAAAAATATATTATTTTTAACAAAACCCATCGTAATTACAAATGATATATAAGACGAGGCATACAAATAATACGAGTTAAAAATATAATATTTTAACTAATACATCGAACTTGGAATTATATATAATTATGAAGAATTATATATGAACATATCCGACGATGGCATCGTCGAGGCAAAGGGTGGAACACATACATCTTACTCGTGCGAGGCACGGAAACAAGAGGGCTAGGCCCATACATACAACACACGAGATACAAGAATATATATATATATATATATATATATTGACATCATACATCGAAAATACAACTCAAGGGAACATAATTCGGAACAAGTCTTAATAAATATTTAAGACAAAAGACTTTTACATAAGTCGTTACAAAGACCAAAGTGTCTAACAAAGCCTAGCACATTTGTAGGTTGAGATACAAACCGAGGAAAACACATATGAGATAAGAAAAGTTACGGAACACAATTCAGTGAGTTCATGTTCCCCTTTTCATCTTAAACGTTTTACTGTTTTACAACTATCGGAGGGAAATACACGTACAATGGTATGATAAGCTAGGGAATGAAACAACTTAGATCATGTGCGAATAGGGTGGAACTTAAGCACCATTAATCTTGTTTAAGACCACGGTACAAAGGTTAGATCTAGCGGGTGTTGGCGAGCCCCACTCTTGGTCTTGGACCCACAAGGAAGAGTGCATTTGTTGTTCCCGTCGAGGTGATTCGACGTAAATCGTCTAGGTTTGGATGCTTCCTATGTCATCACACATTTTAATATCATTGCATGACATTAATGATCAACGATTTCATTGACGCTTTACATATCTGGTTTTGATATAATTACAACTTACATTTTACGGAACTATCGCATGCAACTAAAATACATGAACTCGCCAACTTTTGTTGATTCTTCAACTTAATATGTATTTCAGGAAACCAATGGAGCAAGCGGGGAACTTTTGTCAAGAAAGCAAGTGTCAAGACTCCATGCCACTTTTGAAGGGTTTGCTTGTTATATACCGCCTCCTTGCAGTGATATAATGATCACAGCCTTAACATTTCAAAACTTGCATTTTTGTTGCATAATACTTTGACAACTTATTACATTCGATGGTTTGTAAACAAAATACTTAACTCATGTTCGCTGGAAACATTTATGGCAATGGCATTGGAGCTTGTTTTTATTCATTTAGTATGTTCAATTATATTGTATGCAATGAGAATCAGTCAGATCACACCTCGTGCTTCCGCCTATAAGCGGGTGTGACAACAAATCCATCCAACTTGCCCACTTTATCACCACTACGATTATGTTATGTCGTGACAATGTTAATAGATAATGCGGGTTAAAACAAATGATGTGATATTGGCCGTGAAGAACTTGGGGGAGAACGATCTTGAAAACATTGGTGATGAAAGTGAAAACAAAGGGTTTTTTGTTTGAATGAAAAGGTAAGGGGAAATAGCGGGAGGAAAGCTTCCTTTTGTTTTTACTGTTATAAGGGAACTAACAAGAAAAGCCCATCACGTGGATGGCACATAATGGGAACTTAAACGAGCTTCTTGGAAGGACTTAAGTCAATTGATAATATTGACAGATAATTTGAGACCTCAATTGACTAATTAAATATGTTATCTCTATAATTACTTATTATGGTACCAACAATATCTAAGATGCATTTGCATGGGTATCAAAGGCTTATAGTCTAGTGTTATCAAGGTGTATCGGTAATGGTTTTCTTTTTCAAGTGATTAAGGGTACAAGTCTTATGGTGGAAAAATGTGTATGTGTGAAGTATAGGATTAAAGGATGCACAAGTCATTTAACAAAACAATGTAGTCGGGGGGTTTTGGAGCCATAGGCAACAAACGTGGACAAGTGTGGAAATGCCAGAGACGTAACGAAGAGAGATGGAGAGCACAGTCTAATAAGCTTTATAACCAATCATGCCTAAGGATCCATGAGAGAGAGGATATGATTCCAAGAATCTTTTGTAAATATTCAACAAAGTTTGGTCACTCAATAGACAAAAAGTCTTCTACACCCATGATCGCATGCAACGTTGGTGACCCCGCCAATCAACAATTCTAGAGTGAATTCACTCCCGAAGGGCTATTGTGGTAAAAGCCTTGACTCACGCATGATATTTTATAATGAGCGAGACTTCAATCGACAACCTATCCTAGAAAGTTTAATGATCCATTCTTAGGGTATTTTTACAAAACTTTGCAACTCCCCATATTCAGTTAAATTTATTGTATTAAGGAATTGCTAGTCATACCTTGCCTCATCAAATAGAAAATGACGTTTTCTTCTAATCAATACCCAAATGAATTGTATTATTTTTAGAATCAACAAGTAAAATCTATATTTTTTACCAATTGGATTTTAAAATAGATGCCAAAAATGATTTAGCATTATAAATTCAGAATCCAAGTAAGAGTATTGGGATTCCAATGTACTTAATCTCTGCCAAAAGTGCAAAGTAGAAGCATCACTACAACTTTCTTGGGAGGATACATACAAGAAACAATTGCAATTGGAGAGACAAAACACTGATATTACTTTGCTGCCAATGCCCTGTCAAATTACAATTCTGTCCCTCCAACATCACCCTTCCTCTCAAACATCCTCTCTTTATACTCAATTCACTAAACTTAACAAAATGGTCATTTCACATACCAATCCCCAAAAGAAACTTCACTTGTTCAAACAAGACAAGGAGTTAAAGCCCCTTCATTCATTTAAAGCCCCAACACAATGTAGTACACAAGAGTTATTGGTAGTGCTATCAACATTCCAAATATGACCCTGCAAAACATACATGTAAACCACGCATTAAAACTTGTACATTTTCATAGTAAAATAGTACTCAATACACTGTTGCTATTGTACAACTGATTAATGCATAAAAGTAAGATCAATACCAGATATGTACAACTCAGTTATGCATGAAAGTAGTAGAACAAAAACTCACCCTGTGCTAAGTATATCTGGATGGACATTATATTCTTTAGCAAACACAAAAGGGACAATTCCTTGAGGCAGAGCTGCCTGTTAATTTTAAAATGAACCATAAATCAGTTGGTCAAAATGAGGTCAACAGTATGACTTTTACTAATCAAAATTACTACCTGAACTATGGCAACATGTAGCAATGTTCCATGTAGTCCAACAGCCAATGATGCACCTACCATGACCGCTGGTCCAATCAAGAAACGAACCGTCATGGCAAAGGTTGCAATCGAGTTTCCGCAAGCTATAATTTTTGGTTGCAATGCCATGAACAAACCTGCAAAACAACGTAAACACGCTTTATAGAAAAACGTAAAACTTATTTTTTGGTAACCGTAAGTGAGAGCCCGTTACCGGAAAACTCAAGAGACCCTACCAATACCCTGCTAACCAATGGAATCAGGTAAAATGTGCATGCATAAGAGAGGCAACATACCGAGACTAAACATGGCCATGCCAAGACCAGCATCAGATAAAATGGCTATGGATTTTGCAACTATGGCGGGCATTTCAACATTCCACCTACGAAAAATAATAAAATTAATAATTCAGGCTTGAAAACAATGAAATTAACCAACAGTTAAATAAAGTGGTGATGTACTTGAATGAGACCAAGGACCATGTGAGGCCAATTAAGCTCGAATACGTGTTGGGATTTCTGATAAGTTTGCGCCACACCATGATCAAAATGAGTCGGGTCATGACACTAGCAGGTGGCATAGAAGTGGTCTTGGTTTCACCATGTGGGCTAGCCTTTGGGTGGAGCTCAGCAGTTGAGCTAGACCCAAGTTTAGATAGAACCGATGCTTCACGGTCCACTCCATTCGGGCCAGGTTGGTTCCCAAAACTAAACTCATTTCGGCCAAAATCATCATAATCTGGAGTTACCAAACAAATTAGAATCAAGGAGCACAATAAGATATCAATGTATAAATTAATTGACTTAACATATTTAAAAAATAAAAAAAAGACAGAATTAGAGTAGTTTAGGGATATTTGTTCTTGTGTATACAGGTGCAAAGGGTAAAAACATGAGACCTATGTTCTTAGAAATTCTTTGAATTTAAAAAGGAACAAAGATTTATAATTTGACCATAAAAGTCAAATGTTGCTTCACGTAACAACAAAAGAAAAGAATTAAATGAAGCATATGTCCATAAGAAAAAGACATGCATGGCCAAGATTAAGGGGCATTTCAACATAATTGACAACATCAACATATTACTAAATCTTGAAATTAATGGGACCAAACCCAAGATTTTAGGAATTCTCAACTTCACATGTCATATAAAACAAGAATCCCTAATAACAAAAACAAAACCACAAAATTATAAATTTTAATGTATAATAATAATAATTATAAAATACCAAAGTTCAAACCTTTAGTGTGGGGTACCCCTCCAAGATCATTACCATACTCCGCACCTCTAAACACATGAATCCCACCTTCTGAAACAGGTGAAGCACTAGAACTCCACACAAACATATGAAGATCTTTACCACCACCACCACCTCCACCTCCACCGCCCCGCTTCCCGCCAACCGGATTAGCCGGAGCAGGGTACCCTGCATTCCCATGCCCATTCACCCTACCATTAATCCCACTCTCCTCGTCACACCCAGCGAAATTCGACCCGCGTGGACTTGCACTCAAGCCATTTTTCCCATTAACCATAGAATAAAAATCAGTATGGTTAAAACTCGAACCCCTCGGGTCGGGTTTCTCGACGACTGTAAAGAGTAAATCTCGGCATTGGTTAAGTTAGACGGTCGGGGAGTTAACGAAAGGCCGGAGTCCATTCCGCCATGTGATCGACGTGAAAAAATCTCCGAATGCGAACTCGCCGACTTTCGGACGGTCACATGAAGCTTCCCATCTTCTCCAACCTCAGCTTCTGTTTGCAATGGCTCTTTTCCATCTAGTGACAACACATCTGAATCAACTCTGAATGAGACGATTGAGCCAGCAGTGTCTGGAAACTGTTCAGCTATTAATAATCTAGCTCCTCTATATTCAAACAAAAACAGCATCAAAGTGTACCTGAAAAATAATGTAACAGATATCAATATTGGTGAATAATATTTTTACGAAGAATTGAAAACAAGATATATCTTGTATAGATATTAAAAGCACAGTAATAAATCTAAGCCTAAACATTTTTATGTTGTTTTTTTAACTGCTAACTCAAACAAATATTTAAGTTAATAGCTACACTTTTTTTCTAATTTCATCACAGCTAATAAACTAATAGTTATAATAAAACATTCATAAATATTCAAACTAATAATAATAAACCATTTACAAATATTTAAGTTAAATGTAAATTTATCCAACTAATGATAAAGTTCAATAAATATAATAACAGTAATGATAACTCTATCCAAATAATGAAAAACTTAACTTACAAATAACAATAGAACGTTGATAAACATTCAAAACTAGAGTTAGAATAACAACATAAAAATAAATAATAAGTCAAATAATAATAACTAAAGCAGATAATAAACATGATTAACATTACCAAATGATACACTGAAGCACCACAATCTGAACCATCAAGCTTCCAGAAAAATCACCATACATTCCTTTCAAAAGTGGGATACCCATAACAAGAGTGTTAGGAAGTGTAGACAAAGAAAACAAAGTAATAGACCATTCTAAAGACCCTCTAGCACTCAACCTTGACCAAACAGCTAAACCCACAAGAACCATAAGTTTCTGAAGAGTGTCAGCAGCAATGAACCTTGTGTTCATAGTGTAAGGATTGTTAGTAGAAATGAAATGAAAAGAAAGCAAAGGGACAGCAAAAAGAGCCACAAATCTGTTAATCCCAGAACACTGGTCCGGTGTGAAAATCTTCCACCATTTTACCGAACCATAGGCTAAGATCATGGCTACATAGAGTGGAACCACTGCTGTGAAGACATGGTAAAGGTCCGAGCCAGTGATCATGGTTTGGAAAATGGAAGATGACCCAGATGAAACAAGAGTGTTTGATAGAAAACCCAGGTGGGATTTGTAAAGAGTGTGGTTAGATGAAGGTTAAAAAGGGGGTTAGATGATGGTCCATGAAATCTTTTGGGAAGAAAGGAGTCTGGTTTTAAGGGGGAAAGTAGGGATGTGATGTGTTATATTTATGGGAATTAATGGCAGACAGGGAAATAAAAGCTGATGTCTTTTGAGTGTTTGTTATAGTCTTTTCATGATGAGAGAGAAATAGGACCATAGGAGGAGGGGCTCTAAAAATAAATAATCTCAGAATTTAAGTTCTAACATAAATGTGTGATTTCAATCGCAAGTCTTTTTAAATAAAAAATCAGGTTTCAAATCCTGATTTAATGTGTAAATTAGTATTTATTGATCTAGTTTAGAATATGCGTAATGTAATCTTTGCTATTCAAAAAAAATATTTAATATAAATGTATTTGTTAAAAATATTAGGGTGCAAGGGGTCATTGGGTATACATGACCAGGTACCGCTACTCGTTTGATAACATCGTTGTTGGCGGTTTGGTAGAGTAATTGGTAGGAGTAATTGGCTCTTGTTTACTGATTTGCTTGTGGGACTTCGTGTGTGTTGCAAAGGAGAGAGTTGTATGAGTGATACCAGAACAGATTTCACTCTTGGTTTTATAGTGGTGATGTGAATGTGAATTAAAAGTACTGCTTATTAAGCAATACCTCAGCGTCACATAGCAGGGGAGTATTCACGCTATCCTAATGAAAGTTATTTAATGATGTTTTGTGAGTGTAGAAATAAAGTAAGTTAATCTGATATGTTTTAACTGATTAAACTCACATGTTCTTTCTTTGTGGTTGTGGCCACGCCTTAAACCAGAACGGTCACTCACACGCAATGGGGCAGTGTGCAACTCACATTTGGGTGGTTAGCACCCCAGACCACTTAACCACAACCATAACATATAATCTATGATATTGTCATGGTTAATTCTTTTGATGTGTAAGATTATATACATGGATTTTTTTAAGCAAGTTATTATAAAGTGATGTCTCATGTTACGAACAAAGCATAGAAGATCCACGTTAACAATGTCACATAAAACATATTGCATATAACATCCACGTAAACGATATTACATCGGCAGTTTGTACGCAGGGGCGGACCTACCTTATTGGTAGGGGTAGCCGACCCTTGGCGCTCCGACGGTAGTTTAAATTTTTGAAAAAATTGACATTTTTTTGATTTCGTTACCCCTTTCTATAGAACGTTACCCTACGAAGATTTTCTGAATCCGCCACTGTTTGCACGTATGTGATAATTGTTCAAGTAACTGATTGCACCGACTTCACATGCTTGTGTAGTTTTCGAAACGAATAAAAAATTTTAATGTACTAAAGATAGATTGATGACGCCTTTTATATACAACAAAAAGTTTGTTAGTTTTATGATATTAAATATTAATCTTAACAGTAACATGAAATTAAAGTTTAGTATGAGATCGTAAAACCATTTTTAGACATCTATTCTATTTTGAACAGATCATTTATATACCAAAACGTAAAAACAAAGTTCCTTTGACGTAGTTATAGAAATAAACATAAAAATAAAAAAATGCTCTTTTTTTAAAAAAAGTTTCACTTTAGTATTGTTTTAGGGGTAGTTGTAAAAAGTCCATCAATGGGCGGCCTACGGTTGAATATCTTCGAAAATTGTCTAAACCACTAATAAAAATTTACTTGGTGTTCATCATGTTTTTAATATTTTCGATCTATTCATGAGGTATCTAGTTGCATGCCTCTCCATGGGTATACTAATCATCTTATTAATATTCCCTTATATATAATTCTTACCATATTTATTCTGATTAATCAACAATTATTCTTGAAGCAATTTCAAGCTTGAAGTGAAGCACGAAGATAGTAAATCCAAATTGATCAAGAATACAGGGTGTGCATAAAATTGAATTAACTGAAATTAAATAATCAAATTAACTAAATCGAAAAAAGCAAACCGAAGCAATAACCGATAGTTCGTTTATTGTTTTTTGAATAACCGAACTTTCGATTTCGGTTAATCATACATCTAAAGCCGAAAATAACCAAATCAAACCCACATACACACACATATATATAGGGATTGGTTAAAATGAGAACCACCTTAAGTTGTGAGAACTAGGCTTTTCAAAAGGTTTTTCCAAAATTTTTTTTCTCAAAAGTCATAAAAAATCATTTGTTTCAGCACAAAAAAATGACGCATACCCACATTTACATGAGACGCAAAAAAATATTTATCTTCATACAAAATTTACACCAACGTATAAAAAAACTTGCATCAGTCAAAACTACATACTCGACAATTTTTTTTACTTTTTTTTACAGATGTGTTTATAATATTTTCATCTACGTTTGTACAAAAAAATTTTGGCCCAACTCGCGCAACAACAAAAGTTTTCACGGTTCTCACAACTCGTGGTGGTTCACTTGAACCGAGCCCTATATATATATAGGGCTATATTCATTTGTAAACAACTCTTTGATAGTGAACTGTTTGAACTAATCATAGCTATTGATTATTAATATACAAGTGTAAATCAATGGCCGAGATTTAATCTGGATTTGATGATGAAAATACACTAGTGTATTTTACGATTTGATTATGTAAATCAATAGTCAGAATTTTTTAACTCAGTTCTCAAATACACTAGTGTTCACACTAGAACCTCATCCTATATACACACACACACCAAACTCTCTTCATGTAATATTATTTATAAGGTCAGGACCCACTATATTTTTTAACCATTTAGTCCGATTGAGGGTACATTAGTGTTTGTTTTATTATGTACATAGAGCCCATTACCAATATGCATGTGGTATCTATATAATTTTGCAAGTTTAATATTCATCAGTCTATATTTAAAAGTTTTATATACATTAGATAATTAACCAAAACCGATTCATATCCAATGGTTAACCGAACAATCCGTTAACCGACCATCAGTTATAATTGTGATTATGATTATAATTAATACTTTTTAATTAACCAAACCCTCAGTTACCGACCATCGATTCAGTTAACCGATTTCACACACCCCTAAATGTAGTGGAAATATATCATAAGGAAATTTAAATTGAGGGGTTGCGTACTTCTTATTCTTTTTAGTGGACATTAGTTATTGTAAATTTAAATTAATCATGTAGTGGAAAATATAATCATACTGAAAATGGTAGAGAAGCATTGTGCTCACTTTAAATCGTAATTTTGGACATGTTTGCCACTAATGATACTTAAATTGGTATAATTTGCTTTGTAGGTTCATTCTATCCAGGGGCGGATCTATGTTCAGAGGTACGGGTTCACACGAACCTACTCGGTTTCAAATTTTTAGTAGAAATGTTAATACAAAATTTGGTATGAACCCATAAAAAACATCTGGGATGAACCCAGTAACCAAAGTTATAGATGGTGGAGTGGTTAAGTCATGTAGTTCCATGCTTGAGGTCACGTGTGCGACTCCTACTGGGGTTAAAACTGTTTCAATTTTTTTTCAGTGAACCCATTGAAAAAAATTCCTAATCCGCCACTGATTCTATCATATCCTTAAACTAAGAAATTAGCTAAAACATAAACATTCATTGAAGCTAAAATAACAGCACATTCCCTCGTTCTTATCTTAATAATCTTGAGTCAAACAATGAAGATTTGTTGGACTATGAACCCATATATGTAAGTTAACAGGTAGATTTGGATCTCCGCGGTCGTGTATACGTTGAATTAAGAATTAACTTGGTTTCACGGCTTGTCTTCGCCGTCCTAGCGTATAGCCTTGAAAAGTCGTGAACTCGACTCTCTTTAAACCAAAAACTAGGTTTTAACATGATATTTCTATTCGTTTTTGCATAAACTAAGAGCATCCGGCATACCTGGAGTGAGTGTGAGTGTGACCAGCGTCATGTATGCGTCACATGTCAATGAGGTATTTCCCCTCTCAAACTCAAATGAAGAGGGAATAATATGTGTGAGTGTGATTGGAAAGAAAGAAATAAAAGAATTGTTAAATAAAATATGCTTGCACGTACATTGTCACCCTTATAATCCATTGACTCACTCTCACTCACGGTCATTGGCGTGATATGCCCGTGAACCGTGAGCCACTCTGGTATGTTCACTCTCACATTGAGGTGTATACACCACATGCCCTAAATAATGATGTTCAAGGGGGGATATTTGAAAGCAATCCAATGAGAGATTAATGAATGATAGAAAAGATATGATTCTTGGAAGTTGGATTTGATCTCAATGTTTGATGGTATAATGACATTTTTTTTCTTATTGTTTTTCATTGCTATCTCAATGTTCCATGGTATAATGACATTTTTTCTTATTGTTTTTTATTACTATCTACATGATTTCAAGCTAAAACGAAATATTTTTTCTTATTGTCTTTCATTACTATCTCAATGTTTCATGGTACAATGACATTTTTTCTTATTGTTTTTTATTACTATCTACATGATTTCAAGCTAAAACTAAATACGCTTGTATCTACTATCTACTAGATGGTATAAACTCTAATAAGTGAATGATTGCATTTGACTGATTTTAGTTATATGAATGAATATCTATGATTTATGTATTCTTTAGTTTTGTTTTAGTCTAGTTAATTATGTGTTTAGTTTTGTTTTAGTCTACTTTATGTGTGATTATTTTATTATTGATTGCGTGAAACTCTAATTGATAATAATTTCACATAGATATGATGTTAGCATTATGAGTTGATGATAATGCGCATTCAGTTGTGATACCAACTATATTTTATCACAATTATATTGCTTGTAAACCAATGTTATAGAAAATTATTTGATCAAAAAGGAAATATATTTCTCTTGCTTCTTTTTAAAGTAAAAACGTACGTTGTCAACCCAAACATAACAAAGAATATATAAACTATTCATTGTGGCAAACAATTAAAAAAGTAACACAAATTGTTAAAAACATATACAATTAAAAAGGTAAATGTAATGTAGGAGATAATAATAACTAAGTACACTTTTAAAAGAAGACTGTATAAAAGGCCAAAATAAGAATAAAGAAAATGTTCCAGCCGTTTAAGTTGTGAAAAGGTCAAATACTTCTTGCAAACTATTTCTTTAGAAATAATTATTTCATTAAACACTGTAGCAAGTGTGACGTCTTTTTAAAAGCTAAGAAAAGTATGAATATAATGAAGTTGCCCCATATTTAATTATATAGAATGATCCTCATCCAAATAGTTGTGATGTTTTATGGGGATTTGAATTGAATTATTATGTCAAATCTAAGAATGTATAGATTATACTGTTATGAAAATATCCATATCCACCTAAACGTAAATTATCTAATTGAAAAAAAGATCTTGAAATTTGATAATTATTTAAGGAAAGTTAATTTTTTTTTCTAGTTTAAATTAAAGTAAGGTTATTTCTATCTATTTATGAAAAAGATGACAAAACATAGTACAACTTTACTAGTTTTTAAAGTTTAATAAATTTTACAAAGCATAAGCGTATTTGAGGCATCTCCTAGATAAAAGTTCGGCTTGGCAAGGGTTCATGAGAACACCATCGCAAGTCAAGCTAGATGGAGACAATGACTTCAAATGTTGGTTTATAAACCCGTTTTTAGATGGTGGAAAATGAGGGAAAAGTGTAAGTTGGTAAATGGTTGAAATGCAAGGGTTCAAATGATGGATGTCTCATCGCTTCCACGCTTTATTAGGTTGTGGCTTAGATTTCCTTAGCCACACTTTATTAAAATTACTATACTATGAACCGTAAGAAAAAGAGAACATAATTCTTGGAGCGGGTTCTAAGTTCTAAGTATGAGCATCATCTCTATTCCATAAAGAATGTATATAGCTTTATCTCAACATTTTTATACTATGTCAATAGCTATTGCTACAAGTGGAATTTTGAAGGTTAATTTGTTTGTTTATAAAATATAACAATATCAAAAACTTGTTAATTCAACCATTTTCATTGTAATCTAGGTGTATTTGTGGTTATATATGAGAGAGAGAGGGAGAGAGAGGGGACGGTCATATGGCCTATATATAAATTTTTCATAATGATAAAGTGGATGAATTTTTTTATTATAAACTGATGTAATATGAGTTTTATTTATTAGTCTGTATAATAATCAAAACTTGTGACGTAATGAGGTAGATATTGATAATTTCAACGTAATACTCGATTGTAAAACCTACCTGACTTAGTATCCGTCAAATACCAGACATGCTTGTTTGTTAATAGATACTCGCTAAAACTTTTGAGTTCAGTTATTTTTACCGTTCTAATTTTTATCTAGGTACTATGATGTTAACTAATAAAACACACATATATAATTTTAGTATAGATATTAATCAAGGGATATACATCTAGACAACTCTTAGATAATATAAATAATCAATACGCATTTTTTTAAATCTTTATAAAAGTATAACTTGTTATTTTTCTATTCAATTTGCTATCAAATGATGGTCTCTTACATGGCTTTCTTTGGGCATAAAAAATAGGGACATTAAATGAGTGTGAACTTTATTGTGTTAAGTTGCTCCCCTCCATTATTTTTTTTGCAATTAATTGTATATCTACTCATTAAAAAAATGTTATTTTAAACAAACATCTCTAAGTTTATTAAACACTAAAGGGACAGTAAGTTCATTATAAAACTTTCCCGTTAATGGATATTTCCATGCGCTAGTTTAATAGCCGATTTTGGAAAATGTTTGCGAATAGAATTTGGATGGCTTTTAATGCTTGGTGTAACATCTTCTCACTATATGTTTTTGCTTTCAGAGACCTCATGGAAGCTCACGGTTTTCTTCATTTAGGTTCAAAATGAAAAAAGATCATTCATGGTCTTATCATGCTAATGTGTTGGTGCATCTGAAAAGAAAGAAATGAGATGGCTTTCGAAAATAAGAGAGTTACATATCAACATGTTATGGAGGAATTCAATCAAGAAGTTATATTTGGCTGAAGAATATGTCTTCCTTCGGATCCATCCGGTGGGTGGATTGGTGTAAATGTCCTTTGTATATGTTGTAATTGTTTGTTCCTTTGCCTGATTAGGTTGGGGACTTGTTTTGTAATGGCCTTTTGCACTTTTGGGTCGAAGGCGTTTTGTTTATTGAGTTAATTTAAAAAAAAGTAAACTCACAAAAAAATAATAGTATAATTAAAAAAAGTAACATATTAATTTAAAGTTTTTTTAAGCTATAGATATAAAGGAGAACATGTCAATGACTAGGTTACTCTAAATTTAATTAAGAGTAAACTACAATTTGAGTTCTTGTAATAAATACCTAATGACACGTTGAGTTCTTATTTGTCAAAGTTGAACAATCAGGTCCATGGGGTTGTTGATTTGGATCAATAACACCCTTCCTCCTAACGTTCGCTAATGTGTCGTTCAAGTTGTTAACGATGTGAAGGGTATTTTGGTTGTTTTACCAGAAAAAAACCCTTCATACCCATATTAATCCTCAAGCTTCCTTTATAAGCATCACTTTACTCCCTCTCACCCAAAAACCCACCGCATGATCTTCTCCAGAGACCACCACAGTTCATGAACAAGCATCGATCGTCAAAAAAATGTTGTAGTTTGGTGTCATAATCTACATAGAGCATGTAACAAGTACGACATTGCCTCAATTTCACATAAAAAACTAGTAATGCATAACGAGTCTTGTATTAACTTGATAAATGTGTTCGTTACACTTGAAATTGTAGTTGGATTCAGGGTGCAAGCCACCCGCCGTTGTATACGAATCCAAATCAGGATTGTGCTTTGGGGTGTTGGCAGTGCATATGTTGAGCTCAAGTTTGAAAGGGGTCCTCTACGGATCAAATCAAGATTGTACTTTGGGGTCGTGGTGGTGGTTTTCAGCTAATACTAATGATGATATTTATAACCTAACTATAACAGTTTAATGGGTTTTTTGTTTGATCATTTCTTGGGTTTTAGTGTTAATGATCAATGTCCACCCATTTTGCAAACATGTATTTAATTGTTAACTTGTGAATGGTTTTAAGTAACCAGAATGGTTCTGAGTAACTATAGTTGGTTTATGAGTGGTTCTTGTTTGTTGAGTTATAGATGAATGTGGTAGTATAGTGGATATTTAACATATATTTTGAATGATGGTTGATTGAGTTTGGTGTAGGACTATTAATTTAGGTACAAGATCATGCACATTAGGATTTAGGAAGTTTGATCATGGTATAGGCTTATAGTGTAAGGATCATGCACATTAGGAATTTTCTCATGGAACATGACTGTTTGTCATAGAACTGTCACACCCCGGCTTTCACAGCCAAATCCAAATACCGGTGGGCCCGGGTGGGGTATATCGTGATGTAAGTTGATATCATCATAGTCAATTGAACATGGCACAACGAAAGTCTTGGAGTTAAATTACTATTACAAACCAAATGTTTAAAATACAAAATAATATACAAGCGACTCGTAATAGAAGATCCACGGGCGGATCGCAAATTGTACAAAAGTGTATAACAGACTTTGGGCAGATCTAGGATTTGCAAGATCCTCTTATCACTACTGAGCACTTCCAGCCTATTTTCATATTGTACCTGCAAGCTTAGTCTTTTGAAAATACGTCAGCTTTCGTTGGTAAATACACCCAACTGACACATTTTGAAAATGTTTTAAGTGCACATTGGCACAAAATCTTTTATAACTTGGGAAAGTCAGCCTTGTAACCTTGTTAACATATTCACATGTTTGTCCATACATACAGGGCCCGGTACGGAGACCGAGACATGATCAACGTACTCACCATTTAAGAACTCGCGAAGGAGTTATCCTCAACCTTGTCGGTAAAGTTTTTAGCATTAGCGCTTGCCGAGTGTATGCCTACACCCCACGCTTAGGTCGTGGCCATTATCTAATGTAATGAGCCGAGGATATCCTAGGACACGGTAGTTAACCCCCGATGTTTAAGTTATCAAACAAAACTGATTAAAACGGAATATGCGGATTTACTAGCCACAATCCGGCATTCGATTGATCTCATTTCCGACCAAGCGGTAATATTTTACCGTAACCCAAGCCCGTATAGGGGACATAATTCGAGAGTATTTACCTGAGCTAGTCTTCGTTTAAACGCAAGATTTAATAACTCAGCCGTACACAAAATGAACTACGTGCAGATAGCATTTACCGGAAGTCTCTAGTCTGGATTATGGCATAAACTAACCAATTAAAATGCTAACGGTCTTATTTAAGTCATAGACTTAGACCGACTAGCGTATATGATCAAAAAGTTTAATACGCTAGATTAAGCGATGATCGGATAGAATGTAGTTTAAACCCAACAAGTACCTTGACTAGTATAAGATGGGTAAACTATAAACATTCTGGATTTTGAGACTTAAATGACAAGGTTAAACCCGTTCCGGTTATTTTCCATAAACTAGTTACATATACTTAACCGTACGCATATCAGTGACATCGGGTAACCGGATAAGTTATGGACAAGTTCTATATGCCATTATACTTTAAATAAGTTGTAATATCAGTAAGATATCAACTTACATGCCCATTAAGGATTTTAAAATGAAACTACGCCTCATAAGGGCGTTTCGGTAATTATATACCGTGTAAAAGTAACCTGAATATATTTTAATGTTATACTGATAAGTATTCTGGAAAAAATATTTATTTTATGATATGATATCAGTAGGAACATGACAATATGTGTAATTTATAATTTATGACCAACCTATGCATCAAAAGGGCATTTTGGTCATTTTACACATGGTTTTATAAATTATTTGGGATTCTGAGTTCATATCATATACCTATTATAGAAGTATTAAAATAAGTTTTAAAATCAATAGGTGACAAGTCTTGGTTGATTAATATGGTTTAAAACCATACTATGTGCCGAAACGGCGCTTATGTCGTAAAATGACGATTTGTGCGATATTTAACGAAAACTGATGTTAAGATCAGGTTTATATGTCTTAGATATGTTATTTAATATAACACATCGTTAGGTAAAAAAATTTGATATGGAAAAGTATGATTAAAACCATTTTATGAGCCACAAGGGCTTTATTGTCATTTATCGACATATTACAAGGACTTGTTCATAAACTTAGTTTATAATATGATTTGACATCCCAAATAATCCTACTTATAATATTACATCAGTAGGAAACTCATTTTCAACTTCGTTATCGATTAAACCTTATTTTACACAAAAAGGACATTTTAGTCAAATTGGCATAATTATGGAACTTGTGCATAAACTCAGATTCTGATTATGATCATGTAATATAACCTCAGAGGGTTATGCTAAATTATATTATGAATATAATGCAACCTTAGATCAGTGGCTAACTAATCTAAATCGGGTCAGAATCAAAAGTCAAAGTAGAAGTCGAACTTCGCGACTTTCGGTTGGGAACCGACCCCAGAACTGAAATTGATGAGCCGAACATGTTCTTACATGTTTTAATAATTATTACCAACTTGTTTAAGTGCCAAAACATGTTTCATAACATATATATGCTCAAATTATAATATTTCCAAAAAAATGGCATGTTTGACTTTTTAATATTAATACTTTGACCCGTCAATTGGTCTAGTAAACGCGATCTTTAGGAGGTTCCCTTTATAGGGATTAACACCTACCTTATTACGATCACTTAGCCATATTCGTTACGAACAATGGCTGGACCGTCTTAACTGAAGTCAAGGCGTTTTCTGTAAAATGCTTGACTTTTGGCTAGAAGAGCCTATAAACGAAATTGTAAGAGAGAGGACACTTACAAGTGATTCCTAGAATGCAATAGAACTAGTTGGATGCTCCTTTCAGTTAGGAACTTCTAGAGGAGGGAAATAGAGTGAAGAATGAGAAAGGTGCAAGTTCAAATGGAGAACCTTGGCACCCATTTATAGTTGGAGAACTTGAAGGAGGTGATGTCAGATGTTAATGGGTGTTAGAGGGAGCTTACAAGTGTCCTAAAAGGTGGCATAGCAGTTTGGAAGACCATGGTTTCAAATCAAATGGTTTTTGGCAATTTGTGTGGAGGCCAAGCAAATTTTCCGCAGACACAGACCTCTCGCGCCCCGCGAGAGGCCAGGCCCCTGCCTCTCGCGCCCCGCGAGCTCCCCATGGCCAATTTCAAAGTTTGACACATTTGGCGCCTCAACTTATAAAACCTCCTAAAACACCTTTATAGCATAATTAGCCCTCCGTAACCAATATTTGGCATACCCGGGAGTATGTCCGGACATTGTCGAGCTCTCGGTTCGTTAAAAGGTCACTCACTCAGAGGTATAAATTAACATGTTGACACTTTTAACCCCTCCATATCCAACTTTTTTCATATTAACAGATTTAATCCCTCTCGTCCAACAAATGAGAAATATGAGAGTTAGGACTTCGTAAAGGATCACATAGAGGCTCATTATAAGCATGTTGACTCCGATGTCAATCAGAGGCTGGGTATGTTGACACAATGGTCACTCAGAGGCCAAGTTTAAGCATGTTGACATATCAGTCACTCAGAGGCTAAGTTTAAGCATGTTGACACAACGATCACTCAAAGGCTAATGTTTATGCATGTTGACATCAGAAAGTCACTCAGAGGCTTAGAATAAAGGGGCGGTTATATCATATAAGACATGTATATCTGTACCCAACTCCTCATTTTCCAAACTACCCTAACCATAAATTCTCATATTTGCGTTCTATATTAGCTTTCTTGTATACTTGCTTAACCCTTCACTCTTTAAGGCCACCTCTTACAACACCAACGAGTGTCGTCACCTGCTAGACCATGGAACGCACTGTCATGTATAGACTATCTTTCTAGTTTATTTCTTTTCTTCGTATAACTAGTTTTATGTTTGTGGAGTGTTTATTTTTTCTCATTTTAACCATTATCCAAAATCCTTTTAAATCTTATATGAGATACTTGTTAAATATATAAACTAAACTTTATGTTTCATTATTATATTTTAGGTTTATTATTAGGTAGAATAAAGGGGCGGTTATATCATATAAGACATGTATATATGTAATGATATCTATAACATTTGTCTCCATCAAGATATTAAAAAAACTATTGCATTGTTTATCCGTTTTCAAGAACCCTTTCGCATATTCTTTTCTATATAAATATAATTAGAAACACAAAGTGTTAGGATCTAGGTTTTGACTGTTGTGAAAGTTTAAGATGAAATAATGAAACATGGTAAAACAGAGATGATAAATGCAGCGGAATAACAAACTTTTGAGTTATAACAATGAAGAAATTGTTTTCATCAACATATTTTTATAAATATGATTTACGTATGCATGACGATATTACAAACTCTCCATCAGTCTGGTCACTCTAATTTGTTCGTGCAAAAATGTTAAAGGAAAGTGATGAATAAAACAACATAGGAACTGTTCTATTTATAGTACAAACGAAACATCTGAGTAATTTAAGCTGACGTAACCTTGATAGTGACATCTATCAGTCTACCAAACTCCTAACATCTGCTATGGCCTAAATACTGTTATATCGAAAATACAACTAAAATCCGTTGATAAACATCTGTTGAAGGAACCTCTGTTGAGCTTTAACCTCTGTTGGTCCTGCAGACTTTAGAGTAGAAGATGTGGAGTCTTTATCTTTGAGGGAGCATATATTCTCAGCACTGTTATTTATGCTTAGAGATTGTTGACTATTTCGGCTTTCCAATCATCTGTTCTTTTGTGGTGTTCACTAGATCCAACACAAATACGTATGCAACAATGATGATATTGGCTTGTGGTACTCCGTCAAGCTCTATAACTATTAAACTTTTCATTTTTTGTTAGTTTAAGCCTTCATGGAGATTGTAAAATACTAAAGTTACAAGCAACAATACATATTCGAAAGTACGTTAACGATGCATCTAAAAACTTCCTATCTAAAGGCTTTGTTATGTTGTTGGATGTATGTGTTTATCTGTGTCGACATCGCATCTAATAAACCATGTATTTTAGTCGGAGCATGTTTGGTACACCAAAATATTCACTAGTTAGACGCATACCCCACCATATTAGTTTTAAAATAATATAAATTCATTACTTATCTAACATGAATCCAACCGACAAATTCATCCATGGTTTAGGAGATGGTATAGTACACGTACAATGAATAACAATAATCAAATGGTTTTTGGCAATTTGTGTGGAGGCCAAGCAAATTTTCTGCAGACACAGACCTCTCGCGCCCCGCGAGCGCCCATGTCCAATTTCAAAGTTTGACACATTTGGCGCCTCAACTTATAAAACCTCCTAAAACACCTTTATAGCATAAATTAGCCCTCCGTAACCAATATTTGGCATACCCGGGAGTATGTCCGGACATTTTCGAGCTCTGGTTCGTTAAAAGGTCACTCACTCAGAGGTATAAATTAAAATGTTGACACTTTTAACCCCTCCATATCCAACTTTTTCATATTAACAGATTTAATCCCTCTCGTCCAACAAATGAGAAATATGAGAGTTAGGACTTCGTAAAGGATCACATAGAGGCTCATTATAAGCATGTTGACTCCGATGTCACTCAGAGGCTGGGCATGTTGACACAATGGTCACTCAGAGGCCAAGTTTAAGCATGTTGACATATCAGTCACTCAGAGGCTAAGTGTAAGCATGTTGACACAACGATCACTCAGAGGCTAATGTTTATGCATGTTGACATCAGAAAGTCACTCAGAGGCTTAGTTGTTGACACCTTTAGTCCTTATTAGTCTTTAATAGACTAAAATAAAAATACGACACGTATCACTATACTATTGGACACGATTTTTACGAGGTGTTACAAGAACAAGATTTTATACTACAAGCTTATAGTGTAAGGATCATGCAGATTAGGACTTAGGAAGTTTGATCGGTATAGGCTTATAGTGTAAGGATCATGCACATTAGGAATCAGAAATTTTGTCATGGAACAGGATTGTTTGTCATAGAACAAGATTTTATACTACAAGCTTATAGTGTAAGGATCATGCACATTAGGACTTAGGAAACTTAATCATGGTACAAGCTTGTAGTGTAAGGATCATGCACATTCGGAGTCAAGAATTTTGTCATGGAACATGACCAATTGTCATAGAACACGATTGTCATGGATTTAGGAAGTTTGCCATGGAAAGGCTTATAGTTACTGGATCATGCATATTAGTCAAATGCACACTAGTTACAGGATCATGTATATTAATTTGATCATGGTACACGACTGACTTACAGGATCATGATATTAGTCAACTAGATCATGCACCTTAGTTATAGGATCATGCATATTAAGTTGAGAGGTTTATGAGGTTTGACCTGTTTGCATACTAGTCAAATGTATATTAGTCAAGACTGAGGCTTATGAGCATGCACATTAGGATTTAGGTTTGAGAGGATTGACCTGTTGTTTGAGAGGTTTATGAGTGTAAGACCCGTACCGATAATATTTAAAATTTCGTTATCAATAACATTCGTTAACCGAGTCACTTATACCACAAAAGAAAGCTCTATAATAAAAATCATGATGGTTTGATTTACATATAACTAGACATATTTTTATGTCCCAAGAAAACATTAACAAAAAACAGAAGTTAACAAGCATTCGGGATTTGTGCGGTTATTGACGTGGTTTGATCTTCATCCGGTGCCCAAGATCAGAAAACAAAGCAATTTTTCTAAAACAAGGTACCCTGCACGTCACAGATGGGCAAGCCCACTCCTTCGCGTGGGGCGAGGACTAAAGTTTGACCAGTTCATTGACCTGACTCCCTCGTGCGTCGCGGAAGTGCCAGGTCTCTCCCTTGGGTGGAGCGGGGGAGACACTTTTCCAGGAGGTTTTAGAGCTAGGAAACTTTTCACACTTAGCCAATTTTATACAATTTTTTTGCTAACTTGTCCCAACTTCAAGTTTACCATTTTAGGGCTTTCCCCTATATTTATAAGTCCAAATTCGTGATCTGAACCCGGATCCTTTAGTTTTTCAATTCATTCTTTCGGTTTGAATTTTTTCCTAAATCAACCCGTTTAGAGGCGTTGAACATTTTAGCTAAATCCTACCATTTTCTTGTCAGGTTTTCCTCATTTTCACCCAACCACAACCTCGGTTATAGTTGGTTTCATTGACATAAACCTTAATATTCCAATTTTATCTTTTGGTTTGGCATTTCACTTAAACCGACCTGTTATGAGACTTTAAACTAATTTAGCTCAGGCCTCCTACAGTTCTTATCAAAGCTCCTCATTATTTCCCAATCACAATCGAAATTATGGTTGGTATCACGGGACAATACCTTGGCTTCTACAACCCCGCGGGTCGTTTATACCTACCTTGGTTTTACATGTCCGTTACGTAATTTGTGGCCCTATTGACCATAAACGACCCATTTGGTTTGCCACTCGTAGTTCTCTCCAACCACAAGTGACAACTATCTTTTCTATCAATTCTCACAATGGTCCACGACCATGGTTATTTCCGTTAGGCAACACCTCTCCTTTCTATGACCTCACGGGTAATTTATACTCCGGTTTTACATGCCATTTAATAGGGTTTACCAAAAACTCATTTCTGCTTGACCCACAAAAGGTTCCTCCATTCAACTTCTTATCAGTGTTTCATTTTAGCTTCACTTAAAAAAAGGAACCATTTAGTAAAATGTAATAATATAATTATGTACCTTAGAACCTTTCCTTTGAACGAGCTTCTTTTCCGATTTGGCTCCCTGGAGCCTTACTTGAGTTGCCTATGGATTTCAACCCAAGTGGTTATTAGGACTCACAACATTCATAGCCTTTTCATTTATGGTTACTAACAATCATTCATGAGTCTCTCACCAAAGTTTCAAGGCTAACAACAATTAAAACTCATGAGGCATTTTTATCAAACACTTAATGGGCATTATTTACAAAGATATTATAATTACCTGATTTACCCATGAATCTCCATGACAATTCAAATTAACAATTTCATACATTCATTTGCATCAACTATACCAAATTTCTAGCTACCAAGGCTAATAAATATCAATCCATACTAGAATTTGGGGTTTTTATTCCTATGTTAAAAACCCACTACACCACACATATTAACACTTAATCATCTTTCGAATTGCAGAAGTATTTTACACATTCTTGGGAGTATGATGTTTCTAAGCACTATTTTTACATGAACATCCATAGAATTTCTAGGGGGCTCATATTAGATTGCAACCAAGTTAAGGACATTCATCAAAATCACTATTATATGAGATTTTACAACTCACCTTATGATTTACAAGCTTAGATGATCGAGAAAGTTCATGCATCAATTTGGGGCTGAATCTTCTTTCACTTTTGACCAATTTGCTGAACTTTTGAAGTTCCCCTTTTGGTCTTGTATATGTGTGTCGACACATACTCACCCAACATATATGGGATTTAATTTTTTTCCTTCTTTTATTTATCATACTTTCCCAAATGATTAAATTCAACCCCTTTAGTTTTTGTTAGTTTTGTGTTTGATCAAATCTCACTTAACCTTTACTAATAGGCACCTAGTGTTAACTAGATTAAATATTCCTAGTTACATTTGTTATGTTAATTATCATACTAAACTTGATAACTGAATTTTGTACTTTGGGGCGTTAAAACGAGCATGCACAATCAACATACACATTAGCATTTAGGTTTGAGAGGTTTGACCTGGTTTGACTAGTTGATCTGCTTGACCAGTGTAATGTTTAACCCTGAGATAAGTTGATATGCTTGACCAGATCAACTGCTCAAACCTAAGTATAATGATGCATACTTATGTACAACACAACTATTTGATAAGTTAGTTGTTTAGTTAGTTACGATCGCAACTAACTCGTTAATTTCATAGAAATCAACTTTTGTTAATACAAGTATTATAACAGGTGTTTATTTTATGATTTTTGGATGTTAATTTCGTTTATTTAGGTGGTTAATTAATAGTTTGTGGCAATATATATTCGACATAGAGCATGTAATCTTATTGAAACTGGAGGGAATATATTAGTTAGTTAAAATATTTAAAATTTGAGGAAACACATGTCACACCCCGACCCGCAGCGGAATAAGAGTCGGGGCATAATTGGGTTATCACCAAAGCTCATCATGTTTACTAAAATGTTTCATATTTATTAAATTCAAATTACAACTTCAATATTCCAAACAAGTTCATACAATTACAAGGAAAAAGTAACTAAGTAAATAATCCAATGCCTAAACTGATTTATTCTTCTAGGCCGTCCTATATGTTTCTTGCTGCAACTGGATCACCTGTATCATGTGTAAAAATGGGGGATTTTGGGTCAACAAAAGTTGGCGAGTGAACCTTGTTAGAAAACATTTATTATTGATTTCTTGTTGTATTTAATATGAAAAATTGTGCAATAATCATATGTGAGCAAACGTAAATAAACATACAATAACAAACCACCTTGCATGAGTATATGACATGAATGATAATGTATATGTTGGCAACGTCACGTTCCGCTCATAGGTAATGGGGAACGGACGGCCTATGATGATGTATGTGCGATCAAGGCTCAATCAAACGGAGCCGATCGTATGTTGGCAACGCCACGTTCCGCTCATAGGTAATGGGGAACGGTTCCGCTCATAGGTAATGGGGAACAGACGAGCCTATGATGATGTATGTACTGAAAATGATAAATTTAATCTAAACATTAATCACACAAACAATTGATACATATTGGATACACGTTTGATCATGGATATGATGGATGCACAAGTGTTTAATTGTAATAAATAATAAACGACACATGATACACCCCAAAATGTGATTAAAATGGGGAATTTGTAAAGATTCACTCACATTGGGTGCGTTCGTTTGATGTTGTTGAATGCGCACGAGTTTAGAGAGTTGATCGACAAGGAATAACTAACCTAAATAATAACGGAGAGGTACGGTAAATAAGCGGATTTTATTAACAATTTTAATAGGGTTTTTAGACTTATTTTTGTGAGTTTAAGGTCATTTTCTAACTTTAAAAATATTATTTTTAAGTATTTTTAATTGATTTTTAAATTCAATAAATAAATAAAAATATAAAAAAATGTTGACTTTTTGGGTTGACCATTGACCGTTGACCGTTGACTTTGACTGTTGACCGTTGACTTTGACTGTTGACCGGTTCGGACTTTGTGTATATATGCGCTGAGTGAGGTTCGAACTCATGACCTCCCGTACGCGTGCACGCAGCTCTACCAACTGAGCTACGTGTCTAACCCGAAATATTTCTGTTTTTAATTATATTTATACTATTTAATTTATTCAGAATTCATTTATTTTAAAAAGAATTTTAATTATGCCGAACCGGTGCACATAACAGGTCTCGAACTCGGGACCCGTTGTTTAACATTGCACACAGTCCACCGCTGGACTGTGTGTCTAACCTGGTTAAAATACTGGTTTTTATTAAACTTAACATCTTACAGCGAACTAATACGATTCGGTTTAAAAAGATCATTTTTATTTCAGAGGATAGGTTCGTGTCAGGGATCGAACTCGAGACGTGCGCTGTGTGTTTGCACACAGTCCACCGCTGGACTGTGTGTCTAACCCGGTTAAATAAATTGTTTTAATTATTCTTATAAACATCGTCGACTTCGTCTTCTTCATTCAAAGACTCAGACGACCGATATTCTTCTGTTCTTGTTTAAATCGTTCGTCGAACATATTACTAATTGAAATGTAATGGATAAAAAGAGTTAAGGAATCGAATGTACCGATCAGACTGTATTTCCTAGAATTCCGGCAATGGTCGTCGGCTCTGATTTGTGGATTTCGTCAGATTGAATCAATTAACAGTTTTGATCGATTAGTTGCGAAATTGAGTTACTAAACAATGATTATCAGAAGGTTTAAATGATTATACCGATTCACAGCGTGATTTTGGAAATTCCAGAGGTTTTCCGGCGAGTGAAGAATATCCGGCAACGTCGTCTGGGACTGATTTTGGTTGATGGATTGAAGTTAGTAATAGTCTAACAATGGATTGAAACCGAAAGAGTCGAGGTATTTACCGTTTTGATGTAAGTCTCGGTTTTCCGGCGAAAGTCCGGCGATTTCAGAATATCTCCGGCGAGTGAAATTGATTCGAGAAATGGTGCGATTTTGAGCGAAATGATTTCCAGAGACTTGGGTGTGCATTTATAAGGAAGAATCACGATGAATTGGGTCTGATTTTAGTCTTGATTCGTGGTCAGCCTTTCTCCGGCGGTTATGACTGATGTCGCGGGATTAGACATCGGTTATAACTGATGTCGATGTTAATACATATGTTAAGTCAAAGGAAACCGTCGATAATTGGCGAAATCGTCGGTATTTCCGGCGAGGGCGATTTGGGTGCGCTGATGACCGAATTTGATTTCGAGTTTCATTATATGTTTTAATTGTTTCGTTATATCAACAAACAACTCAAGTGGCGGAGTGGTGAGATATGTGTTAGTTATGTCTTCCGGCTGACCCGGGTTCGAAACCCGGCAGCCGGTTTTCTTTTTTATTTACTTTATCTTCACTTTTTAATAATTATAGTTTTTAAATTCCAAATTGTTTATTAGTTATGCATTGTTTACAATTAAAATAAATCATAAATACGCAACGAAATTTTATAACTTGATATTCGATTAATAAACGAAGCGGGTTTGGAAACCCGTTTTTCGACGGATGTTACAGTATCCCCTACTTTTAGAAATTTCGTCCCGAAATTTAAGTAGTAGTGGTTACTAGAAAAAGATGTGGGTATTTCTCGCGCATTGAGTCTTCACGTTCCCAAGTAAACTCAGGTCCTCGTTTCGACTCCCAGCGTACCCTGACGATTGGAATACGGCTTCGTCTTAAACGTAAGTCCATAATTTCTACTGGTCTTTCAATGAAATGCATAGATTCATCGACTTGAATGTCTTCTAGAGGAATATGGAGATTTTCATCGGCGAGGCACTTCTTCAAGTTCGATACGTGGAATGTGGGATGAATTCTCTTGAGTTCTTCTGGTAGGTCAAGCTTGTATGCTACATGTCCTACTCTTTCGAGTATCTTGAAAGGTCCTACGTAGCGTGGTGCTAGCTTTCCCTTCTGGCCAAAACGAACTACTCCCTTCCACGGTGATACTTTTAAAAGTACATGATCACCAATGTTAAACTCCAAGGGCTTTCGTCGTTTGTCTGCATAACTCTTTTGACGACTTTGTGCCGCTAGAAGGTTGTTTCGAATTTGATGGATCTTGTCTGTTGTTTCTTGAATTAACTCTGGACCGGTGATTTGAGCTTCTCCAATTTCGTGCCAACATATTGGTGATCGGCACTTACGACCATATAAGGCTTCGAAAGGTGCCATGCCGATACTTGAATGATAGCTGTTGTTGTACGAAAATTCAACTAATGGTAGATGAGCGTCCCAATTCCCTTTGAAGTCTATGACACATGCTCGAAGCATGTCTTCAAGGGTTTGGATGGTGCGTTCAGATTGTCCATCAGTTTGAGGATGAAAAGCGGTACTGAGGTCTAGTCGTGTACCCAAGGCGGCTTGTACGGCTTGCCATGTTCGTGAAGTGAAACGACCATCACGGTCTGAAATGATGCTTAAAGATACACCATGACGGCTTACGATCTCGCTGATGTAGATACGAGCTAACTTCTCGTTCTTGAAGTCCTCGCGAATCGGAATGAAGTGAGCTGATTTTGTGAGATGATCAATGATTACCCATATAGTGTCATACCCACTGGAGGTGCGAGGTAACCCGGTAATGAAGTCCATGGTTATGTTTTCCCACTTCCATACAGGTATTTCAGGTTGGGTTAGAAGTCCTGAAGGTCTTTGATGTTCAGCTTTTGTTTTAGAACAGGTAAGGCACTTGGAAACAAAAACAGCAATATCCTTTTTCATGCCAGGCCACCAGTAGGTGTATCGAAGGTCTTGATACATCTTGTCGGCTCCTAGGTGTACAGAGTATCGTGTTTTGTGCGCCTCATTCATAAGGAAATCACGAAGGTTATTGTGGTCGGGAATCCATATGTGATCTAGATAGTACAGAATACCGTCGGATTTGGTTTTGATTTTAAGTTATGCTCTACAAGACAGCTCCTTGCGTACGTCGTTTTCTGTCACAGAAACATGTTGAGCTTCTCGGATTCGATCTTTGATGTCGGTTGTGATTTGCGAACATAGAAGACGAATGGTGTTCGCATAACCTTTTCGACTGAGCGCATCGGTACCATGTTTGCCTTGCCCGGATGATACCGAATTTCACAGTCGTAGTCATTAAGTAGTTCGACCCATCTTCGTTGCCTCATATTCAACTCCTTTTGGTTAAAGATATGTTGGAGGCTCTTGTGGTCAGTGTATATTTGACACTTGGTACCGTAGAGGTAATGTCTCCATATCTTAAGAGCGAAGACAACGGCCCCAAGTTCCAGGTCATGGGTGGTGTAGTTCTTCTCATGAACTTTGAGTTGTCTAGAGGCGTAGGCTATCACCTTTCCTCTTTGCATTAATACACAGCCTAGTCCTTGCCCGGATGCATCGCAATATACTACAAAGTCATCGCAACCTTCGGGAGAGTGAGGATAGGTGCGTCACAAAGCTTTTGCTTAAGGGTTTGAAAGGCTTCTTCTTGTTTAGGTCCCCATATGAAGGGTTTTCCTTTATGTGTCAAAGCCGTGAGTGGTACAGCAATACGGGAGAAATTTGCAATGAAACGGCGATAGTAGCCCGCCAAACCAAGAAATGATCTTACTTCGGTAGGGGTACGTGGCGCTTGCCATTCCTGTACTGCTTTGATCTTTGAGGGGTCGACATGTATTCCCTTGTCATTGACGACATGTCCAAGGAATTGTACTTCTCTTAACCAGATCGCATTTGGAGAATTTAGCGTAGAGCTTTTCGGTTCTTGAAAGTGTGAGGATGAGTCGAAGGTGTCGTTCATGATCAGATTTAGACTTTGAGTAGATGAGGATGTCGTCGATGAAGAGTATGACAAAGCGGTCGAGATAGGGTTTGCATACCCTATTCATTAGATCCATGAATACAGCTGGGGCGTTGGTTAATCCAAATGGCATGACCATGAATTCGTATTGACCATAACGAGTTCGGAAGGCGGTCTTTGGGACGTCTTCTTCATGTACTCTTAGTTGATGATAGCCAGAACGAAGGTCGATCTTTGAAAAACAGATGGCACCCTGAAGTTGGTCTAGTAGATCATCGATGCGAGGTAATGGATAGCGGTTTTTGACCGTTAATTTGTTGAGTTCTCTGTAGTCGATACACATGCGAAACGTTCCATCTTTCTTCTTCACAAACAGAATAGGTGCACCCCAAGGCGATGAGCTAGGACGTATGAATCCTTTGTCAGTCAGTTCTTGCAGCTGACTGGCCAGCTCTTGCATCTCGGATGGGGCTAGCCTATAAGGAGATTTCGCGACGGGTGTAGCGCCAGGTATAAGATCAATGCGGAATTCGACTTCTCGCATGGGAGGAAGTCCTGAGATGTCGTCGGGAAAGACTTGTGGAAATTCTTTCACTACAGGTATATCTTCGAGTTTCTTCTCCTTGCTTCCCTTCTTGACAACGTGAGTTAGGAATGCGACATAGTTCTTGCGGAGATATTTTCTAGCTTGAAGGCAGGACATCAATTTGAGTCCTTTCGAAGGGGTTTCTCCAAAGATTCGTAGGGTTTGACCGTCTGCAAGAGGAATGCGAATGAACTTCTCGCGACATACTACTTCAGCATGATGTTGGCTGAGCCAGTCCATACCGATTATAATGTCGAAACTTCCCAACTTCATAGGAATGAGGTCAACTGGAAAATCGTGATCGTTTAGAGTGAGGGTACAATTCCGTATAATAGAGTTTAATCCGTCAGCAACTTCTACCGTTATGGATTCCATGAGTTTATCATGAGTTTGGTTGAGGATGGGTTCAAATTCTAAGGACACAAAACTCTTATCCACGCCAGTATCAAATAACATGGATGCATAACTACCATTGATGAGAAACGTACCGTTAACCACGTTGTTGTCGGCCCTAGCTTGATTGGCGTTGATGTTGAAAGCTCTTCCTCTAGCAGGTGGAGGAGCTTGGTTAGCTTGATTCACCGGATTTGCTTGAGCTTGAGCATGTATGATGTTCACCAAGCGTGGACAAGTGTTTCTATAGTGGTTTGGGTCTCCAAAGTTGTAACAAGCCCGCATGGGTTGCATCATGGGGTAGTTGGGTTGGTAGTAGGATTGGGCCGTATTTTGTGTAGGTGGTAGTAGTAAGGGTTGTTGGGCTTGATCCACTATCTGATGGTGGGTTTGGGTTGAGGGTTGGTTGCGGTTCATTCGTTGAAGTGTGCGACAGGTTTGGATGGTGTGACCTGCACGGCCACAGCTGGTGCAATATTGGCAGGGGTGTTCGGGAAAGTGATGGTATTGGCAACGAGTGCATTTTGGGTATGGGCCGGAGTATGCCCTTTTGTATGGTGCAGATGAGGGGGCAATTTGGGTGATGGGTGCGGCAGTGATAGGAGGGTTTGTTTGAGTGACAACAAAGTTTCTGGTGTTTCGCTTCCTTTTACCAGTAAACTTCGAAGAGGAGCCAGAATGGTTTGAAGTTTGAGTCTCAATGGGGGCTTTCTTTTTCTCCTCCTTGAATTTACCGTTTCAGATGCGATGCTCGGTAAGTTCGGTAGCTAGTTCCATTGCAGCTTCCAGTGTTGCAGGTGAAGTGCTTAGAACTGAATCTTGAATTTTCGAGGGGAGGCCTCGAATGTAGTGTTCAACCAAGCGGTACACTAGGGTGAACAATGTAACATCCGTCGAAAAACGGGTTTTCAAAACCCGCTTCGTTTATTAATCGAATACTCAGTTCTAAATTTTCGATGCTTATTTATGACTTATTATAATTTTAAACGATACATAATTAATAAACAAATTGGAATTTATAAGCTATAATTGTTAAAAAGTAAAAATAAAATAAATAAAAAAGAAAAACAGGCTGCCGGGATTCGAACCCGGGTCAGCCGGATATAAGCTTAGCAACTTAACTCACATACACCAAACCACTCCGCCACTTGTGTTCTTTGGTGATATCGAAACAATTAATTCATATAACAAAACTCGATTTCAAAAACAGTCAACGACGCGCCCATTACGCAGTCGCCGAAAACCCGACGACTTCGCCAATTATTGTCGGTTTCATTTGACTTAGCGTGCGTGTTAACACTTACATCGGTTATAACCGATGTCCAGTTCCGCGACATCAGTCATAACCGCCGGAGAATAATTGACCAACGAATCAAGACAGAAATCGGACCCAATTCATCGATATTCTTTCCTATAAATACACACCCTAGCCTCTGGTAATCTTTTCGCTCAAAATCGCACCAATTCTCGAAGCAATTTCACTCGCCGGAACTTTTCTGCCATCACCGGACTTTCGCCGGAAAACCGAGACTCACATCAACACGGTAAATACCTCGACTCTTTCTGTTTCATTCCATTGTTAGACCATTATTAACATCAATCCATCACCCAGAATCAATCCCAGACGACGTTGCCGGACATTCTGTACTCGCCGGAAAATCGCTGGAATTTTCGAACTCACGCTGTTAATCGGTATGACCAACTAAACCTCCTGTTAATCATGGTTTAGTAACTCAATTTCATATCTAATCAATCAAAACTGTTAATTGATCCGAACAGACAAAGTTCACAAACAGAGCCGACGAATTCTTGCCGGAGTTCTGAGAAAGACACCTGTTCGGTACATTCATTCCCTAAACCCTCTCTGTTCATTACCTTTCAATTGCTTATAATATTCGTAATCGAACTTAAACAAGAAACAGTTGGTTAACCGTTGTCTGTGTTTTGAACGAAGAAGATGAGTTCAAACTAGTATATAAGATTAATTAAAATCAGAATAATAAACGGGTTAGACACACAGTCCAGCGGTGGATTGTGTGCACACAATGAATGCACGTCTGGAGTTCGATCCCTAACCCAACCTCACTCTCTTAAATAAAAATGCTCATTTTAAAACCGAACCGGGTTAACTCACAGTAAGATGTTAAGTATAATAAAAACCAGAATATTAACCAGGTTAGACACACAGTCCACACACAGTGCAGCGGTGGACTGTGTGCAAAACTAAACCGCAGGTCCCGGGTTCGAGACCTGTTGAGAGCTCCGGTTCGATACAATTAAATCCTTTTTAAATAAATGATTTTCGGATTAAATTAAATAGTGTATAAATATAATTAAAAACAGAAATATTTCGGGTTAGACACGTAGCTCAGTTGGTAGAGCTGAGTGCACGCGTACGGGAGGTCACGGGTTCGAGTCTCACCCAGCGCATGCTTATACACGACCGAACCGGTCAACGGTCAACAGTCAACAGTCATGGTCAACGGTCAAAGTCAATATTTTTTTTTATATTTTATTTATTTATTTAATTTAAATCAATTAAAAATACTTAAATAATGTTTTTAAAGTTAGAAAATAGCCTTAAACTCACAAAATATATCCAAAATCCTATTAAATCTTAATAAAACCCACTTATTTACAGTACCTTTTCGTTATATTAGGTTAGTTATCCCTCGTCGATCATCCTCTAAACTCGTGCGCATTCAACATCATCAACCGAACGCACCCAATGTGAGTGAACCTCTACCAATTCCGTTTTAATCACTTTTGGTGTATCATGTTCGTATTTATTTATTTCAATTAAACACTTGTGCATCCATCATATCATGATCAAATGTGTTGCCAATATATATCAATTGTTTGTGTGGTTAATGTTTAGATTAAAGTTATCATTTTCAGTACATACATTATATAGGCCGCCGCTCCCATTACTATGAGCGTGAGCTGTTCCCCATTTACTATGAGCGTGAACAGGTGTTCCCAACATACATCGGTCCGTTGATGAGCTTGATCGCACATACATCATCATAGCCGTCGTCCATTACCTATAGCGTGAACGGACGTTCCCAACAATACATTGTCATTCATATCATTACTCATGCAAGGTGTTGTGATTGTTGTTTACTCGTTTGTTCATATATGATATTGCACAGTTTCCATATCAAATACAACAAGAAACCTATATAATGTTTTCTAACAAGGTTCACTCGCCAACTTTTGTTGACCAAAATTCCATTTTACACATGTACAAGTGATCAGTTGAGCAAGAAACATGTAGCGGCTAGAAGAATAACTATTAGAATTGGATTGTTTAGTTAATTTTTCCTTTCCTTGTATGTATGAATTTGACTTGAACATTTGAGAGTATGAATTTATAAAGAACATATTAGTAAACATCATGAGCTTTGGTGATAACCCAATTATGCCCGACTCTTGTTCCGCTGCGGGTCGGTGTGACAGATTGGTATCAGAGCATGACTATAGGGATATGATAGTATTAGCCCCTAGAGCTATACTATAGTTATTAGAATTTTTAATTGTTTGTGTGTTACATGAAAAATTCATGAGTTTATATGCTTATGTTTATTGTTACATTCAATGTTATGCAAGCATGTTCATAATACATACTATTATACAATGCTCTCAGAATCATATCTCAACATACCATACCATGAGAGCAACACCTCCATTCTTATGATTTACAACGATTTTTGTATTTTCAATCACATCAAGTGAGTTCTTATGACGGGCATGTAGTAACTGGAAGGGTGTAGTACCTGTAGTCGAACGCGTCTAGGCTTGGCATTCGTTTAATCAATAAAGGACCAGTTTGCTACCTGGGACAACGATAGAGTACAAGGACCTATAGCCAAGCATGCTATACCAACTCGATTGAACTAACACCATTTGAGTTGTCATTGTGTTACACCTGACACCCTCGACATACATCTCGCAAACATATTCATGGTTTTCATTCGGGTGATGCGAGTGTTAACCGCCAATACATGTGAACTACTAAGCCAATAGTCATGGGGCCACATGACTATACGGGCGTGGTGGGGGACATGGAGGCCAAACATGAGCAAACCAAGACATCCTATGGATTTTTACATACGTTTGTTCATATATGATTATTGCACAGTTTTTCCATATCAAATACAACAAGAAACCTATAATAAATGTTTTCTAACAAGGTTCACTCGCCAACTTTTGTTACCCAAAATTCCCATTTTTACACATGATACAGTGATCAAGTTGAAGCAAGAAACATGTAGGACGACCTAGAAGAATAAACCAGTTTAGAATTTGGATTGTTTTAGTTAATTTTTGCTTTCCTTGTATTGTATGAATTTGACTTGAACATTTGAGAGGTAATTTGAATTTAATAAATATGAAACATATTAGTAAACATCATGAGCTTTGGTGATAACCCAATTATGCCCCGACTCTTGTTCCGCTGCGGGTCGGGGTGTGACAGATTGGTATCAGAGCCATGACTATAGGGATTTAGGATAGGTTATTAGACCCTTAGAGCCTATACTATAGTTGATTAGAATTTTTAAATTGTTTGTGTGTTACATGAAAAATTCATGATGTTTATATGCTTTATGTTTATTGTTACATTCAATGTTATGCAAGCATGTTCATAAATACATACTATTATACAATGCTCATCATGAATCATATTCTCATAACATACCATAACCATGAGAGCACACACCTCACAATTCTTATGATTTTTACAACGATTTTTGTATTTTCAAATCACATCAAAGTGAGTTCTTATGACGGGCATGTAGTAACTGGAAGGGTACGAGTACCTGTAGTCGGAACGTCCTGTCTAGGCTTGGCATTCGTATAAATCCAAAATAAAGGACCAGTTTGCCTACCTGGGACTAACGATGAGAGTACGAAGGACCTATTAGGCCAAAGCATGCTATACCAAACGTCGTGTGAACTAACACCACTTTGAGTTGTCATTGTGTCTACACCTGGACACCCTCCGACCATACATCTCGCAAACATATTTCATGGTTTTCATTCGGGTGATGCGAGTGTTAAACCGCCAATACAATGTGAATCCTACTAAGCCAATAGTCATGGGGGCCCACATGACTATACGGGCGATGGTATGGGGGACATTGGAGGCCCAAACATGAGCAAACCCAAGACATCCTATGGATTGTTTACATACGTTTGTTCATATATGATTATTGCACAGTTTTTCCATATCAAATACAACAAGAAACCTATAATAAATGTTTTCTAACAAGGTTCACTCGCCAACTTTTGTTAACCTAAAATTCCCCATTTTACACATGATACAGGTGATCAAGTTGAAGCAAGAAACATGTAGGACGACCTAGAAGAATAAACCAGTTTAGAATTTGGATTGTTTTAGTTAATTTTTGCTTTCCTTGTATTGTATGAATTTGACTTGAACATTTGAGAGGTAATTTGAATTTAATAAATATGAAACATATTAGTAAACATCATGAGCTTTGGTGATAACCCAATTATGCCCCGACTCTTGTTCCGCTGCGGGTCGGGGTGTGACAAACAAGTTAGGAACCATCTGATTCAGCTCAAGAAATCTTTTGTTGTAGGAAGTATGATCTCCTTCCTTTTTCTTTAGCGAGTGGAATTCGTCTTCTAACTTCTTGATTTTGCTTCTTGGACAGAAGCGTCTTGTCATCATTTCCCTTAACTCATCCCATGTTAAGGCCATGGCGTCTTCGACTCCTCTCTTGCCCTTCTATGTGTTCCACCAGGTTAGGGCTACCCCAAACAGACTCCCGGTTGCGTAACGTACCTTGCGATCATCGGGACAATCGCAATTGAGGAAGGTGTTCTCCATTTCCTCAAACCAGTGGAGGAGAGCAGTGACACCTTCGGTCCATTCATACTTTGGGGGATCGCAAGACTTGAAGTGTTTGTAGGAGCACTTCTTGGAGGGAGGGTTGTCGACGTTCTGGTCTTCTTGATTGGGAGGGTTGATGGGATTTGCAGTGAGAGCTTGCTGGACTTGAATTACGATGTCAGGAAGCACCGCGGCCATTTGTTTTGGAATTTGGGTGGCCAAACGTTCGTTTGACCTTCCTAACTTTCTACCTCCACGTAGCTGCGTAGCCGACATCTACAGGAACATACATATGAAGATTGTGAGTTTAAGGAGTTTTTAGGTGTCATGTGTCGTTAAAAGAAATAAAATAACATAATCATCAATAATGCAACTACATCCATAGGATGTCTTGGGTTTGCTCATGTTTGGGCCTCCAGTGTCCCTCATACCATCGCCTGTATAGTCATGTGGGCCCCCACGACTATTGGCTTAGTAGGATTCACATTAATGTTGGCGGTTTAACACTCGCATCACCCGAATGAAAACCATGAAATATGTTTGCGAGATGTATGGTCGGAGGGTGTCCAGGTATAGACACAATGACAACTCAAAGTGGGGTTAGTTCACACGACGTTTGGTATAGCATGCTTTGGCCTAATAGGTCCTTCGTACTCTCATCGTTAGTCCCCAGGTAGGCAAACTGGTCCTTTATTTTGGATTTATACGAATGCCAAGCCTAGACAGGACGTTCCGACTACCGGTACTCGTACCCTTCCAGTTACTACATGCCCGTCATGAGAACTCACTTGATGTGATTTGAAAATACAAAAATCGTTGTAAAAATCATAGGAATTGTGAGGTGTGTGCTCTCATGGATATGGTATGTTATGAGGATATGATTCATGATGAGCATTGTATAATAGTATGTACTTATGAACATGCTTGTATAACATAGAATGTAACAATAAACATAAAGCATATAAACATCATGAATTTTGCATATAACACACAAACAATTTAAAATTTCTAATCAACTATAGTATAGGCTCTAAGGGTCTAATAACCTATCCTATATCCCTATAGTCATGGCTCTGATACCAATCTGTCACACCCTAACCCGCAGCGGAATAAGAGTTGGGGCATAATTGGGTTATCACCAAAGCTCATGATGTTTACTAAAATGTTTCATATTTATTAAATTCAAATTAAAAATTCAATATTCCAAACAAGTTCATACAATTACAAGGAAAAAGTAACTAAGTAAATAATCCAAAGCCTAAACTGATTTATTCTTCTAGGCCGTCCTATATGTTTCTTGCTGCAAGTGGATCACCTGTATCATGTGTAAAAATGGGGGATTTTGGGTCAACAAAAGTTGGCGAGTGAACCTTGTTAGAAAACATTTATTATTGATTTCTTGTTGTATTTAATATGGAAAAATTGTGCAATAATCATATGTGAGCAAACGTAAATAAACATACAATAACAAACCACCTTGCATGAGTATATGACATGAATGATAATGTATATGTTGGCAACGTCACGTTCCGCTCATAGGTAATGGGGAACGGACGGCCTATGATGATGTATGTGCGATCAAGGCTCAATCAAACGGAGCCGATCGTATGTTGGCAACGCCACGTTCCGCTCATAGGTAATGGGGAACGGTTCCGCTCATAGGTAATGGGGAACAGACGAGCCTATGATGACGTATGTAATGAAAATGATAAATTTAATCTAAACATTAACCACACAAACAATTGATACATATTGGATACACGTTTGATCATGGATATGATGGATGCAAGAGTGTTTAATTGTAATAAATAATAAACGACACATGATACACCCAAAATGTGATTAAAACGGGGAATTTGTAAAGATTCACTCACATTGGGTGCGTTCGTTTGATGATGTTGAATGCGCACGAGTTTAGAGAGTTGATCGACGAGGAATAACTAAACTAAATAATAACGGAGAGGTACGGTAAATAAGCGGATTTTATTAACAATTTTAATAGGGTTTTTAGATTTATTTTTGTGAGTTTAAGGTTATTTTCTAACTTTAAAAATATTATTTTTAAGTATTTTTAATTGATTTTTAAATTAAATAAATAAATAAAAATATAAAAAAATGTTGACTTTTTGGGTTGACCATTGGCCGTTGACCGTTGACTTTGACTGTTGACCGTGACTTTGACTGTTGACCGTTCGGACTTTGTGTATATATGCGCTGAGTGAGGTTTGAACTCATGACCTCCCGTACGCGTGCACGCAGCTCTACCAACTGAGCTACGTGTCTAACCCGAAATATTTCTGTTTTTAATTATATTTATATACTATTTAATTTATTCAGAATTCATTTATTTTAAAAAGAATTTAATTATGCCGAACTGGTGCACATAACAGGTCTCGAACCCAGGACCCATTGTTTAACATTTCACACAGTCCACCGCTGGACTGTGTGTCTAACCTAGTTAAAATGCTGATTTTTATTAAACTTAACATCTTACAGCGAATTAATACGATTCGGTTTAAAAAGATCATTTTTATTTCAGAGGATAGGGTCGTGTCAGGGATCGAACTCGAGACGTGCGCTGTGTGTTTGCACACAGTCCACCGTTGGACTGTGTGTCTAACCCGGTTAAATAACTTGTTTTAATTATTCTTAAAAACATCGTCGACTTCGTCTTCTTCTTTCAAAGACTCAGACGACCGATATTCTTCTGTTCTTGTTTAAATCGTTCGTTGAACATATTACTAATTGAAATGTAATGGATAAAAAGAGTTAAGGAATCGAATGTACCGATCAGACTGTATTTCTCAGAATTCTGGCGATGGTCTTCGGCTCTGATTTGTGGATTTCGTCTGATTGAATCAATTAACAGTTTTGATTGATTAGTTGCGAAATTGAGTTACTAAACAATGATTATCAGAAGGTTTAAATGATTATACCGATTCACAGCGTGATTTTGGAAATTCCAGAGGTTTTCCGGCGAGTGCAGAATATCCGGTAACGTCGTCTGGGACTGATTCTGGTTGATGGATTGAAGTTAGTAATAGTCTAACAATGGATTGAAACCGAAAGATTCGAGGTATTTACCGTTTTGATGTAAGTCTCGGTTTTCTGGCGAAATCCGGCGATTTCAGAATATCTCCGGCGAGTGAAATTGATTCGAGAAATGGTGCGATTTTGAGCGAAATGATCTCCAGAGACTTGGGTGTGTATTTATAAGGAAGAATCACAATGAATTGGGTCTGATTTTAGTCTTGATTCGTGGTCAGCCTTTCTCCGGCGGTTATGACTGATGTCGCGGGATTAGACATAGGTTATAACTGATGTCGATGTTAATACATACATTAAGTCAAAGGAAACCGTCGATAATTGGCGAAATCGTCGGTATTTCCGGCGAGGGCGATTTGGGCGCGCTGATGACCGAATTTGATTTCGAGTTTCATTATATGTATTAATTGTTTCGTTATATCAACAAACAACTCAAGTGGCGGAGTGGTGAGATATGTGTTAGTTATGTCTTTCGGCTGACCCGGGTTCGAAACCCGGCAGCCGGTTTTCTTTTTTATTTACTTTATCTTCACTTTTTAATAATTACAGTTTTTAAATTCCAAATTGTTTATTAGTTATGTATTGTTTAAAATTAAAATAAATCATAAATACGCAACGAAATTTATATAACTTGATATTCGATTAATAAACGAAGCGGGTTTGGAAACCCGTTTTTCGACGGATGTTACAACACATGAATTATCATACCAGTAGGGACTCGTATTGTAAATAAAGTTGTGGATGTATTTTGATCTTTTCAAATTAATTTAAACTTCCATTAACAGCAACGATGTTATTGATCCAAATCGAGAAGCAAAGAGACCTCATTTTTAATTTTGGCAAATAGAAACTCATCGTGCCATTAGATGTTTACGTTTACCACAGAGACTCAAATTGTAGTTTACTTTTTAATTAAATTCACTTAAACATTTTTAAACTTAAAAAAGTAACGAAAGGTTAGATATTTTATATTGTTGAAAGATTATTACAAGTTGACACGAAGCCACCTAAATAGAAGAAACATAAAACTTAGTCATTATTGGATGGTTATTTTTTTTAAATAACATGACATATGAGGTGCCTGTAAAAAAGTCAGTAACTAATAAATAATTTTCTGTTGTGTAACAACTAGCCTATTAACATATAGAGATAAAGAAAGAATGGTAAACATATATCTTACTCATGTGTAAGTATGAAATACAAAGTCTCTACTTATAGGCCCATACATTAATATAAGAGTAAATACAAAAGAAGAGTTAATGATGTGGAGAGTCACTCTTAATGATGTATTCATTACACCCCCCTTAACTATCCACATGATGAAATATTATAGTATTCTTCTAATACGCTTGGTGATGCTGCCTTACTAAAAACCTTGCTAGGAAAACCCAGTGGGATAAAACCATAGCTAAGGGAAAAAGAGTGCTGCGCGTATTTTCTCCCCCTAATACTTCTGGATCATATTTGTTTACTCGTTAAGAACTTTATTACACAGTAGACTAGCTGTGTCAGCACAGCTTCAGTACTCAGCTAAACAACATTTAGGACTTAGATGGGAGTCCAACGTAAACTGTATTAAATCCCATGTGGGAAAACAAGGATTCATGCTAACACTTTCCGGAAATAATGCATGCACTGAAAATTGTCCGAACTACACACTAAGTGACAATTCAGCAAAATTCAGCATCCACTAGCTTGTGTAATATTCAAAAAATGGTTTTAAACATCATAAACTACTAAAAGATGTTGAAAGTATCAATTTGGCACAAAAACACATCATATCATACAAGTCTTGAAAGTTAACGTTTTAACAAACCGACAACGAAACAAACACCCGGACACATGTTAAACATCATAAACTATCTAAAAGATGTTGAAAGTATCAATTTGGCACAAAAACATATCATATCATACAAGTCTTGAAAGTTAACGTTTTAACGAACCGACAACGAAACAAACACCCGGACACAACGGAACACATCATATAAACTATTTAACAATATTTTAACATCATACAACTAGTTAAATTCATTAAACACATTGTTTTACATAAGAACCCCTAAAATCCCTACAAGTTGCTTAAACCTCCGTTTAGGGACCCGATAACGAATCTAGCACCCGTTAAGCAACCAAACACGAACTAGACATAAATTATGGACTAGTTATTATTGTTTAACTATGTTAAGCTAGTATATATCACCATACATCTTGAATTACATTAGAAACCCCTAAAACCCTAAACACCCTAACTTAACTTTGTTAAATCTTAACTAGAACACCTAACTAACTTAACTAAACAAACCAAGACCCTAACCATCATTCATGGCTGGTTCTAGGAGGGCCCCACAAGGCCAACATTCATGTCTCCCATGCTTGGACATGTTGGGTGAACAATAAGAATACATGGAGGGTCTTGTGTCTTTCACCCAACATAAGTAATCAATCTATATCACCCTCTTTCACTTACATATCCTAACACTAAAACCAAACAACAAGAACACCTCCTACACCCTTCAACCTCACGACCACAATCACCACCACTATCACCACCATTTTGTGTTCATTTCTAAGCAATCCAAGGTTATCCTAAGGTGTCTCAAGGTTAATTAAGAAGGTGTCAAGTCATGGAAGCTCAAGGACCTCTTCAAGGAGCTATTATCCACCATCTTTGCTTCATCTTCATCATCTTGTTCATCTTGCCACTTCCCTAGCCACAAGAGCTAGTAGTGAGCCTCCTAATCTTTCATTTTATATATTGTTACTAGTATATTGTTGATGTATAAGTTAAACCATCTAAAAGCATCACATTTAAAAGATGAACACATGAACTAGTAACATAATCTAAAGAAAATAAACATATCTTGAAGTTTTAATAAAGATGTAGTTGTTTATTTTGTGCTAGGATGAAATCCATCATATGTACACTTGCTAGAAGTATAGATCTAACAAGTATACACATGGATCTTACAAGATCCATGATAAAAGTGTTGATGAACTTGTAACACATGATAAATGAACTTATTAAGGTGGTTAAAAATGATTGGTGATGTTCTTGAAATAACATGTGAACAAGTTGTTAAAGATGATTTTCTACAAAGTTAGTAAATATTAGAAACAAAATCTATTTTTGAAGATGGATGAACATGTTAAACACAAGGTTAAAATACTACATGATTTGGTTAACTTTCAAGTTAATCATAACATGAAAACTGCATCTAAATGCAGATATTATACTTGTGGAAATTGTTGTGATTAAATTGATGAGTTTTGAAAGCTTAAACACATGTTTTTTAAACATGGGAAACCTCCTAAATCTAGGGGAAAATATGGAAAAATTTTAAAAAATTTAAACACTTAGAAAAATATATTTTAACAAAGTTCTTACAAGTAAACTTGTTTAAAAGTAATAAATATAAAAATCCCTGTATTTTTGTATAAATTGTAAACCAAAGAAGTTATGGTTTTTCTAAAATAAAGATGGATATAAATATATATTTTGAAAAATATATATTTAGTGATCATAAAAATAATGTGCTATGTGTATATTATTTGTATTAGTTATATAAAAATTAAGAACTTAAAATTATACACACAAACAAATACAATAAAAATAGGCAAACAAAGTATTACAAGGATATATACCTATTCATACATGGAGACAAATACGGACAAATCGGACACTTGGACTATATAAGGATTTAGGACTAAAAATATACAATATATCGAAGCTTGGTAAATATTACTTTCAAAACCGAACAAGTGACAAAATATATATTTTTACAAGTATATAAAATATATCATATTTTGTAGATATTAAAAACGTATTATTCTTGAAGTGTATAAAAATATATATTTCATAAACATCTTAAAATATATTGTTTTGATGGAAACTAAAAATATATTTTTCTAGAACTAATCTTAAAAATATATTATTTTTATGATACATTCACTTACCAAGCATAAGATACATATATTAATTTGGACATATCTTAAAATTATATATTTTAAGAATACACAAAATTGCGGGTATTGGATACAAGAATATACGTATTCTATACGTACAAATACATGCCAACATATACCACTAACACTTGGTGAAAATACAATTATACAAGTATTATACATAACCATGAGAATACGAATTTAAATACACAAATACTCACAATACAAGTATACCTATACTTAGGAAGATACACATGTATATTACTTAACAATTATTACACTTGGTCATGTATACCATAAACGCATTGCAATCATGCATGATATATAAAATAGTGCATACAAATCATACAAGTTAAAATGTGATATCTTAACTAATACATCGAACTTGGAAGTATATATGATTAAAAAGAATTATATATGGAACATATCTGACGATGGCATCGTCAAAGCAAACGGGCGGAACCCGATTATAAGAAGTATGAACACATACATTACTCGCGAGCACGGAAAATGATGGGCTATGGCTTACATCAAACATGAGATGCATATATATATATGATTTCATATTATATAATACAATATAATAATATTTACAATAAATATTGACATCATTACTAAAAATACATCTAAGCTCTCTGAAAGTCTTAATAAGATATCTTAAAGTTTCTGCTAATCGTTCAACCGAACAGTCTAAAAAAAGCGGTTTGTATTGGGATCAAACCAAAAATGTTGGTCAGAGTAATCCAGGAAAAACCATTGCAGTTATATCCCTATTGATTTAAATAATTGCTACAGCATCGAGAATACATGTTAAATGGGAGATGTAAATTGATAACAAAACAACACATTAATTTGATTTAAGACACACAAAGACTACCGGATGTTGGCGAGGCCACTCTTGTCATGACCCGCACGAGAAAGTGCATTTGGCCATTGAAGGTTATTGAGGCATCGCGTTGGTTCCCTTTCGTCAACATGATGGGCCATAATGATAGAGTTTTTGAGCAACCGGTTTTGATTACAATAATCCTATATGTATGATATGTTTTCGTAAGCACGCGAGTTGTTTTCTTACAGATTTCAGGGATGGGACCAATGAGGGATTTATCAGGCAAGCAGTGTCAGTCTCCATCAACGGAAGGGGCCTAATGAATGAGTTTGGGATAAGGGGCAAGCTTTTTTTTAACAGTTGCATACTGATGGCCTACAACTATTTTCATTACATGCGTTTGAAAAAATATTAATTATCTTGAAACAAATCATAATGGATTACTTTTTTTTATTCATTAAATGTATAGTCACTATGTTGCATCAAGAGAATATTTAAGCACACAGCTTCCCCATGAACTGATACAAAGGGGAGTGTAAGTAATTCATTAACTTGAGAAGAGGAGATCTTGATGCTCGCTGAATCTCACCGATTTGCTTTTAATCCCGACCGTAAGTAAAGATCCTAGAAATAATCCTTGGTTTTCTTAAGCCCGTGTTTTTTATTATTTTAGTAGATTGTTTGTTTTTTCTTCGTATTATGAGCTATATCTAACTATTAAAATGCTCATTTTTAAGTATATAAGATTTTTAATTAAAATAACGCAATAAAAAGTAGAGAAAAAATACTAGTTTATTGCTAAGGTTGACTTGTGACCTAGAGACTTTGACGAAGATTGATGATCATAAGACAATCATTGCGCATTGTCCTTTTGTGTTATGTTCCTTAGGAATCAGAAACCGAACCTCCCAATGGTGCATAGAGCTCTACCACATGATATCGGGGTTTAAAGACGATATACATTTTCTCCTAGTTTAGAAATTCATATAATATAAAAAAATTCTCAAGTTAGAATTAAACAAAGTTCCTCTTGTGTTAGAACAACTTTTTAAATCACAAATCCGGTTGAGTTGACAGTCTCACCCGGCACTGTGGGTTACGACACCAGACCCCTCTGGACCTGTTATCTATGCTATTTTATAAACATGCTGGTTATTCGATTGTCTTAACGTATAATTAAATCTGACAACCGTGAGTTTGTCTTGAAAAATTGTTTTTTTATCTAGGTCTTGGTTTGGTGTAGTGTGGCTACTCCAATCGAGGACCATCAGAGTTCAATCATCACAGGTCCACCGCATGTTTGTTCTTTAATTCCGGTGGTATTAAGGTTGCATTTTAAATTATCTTGATTCATTATTGAGACGATCTCTTCTTGAGGACTGGGTTTTGGAAGTCAGCCATGACTGGTTTCGCAAAAGTTGATTAGAGTTCTTTAAGGATTTTAACAATAGATCCATATTCAAAGTCGAATAAAAGTAAAAGGAAAGGTCCGTCACAAGATCCACCGGCTTTCGCCGTTTTCCGGGAAACTACCTGCAAAAAAGAACTACCGGCCGTGTCATGAGAGCAGGAGGGGTCCGAAAGCTTAAAAAGGTTGGTTTATGCAGGTAACAAATTGGTGATGTGGTGGGTCTTAAACTGAGGAGAATTCGATAGCCTCTGTTCGCATATATAAATATTTTATATTCGCTACATGATTTTCGTCCGAGAACTAGAGTGTGCCATTCTTGAGTGTGACGCTGTTTTCTGGCAGAGTGTCTGGGTATTAGGAGAAGTGGTATCCCTGCAAGATCTCTTGGATCGTTTTAAATTCAAAGTAGCTTCTCTTAAGCAAGTTACAGCCGTCCCTTGCTGTCCTTAATCCCTCACGTTACAAACCTTGTGAGCATTAATGAGAGTTGTATATCCATTTATCGAAACTAGTTGGAATTTAAACGCGGACAGTATCCTACTGGTTTTCCATCGATCATTGTCTATTGGGCCAAACAACATTGACGAGAATAGGCCCGACAAACATTAATACTGTTGAGAATAATTGATTACTTTATTAACATAAAATCAAAGCGGCGGAGCGGTTGTTCGGTTGAGTGATAGTTGTTTGGTTTGAACCGGTACAGACCCGAGTTCGAAACCCGGCATGAGTAAAACATTTTTATTTTGTTATTTTTAACAGATTTTCAAAAACTAAATACATATCCCCGCATAATAATTGATTACGTATCGTTTAAAATTATTTTGGGCATTTAATTCGCAACGAAAATTTTAACTGACTGTTCGGTTGATAAACGGAGCGGGTTTGGTAAATCCGTTTTTGACGGATGTTACAGTTATGAAACACATACATCTTACTCGTGCGAGGCACGGAGACAAGAGGGCTAGGCCTGTACATGCCAAACATGAGATGCAAGGATATATTTATATATTAAAATATATATATATATTTGACGAAATATATATATTGACATCATACATAAAAAATACATCTAAACGGAACATAACTCTGAAAAAGTCTTAATAAATACTTAAGACAAAAACATGAACATGAATCGTTACAAAGACCGAAACGTCTAACAAATACCTAGCGCGTTTGTAGGTTGTGATACAAACCAAGGGAAAGTACATGAGTTAAACAGAGTTCACAGAAAGCAATCCAGTGGTTCATGTCCCCCTTTTCATCTTAAATATTTTATTGTTCTACAACTATCGAGGGAAATACATGTTCAATGGTATGATAAGCTAGGGAATGAAACAAAACGTAAGCACCATTAATCTTGTTTAAGACCACGGTACAAAGGTTAGATCTAGCGTATGTTGGCGAGCCCCACTCTTGGTCATGGACCCACACGGAAGAGTGCATTTGTCGTCCCATTGAGGTTAATTGACGAAAATCGTCTAGGTTTGGATGCTTCCTATGTCGTCACACATATTAATGTCCTTGCAAAACATTAATGATCAAGGATTTCATTGACGCTTTACATACCGGGTTTTGATACAAATACATCATATATTTTATGGATATGTCTCATACAGTTAAAACACATGAACTCGCCAATTTTTGTTGGTTTTTAACTTAACATGTATTTCAGGGATAGTGGACCAAGCAGGGAATTTCAGTCCAGGAAAGCAAGTGTCAAGTCTCCATGCCAACGTTTGAAGGGTTTGCCCATTATATACCGCCTCCTTGCGGTGATATAAGGGTCAAAGCCTTATTACTTTAAACTTGCATTTTGGATGTTAACACTTTGACAACTTATTTTCATTTCATGGTTTGTAAACAATATACTCAACTTATGTTGCGTTTTGAAACAATATCGGTAATGGCATTTGGAGCTTGTTTTTATTCATTTAGTATGTTCACTTATGTTGTATACAATGAGAATCAATAAGATCACACCGCGCGCTTCCGCCCATGAGCGGGTGTGACACAAGGGGAGTGAACATGTTTTCCCGTGTTAAAGCTTTAGAGAAAGAGAAGGAGGATCTTATGGCTCTGACCACCTCTCTTTCCTATGTTGCCTCTCTTCAATCCCAGACCGTTAACGCTAAGAGATCACTTGCAGAGAAGAAGGTATATTTCCTTGGTTTTCTTTACTATTTGCCTTCTGTTTCTTCTTGTTCTTTGAAATTTTTTCTTTTTTCTTCGTTATTATAGTATGAACTCTATAGAGTATCTGAAGACTTGCATCATTTGGAGGCCGTGGTGCAAGAAAAAGAGGTTGGTTTAGAAAATGAACGCACCAGTCTGACGCAAGGGCCGAGGGAAGCTAGAGGAAGATCTTAAATCTACCAGGCTTATGCTAAGGATGCTTCCCGTGACCTAGAGGATCTGCAAGCGAAGATGGTGATGATCCAATAAGACAATCAAAAACTTGCCGCATGTGTCCCAAGGTTTTGGTCGGTCTATGTCTTCCTTTAAAGGAAATCAAGAGTATACCGACCTTCTCAATGGTGCATATGAGGTCTACAGGGACACATGATATCAAGAGGGTTTGAAAGACGGATATACATTTTCTTCCTAGGGTCTTAGCAGGAAGAAAATCCCAAAGTATAATTCGACGGCTAAAACAACTTCTCAAGGTCTAGGAGAGGTTGAACAAATGGTTCCCCTTGTGTTAGGAACAACTTTCTGCTAAATCTAGCATGTCTCGTTTTGAGTTTGAAACCTTGTACCCCGCTCACTGCTTCCGGGCCTTCCGACCAGACCTCCTCTCTTTGAACCTGTTAATCTTTGCTATTTTTAAACACCATTGCCTTAGGCTAGTAGTTCGATTTGGTTGTAACTTGTTAATGCTACATCTTGACAATGCTGCGTGGAGACCTTTGTCTTGGGGTCTCAAGAACATTTGTTTTTTTGTGGTGACCTTGGGTCTTGGTTTTGGTTGGCTTAGTGTTTCGTGGCTCTCCTAATCGAAGGATCCTGGGATCAGTGATGTTCTCACACTCATCATCGGGTCCTTCCACCAGCATAGTTTGTTTCTTGGGGACTTTCTTAAATCTCGGTGGTTTTTTTGGTATTAGGTGGTGGTGCCTTTTAATCTTCTGCTACTGGCCGAGGGTGTCGAATCCCAAAGTAATAGCGACAAGGTCCGTCACCAGAGATCCACCGACTTTCGCCGTTTACCGGGAAATAACCTACAAAAAAGAACACCGTTAGCCTCGTCATGGAGAGCCTAAGAGTGGGAGGGGGATCCGTGACCAAGCTCCGGCGTGAGAATAAGGTATGGATTTATGGCAAAGGATAACAATAAATTGGTCGGATTGTGGTTGGGATCTTAGAACTGAATGTGAGAATTCAATGCCCTCTGTTCGCATATATAAGTGGGATATCTTGTGATAACTTACCTTTACATGATCATATCTCTTGATTCTATAATCGAGACCCTTCTATCGAGATGTGCCATTCTTGGTAAGGACCGCTGGGCTTTTCTCTGGACAACAAGAGTGTCTGGGTATTAGGCAGGAAGTGGTTCCCTCTGCAAGATCTTCTTGGATCGTTTTAATTAAAGTATGCTTCTCTTTAAGCAAGTAAGCCGTCCCTTGCTGTCCTTAATCCCTCACGTTACCAACACTCTTTGGAGCATCTAATGTAGAGGAGTTGTCACATCATCCATGCTCTGTCAGAACACTAGTTCTGGAATGTTGAGCATCGCCGAGAAAATCAGTATCTCTAACTTAGTCTTCTTCCCATCAGATTATCTATTGAAAATACTATGTTGGGCCCAAACCCAACATCTGATCGGAGGAAATAGGCCCGGACAAGGGAGTCCATTAGGTGATACTGGTCGTCAGTATCCGTCAATAATTGATTACAATTACGTGTGACCCTATTCTTTGCTTCTCGAGGCATCACACCTTCATGAAATACATACTTAAGGAAGTATAGTGAGTTCTAAGCTAAACCTTTCAAGAAACACTTTCCTCAATTTAGTTCTCATGCCATTACAAGTCCCTAAAACGATTTATTTTGGTCACCACAACAACCACACTTATGGTTGGGACACTTTGAAATATACACTTGCCTGTTGATTAGGCCGGACACTTCATGTTCAAAGGCCAACACACAACATAAAAAAGTATACAACACCTCGTTTTCCAAAAACACCTTGCACTGAAATTCTTTTATTTGCGGTCTGTTTTAGCTTTTGTTGTCTTCTTGCTTAACTGTTGACCCTTGGAGGCCAACTCTTACAACACCAATGACTGTCTTCGTCTGCTACATTGTGGAACGCACTGTATGCATATCAAACTCTCCTTTTCAATTTAATTCTTTTCTTTGTCTAATTGATTTTATTTTTGTGAAGTTTTTATTTCTTATTGTTCGAACCGTAATCCAACAATCCTTTTAAATATTATATGAGGTACTTGTGAAATATATAAACTAAACTTTATATTTTATTATTATATTTAAGGTACTGTTGTAAAACAAGGTCTCGGAGACCGAGTACTCTCAACTTTGATTATGGGGCGTCTAACGACTTTTGCAACCATGATTTTAGGTTTATTATTACGTAGAATAAAAGGGGCGGTTATCTCATTCAATACATGTATATATCATATGTAAGGATATCTGTAACATTTGTCTCCCTTAAGATATTCAAAAGAGTATTGCATTGTTTATCCGTTTTCAAGAAGGCCTTTCACATATTCTTTTCTATATAAATATACTTAGAAAGATAGATATATACAACGATGATGGTATTGGCTTCCGCTAACGGTACTCCATCGAGCTCTATAACTATTAAACTTTTCATTTTTTATTGGTTTAAGCCTTCGTGGAAATTGTAAAAATACTAAAGTTACTAGCATCAATATATATTTGAAAGTACGTTCAAGATGCATCTAAAAACTTTCTATCTAAAGGCTTTGTTATGTTGTTGGATGTATGTGTTTATTTATATTGGCATGGCGTCTAATAAACATTGTATTTTAGTCGGAGCATGTCGAGTTTCCAAGCTTGTTTTGTACACCAAAATATTCACTAATTAGACGCAGATCACAACATTTCTAAGGTTAAGAGAAAACCGTTTAATTCTCTTCATTACTTGGCTTTAAATGTGCTTAATGGTCAATTTGCCTTACGACTCAACTATACCATACTATTATCATGGAGCTTGTAAAGTACTAATTTGTTAGAGAACTAAGCTGTCTGTACCCAACTCCTCATTTTCCAAAACTACCCTAACCATAAAAATTCTCATATTTGCGTTCTATATTAGCTTTCTTGTATACTTGCTTCGTGAAACGCACTGTCATGTATAGACTATCCTTTCTAGTTTATTTCTTTTCTTTGTCTAACTAGTTTTATGTTTGTGGAGTGTTTATTTTTTCTCGTTTTAAACCAACAATCCTTTTAAATCTATATGAGATACTTGTTAAATATATAAACTAAACTTATGTTTCATTATTATATTTTAGGTTTATTATTAGGTAAAATAAAGGGGCGGTTTATCATATAAGACATGTATATATTATGTAATGATGTCTGTAACATTTGTCTCCATCAAGATATTCAAAAAACTATTGCATTGTTTATCCGTTTTCAAGAACCCTTTCGCATATTCTTTTCTATATAAATATACTTAGAAACACAAACAGGAATAACAAACTTTTGAGTCATGACAATGAAGAAATTGTTTACATCAACATGTTTTTATAAATATGATTTACGTATGCATCATGAAGATATTACAAACTCACCATCAGTCTGGTCACTCTAATTTGTTCGTCCAAAGATGTTAAAGGAAAGTGATGAATAGAGTAGTATAGGAACTGTTCTATTTATAGTACAAACAAAACATCTAAGTAATTTAAGCTGATGTAACCTTGATAGTGACATCTGTCAGTCTAACAAACTCCTAACATCTGCTATGCCTAAGTACTGTTATATCAAAAATACAAATAAAATCTGTTGATAAACATCTGTTGAGCTTTAACCTCTGTTTGTCCAGCAGACTTTGGAGTAGAAGATGTTGAGTCAAAATCTTTGAGGGAGCATATCTTCTCAGCACTGTTATTTATGATTAGAGTTTGTTGACTATTTTGGCTTTCCAATCTTCTGTTCTTTTGTGGGGTTCACTATATCCAACACAAATACGTATGCAACGATGATGATATTGGCTTGTGGTACTCCGTCAAGCTCTATAACTATTAAACTTTTCATTTTTTGTTGGTTTAAGCCTTCATAGAGATTGTAAAATACTAAAGTTACAAGCAACAATACATATTTGAAAATACGTTCACGATGCATCTAAAAACTTCCTATCTAAAGGCTTTGTTATGTTGTTGGATGTATGCGTTTATCTGTGTCGACATGGCGTCTAATAAACCTTGTATTTTAGTCGGAGCATGTTTGGTACACCAAAATATTCACTAGTTAGACGCATACCCCACCATATTAATTTTAAAATAATATAAATTCATTACTTTATCCAACATGAATCCAACCAACAAATTCATCCATGGTTTAGAGATGGTATAGTACACGTACAATGAATAACAATAATCAACTACTTTGATCATATAAGGCTCCGAGAGTCAACTTATATTTTAGTTTAAATCTTATTCAAAGGTATGCAACCTCCAAAGGTGAGAACTAGTGTTGCCACCCAAAGATAGTTGTTATAACTTTCATGTGTGGTAAACATAGAGTTACATTTCCATCACGGAGTTCAGAGAGGAAATCTTTTGTGACTGTTGTGCAATTACAGCAGCAGTTGAGGGGTTTTGCTCCAACACGACTTGGTACCCGTCACCCCAATTATCCATTCCCTCCGCCATGACCAGCCAAAAGGTTGTACCAGAGCATGAGCCGTCACTTCTTGCACTTTCGTAGGCCATGTTGAATATGTTTTGAAAGTAATCGTCCCTTGCTTTGACAGTGTAACCTGTTGACCAAGAGGACTTGCCAAATTCCGCAATGAGTAACGGTTTTCTTAGGAGGGCTTTACAGTCCTCAATATGGGCTTTAACCCATTTTTCTACAAATTCAGCTTGAGATTCCGGGCTTCCTCCCGAAACCCTATGTCATGTACAGGTGAAAACACGTATATGTTAATCAACGAAACAAAATTAGTTAGTGTCAAAGTACATATAGAACGGTAAATAGTAACAACAATATTGTATTTAACATTCTAAACGTTAATTCTACACATTATTATACAAAAACTAAATTAAATACTATTTACAATCTAGTATTAAAAAATTGTGCCGACTAATATACTTTTGAAACTCATATTCACTCAATTTCCATATGGTACTCATTTACAAACCTGCGGGTTTGACAAATCTTATATGAACAAAACAAATTTTACTAAAAGTAGTGTTGTCAATTCTATTATGGACCTAAACAAAAGAAAACACTTGATTTATTTTAATGAGCTTCAAAACAACAACGATGTACCCTGGAAGTTGCTCTCATTCGATGCCTTCTACCTTGAAAGACTAATATATATCGCCTTGAGCTCGAAGAAAAAGGAAAAAATATTGGATACGAAGAAAATTGCTTGGGTTGTGGTTAAACATTCTACCTGACCTTTCAAGTCCTTGTAAACGTCTGCTTCGAACCTGTTTACTATATGGAAGCCTATGTCTTATCTGTCAGGTTTATTACCAACTCCACTGCCATTAAGGTTCTTTAAATTCTCGTAACTATAGCGTTAATTTACAGTTTTTCTATACGTTATCTTTCTCCAAGGTACTTAATTTCACCACATATACCTGAATTAGGCTATAATCAAAAGAAAACCGTTTAATTCTCTTCATTACTTGGCTTTAAATGTGCTTAATGGTCAATTTGCTTTACCACTCAACTATACCCTACTATTATCATGGAGCGTAAATACTAAGTACTAATTTGTTAGAGAACTATGTTGTCTGTACCCAACTCCTCATTTTCCAAAACTACCCTAACCATAAAAATTCTCATATTTGTGTTCTATATTAGCTTTCTTGTATACTTGCTTAACCCTTCACTCTTTAAGGCCACCTCTTACAACACCAACAAGCGTCGTCACCTGCTAGACCGTGGAACGCACTGTCATGTATAGACTATCCTTTCTAGTTTATTTCTTTTCTTTGTCTAACTAGTTTTATGTTTGTGGAGTGTTTATTTTTCTCATTTTAACCATTATCCAACAATCCTTTTAAACCTTATATGAGATACTTGTTAAATATATAAACTAAACTTATATTTCATTATTATATTTTAGGTTTATTATTAGGTAAAATAAAGGGGCGGTTATATCATATAAGACATGTATATATGTAATGATGTCTATAACATTTGTCTCCATCAAGATATTCAAAGAACTATTGCATTGTTTATCCGTTTTCAAGAACCCTTTCGCATATTCTTTTCTATATAAATATACTTAGAAACACAAAGTGTTAGGATCTAGGTTTTGATTGTTGTGAAAGTTTAAGATGAAATAATGAAACATGGTAAAACAGAGATGTTAAATGCATCGGAATAACAAACTTTTGAGTCATAACAATGAAGAAATTGTTTTTATCAAAATGTTTTTATAAATATGATTTACGTATGCATGAAGATATTACAAACTCCCATTAGTCTGGTCACTCTAATTTGTACGTACAAAAATGTTAAAGGAAAGTTATGAATAGAACAGTATAGGAACTGTTCTATTTATAGTACAAACGAAACATCTGAGTAATTTAAGCTGAAGTAACCTTGATAGTGACATCTGTCAGTCTAATAAACTCCTAACATCTGCTATGGCCTAAGTACTGTTATATCGAAAATACAAATAAAATCCGTTGATAAACATCTATTGAAGGAACCTCTGTTGGTCCAGCAGACTTTAGAGTAGAAGATGTTGAGTCTTTATCTTTGAGGGGAACATATCTTCTCAGCACTGTTATTTATGATTGAGATTGTTGACTATTTTGACTTTACAATAATCTGTTCTTTTGTGGGGTTCACTAGATCCAATACAAATACGTATGCAACGATGATGATATTGGCTTATGGTACTCCGTCAAGCTCTATAACTATTAAACTTTTCATTTTTTGTTGGTTTAAGCCTTCATAGAGATTGTAAAATACTAAAGTTACAAGCAACAATACATATTTGAAAGTACGTTCACGATGCATATAAAAACTTCCTATCTAAAGGCTTTGTTATGTTGTTGGATGTATGTGTTTATCTGTGTCGACATGGCGTCTAATAAACCTTGTATTTTAGTCGGAGCATGTTTGGTACACCAAAATATTCACTAGTTAGACGCATACCCCACCATATTAGTTTTAAAATAATATAAATTCATTACTTATCCAACATGAATCCAACCGACAAATTCATCCATGGTTTAGGAGATGGTATAGTACACGTACAATGAATAACAATAATCAACTACTTTGATCATATAAGGCTTCGAGACTCAACTTATTTTTAGTTTAAATCTATTTCTAAAGGTATGCAACTCCAAAGGTGAGAATTAGTGTTGCCACCCAACATAGTTGTTATAACTTTCATGTGTGGTAAACATAGAGCTACATTTCCATCACGGAGTTCAGAGAGGAAATCTTTTGTGACTGTTGTGCAATTACAGCAGCAGTTGAGGGGTTTTGCTCCAACACGACTTGGTACCCGTCACCCCAATTATCCATTCCCTCCGCCATGACCTGCCAAAAGGTTGTACCAGAGCATGAGCCGTCACTTCTTGCACTTTCGTAGGCCATGTTGAATATGTTTTGAAAGTAATCGTCCCTTGCTTTGACAGTGTAACCTGTTGACCAAGAGGACTTGCCAAATTCCGCAATGAGTAACGGTTTTCTTAGGAGGGCTTTACAGTCCTCAATATGGGCTTTAACCCATTTTTCTACAAATTCAGTTTGAGCTTCCGGGCTTCCTCCCGAAACCCTGTGTCATGTACAGTGAAAACACGTATATGTTAATCAACGAAACAAAATATTGACGCAAAAGGTTAAATCAGGGATATTGTTTAGAGAAATACTGTAAGGGGGCACTATAACTAGTAGGTCTTGGAGTTGGCTAGCAGTGTACGTTTCAAATTAATCAAGTATATGACAAATGAATATCTGTGTTATATATGGTGCTACTTACCATTGATCAGGATAGATATGGATGGTAGCGAAATCCACATTGTTGACGGTGTTGTTTGAAATGAAGTCGGTCCCAACTTCATAACCTGGATTGTTTTGTTTCTTACCAGGCATGGACTCCCCATAAAATCCTTCAAGCCCAATTTCAAGAAGATGATTCTTGTCAATGGATTTGATTTCAGCTGCCATATCTACTATCCATTCCTACAGGAAGAAGATCTTGTGTTATGAGTGCACTTTGACACACGTGAGTTGAACGATTTTAAAATTAAGGTTGTTTGCATCTATCTAACTCTATTGTCCAAGAGTTCAAGATTTCCTTGATTGATGGTGGTGTTGATGCATATATATATGTTAGTTAACGGTAGAGAGAACCTGGAGAGTCTTTCCCGAGAGATCAGACTGGCAACGGGTTCATTCATGAGCTCCCATGCGAAGATGGTGGGATCGTCCTTATAGGCAACACCGGTGATTGAGTTGAGTCTCGTAAGAACGCTCTGTAAGTTGATCAATTAATACACATAAATATATAAAACTTGCAACATAGAAATTAACCAACAACATATATATATATATACATGCACGCACCTTCACATGATTCTTGTAATATCCTTTAACGACAGCGTTAGAAAAGAATTCATCATCGCTGTTCAAGTACTGGCCTCCATGATCCCTAGCCCATTGAACGTATTGCTTTTTACTCCAAAATCGTCCCAGTTATTGACTAAGCTTAGAATTAAGTAAAGGCCATGTTTTTTTAGCTTCTGATATCACAAAATCCAATCCCTGAAATGATATAAATGATCTTATATATAAGCTGGCCGCTTGTACGTTTAGTTTAAAAAAATGTCAGAAAGATTAACCTTAACATGTCCTCATTGTAAACACCAGGAGAGGTTTGTAGGGGCTTGCTGCCACCATCACTAAAAGCCCAGGTCCTAACGATGTTCATTCCTATTTTAGAAGCTTCTTGGAAGGCATCTGAGACCTTTGTTTTCGTAGATGGATCAGAAGCCATACACATTAACCAGTAGGCGTTAAAGCCGTTAAAGTACATAGGCTTTCCATTAACCTGGAAATGATGTTTCCTTGTCTCTGCAAAGCAGCTGCCATTAACATGCCCATTGATTCCTGACATGGTTGAGGTATTCAGTATAACTTGATCGATATATGTTAACGAATTGATGTATACTGGATCGATGTTTGTTCCGGTATTTATACTCGATCCCGAGTAGTGCCTCCTGATGGAAAAGTGGAAATGAGACCTCATCGTCTTGCTTGTGTAATCAGGAACTCCCATGCATGGCTCATACTTTTTGTTAGACTAACTAACAGCTTTAGCTTTAACTGATCATCACAATTCAATCCTTTGCTTGTGTGCAATTGGGTCGCCAAATCTGGTATTCATTTTCTATATATCAATATTGTAACATGAGGTGAGCTACGCATGTTGCACAAGCTCCAATTTGCATGTGCATTTGTTTATAAGTGTGATGTCATGCATTTTGTTTCATGTATCAAGGACTTAAAAGTCAAAGCATGCTGTTGGTTTTGCTGGTCTTTTCCAATTGGTGGATAACATATGTAACGGCCCGACGGTTTCACAAACGACAAAGACGACGGTTGTACCCTTTTGGATTATACAATTTTTTTATGGATGCGAATTCGGCCGTTGATACTCGCTTATATTAGAATCTTGCATTAGATACACATGTACATATGATGTAAAGTACGATGTCATGTATAATTTATTATACTTTTACTTCTTCTGGTTTGTTTATTCAGAAATCAATAATTAGAAGGATGGAAGTAAAAATTGATAGTCCTTGGTTCACTAAGTTACCTATTGAGTTCTTGAACATTATATATACATATTAAATTTGTAGGTGTTTGTTGTGGAAATAATATCTTGAACATGCTAGCTACTACGAGATGCACACCAATTGTATGCGAATACACACCGTACCGTGAATGGAAGTACAACGAACAAGTTAAATCCTTAAACAATGCCTGAAAATAACCGAGTCCGACTAAACGAACCGGCACCCTAGATGTCACTCGGGGGAATACGACAATCAAACATGTCATAGTGAATCATCTCTTGGTTTTTGGCCCGCATAATACAATGTATATATTTCTATTTGAGTAATTACTATTTTTGGCCCCTTTGATTGTTTCTTTTAACTCTATCAACCCGAAAAGGAATTTATTGACATATGAGCTCCAACATATTTTTTTCCAACCATTTTGACCTCATCATTAACCACATACATTTACTTGGTTAAAAACTAGACATGTGCCTCTTACACGAGGACATTTATGTTAATTCACCAACCCCTTTAAAAAAAAACCCTGCATCCATACCATCTTCATCTTCTTCAATTTGCTCACCCACCGTATCTCCAGATCTTCAATCTTTATTGCTACCACGTATTTCAGACTCAAACTTAACAAACAAATAAAAATACACATACAACCAAGAAGAAGTGAGATATAATAAAATGCCAGTTATTTAGCTCGAACCTTGAATGGGTGGCTGTTGACAAAAGTGCATAAATAATAGTATAAAATAGTGGGTTTGATCTTTGGAGTGCTTTCATTTGTCCAACTACTTGATCTTATGCTACTTGGTATTCTTAAATTTTTTGTTGATGTATAGCAACCAAAAAGTATACTCACAACCCCCACCCGCTAAATATACCTTTATACTTGATATTAAAAAGAAAGAAAGGACAAAAAACATCCAAGTAATATTGAGTATCGGCTGTCATCAAGTTGGTAATATTCATGCATGCAATCTTTCTACGACTTCCGTTAACTAGCATTAAAGCCGTCCGTTAAAACTACAACAATCTTGAAAGAAAATTTGATATTATAAAGACTTGAGCTCACATAAAACACACAAGGTACCTAAGTACCTAAATTGAATGATAAATGGGGAGGCCGCTCTAGGTTACTCAATTGAATGATAAATGGGGAGGGCCACTGTGGGTTACTTACCAGCACCAAAACCCTATGCCCGATTATCGATTGTCTGGAGTGTAATCGAAACAGTGAAATCCCAAAGTGATTACCATGGTGGAATTAGGGTTTAGGGGTGCTCAAGTAAAGAAGATGAAGAGATGAACGGTTGTAAGGGCTTTTTATTTAAGGTCTGGTGAATTGACAAAAATGGCCACTCATGTGTGGGGCACATGACTAGTTTTACCAAGTAATGGATTGGTTGGTGATAGGGCCAAAAAGGTTAGAAAAAAAGATGTTGGGGGGCTTAGATTTAAAAAAAAAATACTTTTTGGGTTGATAGGGTTAAAATGGACACAAACATAGGGCTAAATTGTAATTACTCTTTCTTTTTTAGAAACAATTCTTTTAAAACATAATTCTTTTTAAAACGATGCATCCATTTATTCTCTAACAATTTACATGATTTTAGCTTTTTCAGTCTTTAAATATAAGTAAGTTTTTTTTCTGTTTATAATAATATAAACCTTCTAACCAAAAATATAGTTGTGACTTATTGCATTTTTCCTCTAAATTTCCATATAAATTTTTATCAAGTAGTGAAATGAATAAGTATGAAAACATGTCTTATTTCTAATAAATAAAAAAATGAAATTCCTAATACAAAAATTTGGATATAAAATTAGTTAGTTTCAAAGTACATATAGAACGATAAATAGTAACAACAATATTGTATTTAGCATTCTAAACTATTAATTGTAAACATTATTATACAAAAACTAAATTAAATACTATTTACAATCAAGTATTAAAAATTTTTGCCGACTAAATATACTCTTTGAAACTCATATTCACTCGATTTCCATATGGTACTCATTTACAAACCTACGGTTTGACAAATCTTATTAAACAAACAAATTTACTAAAAGTCGTGTTGTCAATTTCTATTATGGACCTAAACAAAAAAAACTCTTGAGTTATCTTAATGAGCTTCAAAACAACAACGATTGTCCCACCGAAGTTGCTCTCATTCGATCCCTTCTACCTTGAAAGACTAATATATATTCGCCTTGAGCTCGAAGAAAAAGGAAAAAATATAGATACGAAGAAAATTGCTTGGGTTGTGGTTAAACATTCTACCTGACCTTTCAAGTCCTTGTAAGCGTCTGCTTGAACCCTGTTTACTAATGGAAGCCTATGTCTTATCTGTCAGGTTTTATTACCAACTCCACTGCCATTAAGGTTCTTTAAATTCTCGTAACAATAGCGTTAATTTACAGATTTTCTATACGTTATCTTTCGCCAAGGTACTTAATTTTATCACATATACCTGAATTAGGCTATGGTCAAAAGAAAACCGTTTAATTCTCTACATTATCATGGAGCTTAAATACTAAGTACTAATTTGTTAAGAGAATATGTTGTATGTACCCAACTCCTCATTTTCCAAACTACCCTAAACCCTAAAAATTCTCATATTTGCGTTCTATATTAGCTTTCTTGTATACTTGCTTAACCCTTCACTCTTTTAAAGGGCCCCCTCTTACAACACCAACGAGCGTCGTCACCTGCTAGACCCTGGAAGCACTGTCATGTATAGACTATCCTTTCTAGTTTATTCTTTTCTTCGTATAACTAGTTTTATGTTTGTGGAGTGTTTATTTTTTCTCATTTTAACCATTATCAACAATCCTTTTAAATCTTAATGAGATACTTGTTAAATATATAAACTAAACTTTATGTTTCATTATTATATTTTAGGTTTATTATTAGGTAGAATAAGGGGCGGTTATATCATATAAGACATGTATATATGTAATGATATCTATAACATTTGTCTCCATCAAGATATTAAAAAAACTATTGCATTGTTTATTCCGTTTTCAAGAACCCTTTCGCATATTCTTTTCTATATAAATATACTTAGAAACACAAAGTGTTAGGATCTAGGTTTTGATTGTTGTGAAAGTTTAAGATGAAATAATGAAACATGGTAAAACAGAGATGATAAATGCAACGGAATAACAAACTTTTGAGTTTTTAACAATGAAGAAATTGTTTTCATCAACATATTTTTATAAATATGATTACGTATGCATGACGATATTACAAACTCCCATCAGTCTGGTCACTCTAATTTGTTCGTGCTAAAATGTTAAAGGAAAGTGATGAATAAAACAACATAGGAACTGTTCTATTTATAGTACAAACGAAACATCTGAGTAATTTAAGCTACGTAACCTGATAGTGACATCTATCAGTCTACCAAACTCCTAACATCTGCTATGGCTAAATACTGTTATATCGAAAATACAACTAAAATCCGTTGATAAACTCTGTTGAAGGAACCTCTGTTGAGCTTTAACCTCTGTTGGTCCTGCAGACTTTAGAGTAGAAGATGTGGATCTTTATCTTTGAGGGGAGATATCTTCTCAGCTTGTTATTTATGCTTAGAGATTGTTGACTATTTCGGCTTTCCAATCATCTGTTCTTTTGTGGTGTTCACTAGATCCAACACAAATACGTATGCAACAATGATGATATTGGCTTGTGGTACTCCGTCAAGCTCTATAACTATTAAACTTTTCATTTTTTGTTGGTTTAAGCCTTCAAGAGATTGTAAATACTAAAGTTACAAGCAACAATACATATTCGAAAGTACTTACGATGCATCTAAAAACTTCCTATCTAAAGCTTTGTTATGTTGTTGGATGTATGTGTTTATCTGTGTCGACATCGCATCTAATAAACCATGTATTTTAGTCGGAGCATGTTTGGTACACCAAAATATTCACTAGTTAGACGCATACCCACCATATTAGTTTTAAAATAATATAAATTCATTACTTATCTAACATGAATCCAACCGCCCAAATTCATCCATGGTTTAGGAGATGGTATAGTACACGTACAATGAATAACAATAATCAAATGGTTTTGGCAATTTGTGTGGAGGCCAAGCAAATTTTCTGCAGACACAGACCTCTCGCGCCCCGCGAGAGGCCAGGCCCTGCCTCTCGCGCCCCGCGAGCGCCCCAGGGCCCAATTTCAAATTTGACACATTTGGCGCCTCAACTTATAAAACCTCCTAAAAACCTTTATAGCATAATTAGCCCTCCGAAACCCAATATTTGGCATACCGGGAGTAGTCCGGACATTTGTCGAGCTTCGGTTCGTTAAAAGGTCACTACTCAGAGGTATAAATTAACATGTTGACACTTTTAACCCTCCATATCCAACTTTTTTCATATTAACAGATTTATTCCCTCTCGTCCAACAAATGAGAATATGAGAGTTAGGACTTCGTAAAGGATCACATAGAGGCTCATTATAAGCATGTTGACTCCGATGTCACTCAGAGGCTGGGCATGTTGACACAATGGTCACTCAGAGACCAAGTTTAAGCATGTTGACATTCAGTCACTCAGAGGCTAAGTTTAAGCATGTTGAACAAACGATCACTCAGAGGCTAATGTTTATGCATGTTGACATCAGAAAGTCACTCAGAGGCTTAGTTGAGTTTGACACCTTTAGTCCTTATTAGTCTTTAATAGACTAAAATAAAAATACGACGCGTGTCACTATACTATTGGACACGATTTTTACGAGGTGTTACAAGAACATGATTTTATACTACAAGCTTATAGTGTAAGGATCATGCAGATTAGGACTTAGGAAGTTTGATCGGTATAGGCTTATAGCGTAAAGGATCATGCACATTAGGAATCAGAAATTTTGTCATGGAACAGGATTGTTTGTCATAGAACAAGATTTTATACTACAAGCTTATAGTGTAAGGATTCATGCACATTAGGACTTAGGAAACTTAATCATGGTACAAGCTTGTAGTGAAAGGATCATGCACATTCGGAGTCGGGAATTTTGTCATGGAACATGACCAATTGTCATAGAACACGATTGTCATGGATTTAGGAAGTTTGCCAGGGAAAGGCTTATAGTTACTGGATCATGCATATTAGTCAAATGCACACTAGTTACAGGATCATGTATTATTAATTTGATCATGGTACACGACTGTCTTACAGGATCATGATATTAGTCAACTAGATCATGCACCTTATTTATAGGATCATGCATATTAAGTTGAGAGGTTTATGAGTTTGACCTGTTTGCATACTAGTCAAATGTATATTAGTCAAGACTGAGGCTTATGAGCATGCACATTAGGATTTAGGTTTGAGAGGATTGACCTGTTGTTTGAGAGGTTTATGAGTGTAAGACCCGTACCGATAATATTTAAAATTTCGTTATCAATAACATTCGTTAACCGAGTCACTTATACAAAAAAGAAAGTTCTATAATAAAAATCATGATGGTTTGATTTACATATAACTAGACATATTTTTATGTCCCAAGAAAACATTAACAAAAAACAGAAGTTCACAAGCATTGGGGATTTGTGCGGTTTTGACGTGTTTGATCTTCATCCGATGCCAAAATCAGAAAAAAAAAGCAATTTTTCTAAACAAGGTGCCTGCGCGTCACAGATGGGCAAGCCACTCCTCGCGTGGGGCGAGGACTAAAGTTTGACCAGTTCATTGACCTGACTCCTCGTGCGTCGCGGAAGTGCCAGGTTCTCCCTTGGGTGGAGCGGGGGAGACACTTTTCTAGGAGGTTTTAGAGCTAGGAAACTTTTCACACTCAGCCAATTTTATACAATTTTTTTTGCTAACTTGTCCCAACTTCAAGTTTACCATTTTAGGGCTTTCCCCTATTATTTATAAGTCCAAATTCGTGATCTGAACCCGGATCCTTTAGTTTTCAATTCATTCTTTCGGTTTGAATTTTTCCTAAATCAACCCGTTTAGAGGCGTTGAACATTTTAGCTAAATCCTACCTTTTTTGTTAGTGTTTTCCTCATTTTCACCAACCAACAACTGGTTATATTGTGTTTTCATTGACATTTAAACTTAATATTCCCTTTTATCTTTTGGTTTGGCATTTCACTTAAACCGGACCATGTTATGGATCTTTAAACAGTTTAGCTCAGGCCTCCTACATTTCTTATCAAATGCTCATCATATTTTCCAATCACAATCGAAATTTGTTGGTTATCACGGGACAATACCTTGGCTTCTACAACGGGGGGGTCTTATACTAGTTGTTTTTACATGTTCGTTACGTAATTTTGGCCCTATTGTACCATAAACGACCATTTGGTTTGCACTCGTAGTTCTCTCCAACCACAAGTGACAACTATCTTTTCTATCAATTCCTCCAATGGTCCACCGACCATGGTTATTTCCGTTAGGCAAACACCTTCCTTCTATGACCTCGCGGGGAAATTTACACCCGGTTTTACATGCATTTTAAAATGGTTTACCAAAAACTCATTTCTGCTTGACCCACAAAAGTTTTCCCCCATTCAACTTTTTACCATGTTTCATTTTAGCTTCACTTAAAAAGGGAAACCCTTTATAAAATGTAATAATATAATTATGACCTTAGAACCCTTTTCCTTTTAACGAGCTTCTTTTCCGTTTGGGTCCCCAAAGCCTTACTTGAGTTGCCTATTGATTTCAACCAAGTGGTTATTAGACTCACAAAATTATAGCCTTTTCATTTATGGTTACTAACAATCATTCATGAGTCTCACCCCAAAGTTTAAGGCTAACAACAATTAAAACTCATGAGGCATTTTTATCAAAAAACTTAATGGGGATTATTTACAAAGATATTATAATTACTTGATTTACCCATGAATCTCCATGCAATTCAAATTTAAAAATTTCAACATTCATTTGCATAAATATACCAAATTTCTAGCTCCCAAAGGGTAATAAAAACAATCCATACTAGAATTTGGGGTTTTTATTCCCATGTTAAAAACCACTACACCAACATATTAACACTAATCATCTTTCGAATTGCAGAATATTTAACATTCTTGGGAGTATGATGTTCTAAACACTATTTTACATGAACATCCATAGAATTTTAGGGGGGCTAATTAGATTGCAACAAGTTAAGGACATTCATCAAAATCACTATTATATGGATTTTACAACTCACCTTTTGATTTACAAGCTTAGATGATCGAGAAAGTTCATGCATCAATTTGGGCTGAACTTCTTTCACTTTTGACCAATTGTGAATTTTGAAGTCCCCTTTTGGTCTTGTATATTGTGTCGACACATACTCACCCAACATATATGGATTTAATTTTTTTCCTTCTTTTATTTTTCATACTTTCCAAATGATTAAATTCAACCCTTTAGTTTTTGTTATTTTTGTGTTGATCAAAAACTCCTTAACCTTTACAATAGCCTAGTTTAACTAATTAAAATATTCCTAGTTACATTTGTTATGTTATTATCATACTAAACTTGAAACTGAATTTGTACTTTGGGGCGTTAAAAACGAGCATGCACAATCAACATACACATTACATTTAGGTTTGAGGGGTTTGACCTGGTTTGACTAGTTGATCTGCTGACCAGTGAATGTTAACCCTGAGATAAGTTGATATGCTTGCCCAGATCAACGGGTAAACTAGATAATGATGCTACTTATGTAAACACAAATATTGATAAGTTATTTGGATTTTTTTAAAGTTACGATGCAACTAATTGTTAATTTCGTAGAAATCAACTTTTGTTAATACAGTATTATAACAGGTTTTATTTATGTTTTTTGGATGTTAATTTCGTTTATTAGGTGGTTAATTATTTGTTTGGGGCAATTATATTCGACATAGAGCATGTAATCTTATGAAACCGGAGGGAATATATTAGTTAGTTAAAATATTTAAAATTTGAGGAAAACATGAATTACACACCAGTAGGGACTCGTATTGTAATAAAGTTGTGATTTTATTTGATCTTTTAAAATTTAATTTAAACTTCATTAACAGCAACGTGTTTGACCCAAACGAGAAGCAAGAGCCCTGATTTTTAATTTTGGCAAATAGAAACTCACCCTGCCATT